>CM031244.1:376394593-376884240 GCA_018340775.1 Taxus wallichiana var. yunnanensis | reverse complement strand
TTCATCTTGGGAAATTTCCTCCTTTTCATTTTGTAATACTAACATAATGTTAGACATTATAGACATTATTGCTTCCATAAGATCCATCTTCTGCGCTATAAGTTTCCCAGTTCATCCAACTTGTCCTTATGGGGTTCTTGAGCCACCTGAGAAGCCTCGCACTTTAGCTACGAATGTCAATATCTCTACGTATCCCAATGTCTCATCCTTCATCACTTTCAGAACTTCATTGTCCTTTACCATGGTCTTTATCCTAATGACTACCTTTGGAGCTGCACAAATATTCAATACTTGGTACGCTTTCCTCGGCTCTACACCTTAAGGTTTGGAGCAATGCCTCATAAGAAATAATTTTCCTCATCACGGAGGCCCTTGCTCACTCAGATTCTTGCTCATGGTCCTTTGGAGCTAGCATACATATAGGTCCATCCTTAAGAACCAAATTCACTAGGGTACACACATAGTGCATAGATGAAGGAAACCTTTCAGGTACCTTGGACTCTAAGTGTGATATCCCTCTCGAACTTGGTCTCAAGCTCCTCTACCATTCTAAAAAGTACCTAATTCTTCTTCTCTCTAAATCCATATCTCCCTTGTGCGCACTATCTCTACATATTTTTCCTTGTTTTCTTATTTTAGCACTCTAATTGTGGCGGTTTGTCTATGTTCCTCCACACCACCTCTATAGATACTTTCACCAAGGAATTACTTACCTATTCTTAAGACATAATAGTGGGCTTTATAGTTATATGTCTTGCTTGAGGTTCCTTCTTCAATCTTCTTGACACACAGGATTCCTCACAGATGTCAAAATACGGCTTGTCCATGTGAGTGTGCATAGACCAAGATAGTTTCTTTCTTGTGCACATGGTGGCCATGTATTCATCCATCAACTCCCATCCATATAACTCCTTAGGGATCACCATACTTTAAAAAGAGTGGATAATTTTACTCGTGTCCTCAACATAGCTCAATGATGGAACAATATACTTCCGACTTGTTCTTTTAGTTCTTGGCCCCTTAGGAACTGAAGCATCAAGATTTGGAGCGGGATCATCTATGTTTTGAGCATTATCTAGCCCTACTTCTCCTTCCTTTACCTCTTCATCTTTCATATTTGTATCCCTTGGCTCTTCTATGTCCTCGAGTTGTGTAGGAGATTCATTCACACTTTCTGTAGACTCATCTACCTCCTCACTTAACTTCATATTCCTTCTCTTCCTCTCAGTTTTTTCCTTCTAAGGAGAGAGTCGTGGTGATCTCCGTGCTTGATTGTGAGGGTAGCACTTTGGGTTCTTGTTCCCTAAATACCCTTTTGAAATGACACTCTCCTTGGCCAGTATCTAAGTCTTCATCATATTCTTCTTGTACCTTGGGTGGAGTGGTCGTGCACTCAGTTTCTAATTTATCTGTAGGCTACCTTCGTCCTCTATGTTCCAGGCCACCACTATCTTCCCATTCTTCTTCTTCCTCCTCCTCCACCACTATGGTCTCTGCAGGTTTTAGGGTTGGAACATTCCCCATTATATGCTTACCCTTTTGTGTCCCCGAGAGTGTGAATTAATTCTCTACATACTTGTTACCCTCCAACTTAGGCTTAAGTTGAAGGTACAAAAACACGGTTCCTCTATCTCTGATTTCCAAAATTACAGGCTTCATGCTTATCATATCTGAAATTAGCCTCTCAATATAGGTAGTCTTCCTCAAGGTGTCTTAGTCACAGTCTACCTTTTCTTAAATGAAATTCATGTAGTGCGCATAATTAAAATGGTGGACTAATGCCTAGAAGTAGGGTGATGTGAAGGCATATATCAGCTTACACCAGAGGCTCTAAGTCCCATCTTTCATTGTAAAATGTGTAATGTTGAAGTGTTGGTATATCACAAACTGCACTACCTTTCCCACCACCAGAGGCAACTCCTTGGGAACATGTGACTCTTCCTCAAATGCCACGTGGATCCCGTCATACCACATCTCTCATTGTCCATCTGCTTGAATGGCCTCGCCTATTGACTCCGTCACACAAGTACTTGTCAAATCTCTCCACAAGTGACTTTTTGTACTTGGGGTACTCCTAAATATTTTCCTTTGGCCCATTGGGCATTGCAATCTCCATAAATATGAAATCTAGTAGGATAACACCAAAGCTAATCCTCTCACAAGTGCACTCTTCCTCAAAAATGGTCTCCAAAATGTAGCCTGCAATGTTGTAGGCCATCCCATGTGACATCTTCTTTATGACATGAAGCCACATTATGTTCACTGCGGCATATTTCCTGGTCATTCAATTTTTCACCAAGTACGTAGGCTGCTTGTAACACTTTGGTACTTCTTCATCTTATCTATATGCATTCCACACATGAGACCCTTTGTGTATCTTAACTCCTTCCTTGTCTCCAAGATTGCTACTTTATTTTTCAAGTCACTATCCGAGATCTGCTCATGTGGCCTTTAACCCCATTAATGTGGAAATCAATTTTGTAATAATCCTTACCCTCTGTCTAGTGAAATAGAAAAAAATTTCATGTACTCTTCTCATAAACCATTGGTACAAGGGTTCATATTTATCAAAGTACGGGAGCTTGTATAACTGGTAAACTCAAAACTTCTTCAACAACTTCTCTCCAGTGTCATCATACACTGGCATGTCCTCTATTGTGTGCTTCTTTGTCTTCATACTCAACACCGAATCCAACTCCTTTTTATCTGATGTGCAATGGTTATAGTCACAAAATTTTCTCTTATGGATGTGATACTCACATTCTTGTCACACTATCACACCTTCTGGGTATTTCATTTCTGAGAAATTTCTCTCAGGAGAAATTTCAACCTCTGCTTCCACTGTCTTCTTTCCCTTGGTTCCTTCTATAGGTACTTTCCTTGGTGTCATATGTATCTCACAATTTCCTATCCCGATAGCTGCGAACTTATCTTTAACACACTCCCATGCACTCAGTACCTTGACTCGTGCCTTTCCTTTGTATTTTCCATGGCCTCTGCTTACCTCGTGTTATAATTTTTCCTTCATTTATCTCCATCTATGGTCCTCGTTTTTAGAAGTACTCTTTTTCTCATACCGCTCCAAACTTGAAATAAAACTTGTAACAGTTTGTTCCTTTATGTGTACCCATTTTCCAACAATCCTGTACATAGTTATCAATAACCACCGCACAAAAATGGTATGTAAGGGAATTATAAACAAGTAAGTGTGAGGGAGATGATAAGGCCAAAATATGTCTCATCAATGCAATAAATGATCTTATTTTACTCTCCTTTTTATACAATTTTGACTGCATTTTGTGAATTTTGTTTGATCTAGTATAGTTAGGATGTAATTGTTCATCTTTTGTTGGATCTAGTTATAACATCTAAAAACTCTATAATTCCTAACAAAGTGTGTGGAATTTCATTTTTGTAATAAAATAGGTCACAATCAGTCAGAAGAACAAAGTATGAAGCAACCAACACATTTTTGGTAGCATTGGCTTTAATATGCCTTAGCTCTAGATTCTCTAGACTTAGTTTGAAACTCCATCACACATGAAAAGTAACTCTATCGCTTATTTATGGAACCTTTAGACTTAGTTACAAAACTATGACACTTAGTTTTGGAACTCCTGCGCTTAGCTCCAGAACTTTTGCAGTTAGTTCCAAAATAGTTCCCTTTTGTTCTGGATCTTCTCCAAAGTTCTGGAATTAATGGAAACTATTTATTTTGACAACATCTCGGTGATGGATCAATCAATGGCCGTTCCAATTAGGAGTAGATCAATAGATTTATGATTCGTTAGACCCCAAAAATATGTATGCGGGATCGAGAAAACTATTTACACAACAAGGTTCCTAACTTCCACATCTACTTTGAGCATTATTTTTTTCATGAAAACCTATTGATAGATGGACATCTATTAAGAACTTTTGATTATAAATTCATCTCTAGATGATTAAATATATATAAGGAACTATAGATAGATTAGAGGATAGAGATATATATATGATAGACATACAGTAAATTTTGTAATACGAGAACATTTTTAGTAATAACATAACCATTTAGTTTTGAGATAATCATACTTTTTCAACTCCTGATTCAAGGTGGAGCAAGGGCCCACTCCTCCAAGAAGCAGGATTCTTTGTTTCATTGGTATTTATATTTCTAAGCAAGTCATGTAAATCTGTTAAGTGTTAATTTTGTTAATGTTTTTTTAGTTAAATTTTGTCACGTATTTTTCCCTGCAAGTGTTATAGGTTAGACTCTCATTTCCTTGCAAAAATTTCAGTAGCATTTTCAAATGTGTGTTTATTTCTAGCAATTTTTTCATTCTGCAAGAGTGTGTTTACTTCCATTAATTTTTTCATTTTGCAAAAGTGTGTTTCATTTCCAACAACACATTTAATTTTGAAGATTTATTTATTCCAGAAATGAGTGTTTATTTTAGCAAGTTTCTTGTAGTATAGTTTTAATAAGGATTTGGCTAGGGAATCCTAAGGACACTACAAAAACCCCATAGGAAATATAAAAATAATAAATACCTACAATCAATTACTAAATCACTAAGATTCCTCTTGTTGCATATAGCTTCAGACACATCCCTGGTTTGAATATGACATCAACTAAGAGTTGATTAAATGAAGGGAATAATGACACCCATCATGTTTGGTGTCGTTGTCAGGGAACCACTAGTTAGAATTGTCTAATTAGGTGTCATCAAGAGAAAAAATCATGCATCTAGTAATTGAAGAATCTTCCCTACATTATCATAAAATTTATTAGTAGACCATGAGACTCAAAGGGTATATTTCTCCCAAAAATATCCCCACAAGAACTATCTACAACCTCTAGTTCAAATACAGAGGTTGAGAAAGAGTTAGAAGCACCATTGTCTCCTATTAGATAAGAAACAAAAATTCCACCTTTGGAATTTTTGTATCAATCACTAGAAGGAAGTGGAACTTTAGGAGAAGGATTATACCCCGGGACTTACTTAGAGAAATTTTTGACTCTGAATTGAGTAGTCAACATCTTACTCCCGAGTTTTCACCAACACCAAAGTGGATCACATATTACATTGATTGGGAAAAATATCTATATGATCTGTAGATATGGCACGAGAAGTTGAAAGATAACACGATAGGAATTTTACCTATCTAATTTAGTTAGAGGTCGATGATACACCCATGAATAATATTTCACTTGCACACATGCTGCATTTAGAGGGATGTCATCTCGAGGATCTTGACCAATTTTTATTTGAATTTAAAGTATTGTGTCGACCTATGATTACAAAATATAAAATCAAAAACTCAATTTGTTTCCATCCACTCTGAAAGATGTAGTAATGAGGTGTTTTATGGGATTAACATTCAATTCTATTACCAACTGAGCACAAATGGAAACTACCTTCCTAGACAAATACCAAGACTACTTTTGAGGGAGAAATAGGAGGTAAGAATTTTTTAGGATCAAACAAGAAGAGGATGAAAATATGGAAGATTATTTAGATAGATTCCTCTTTGTAAGTAGAAGGTGTGGATTTGTACTTCAAGAAGAGATAAGTAAAACCATTTTTATTAAAGGTTTGGATGATGAATCTAGGGAATCCCTTAACTTAATGGGAGGTGGAGAAATCAATCAAATAAGAATGAATGATATTAAAGACATTTGTAGAAGTTATACAAGAACAAGGGGAGGACCTAGGAAAGGAAAAAATGTGAAAACTACAAATCAAGACATGAACTAACTTATGGATGAACTAGCCAACTTTAAAACAGACATCCTAGTTCAATTAACTTCCACCATGGATGGATTGCAAGTTAAAGAAAATGCTAATACTTGAATCATTATCTAAGTATTTTCCTAGATGTAGAAATAAACATGCATTAAGTAATTGTCCTTTGGATAAACCAGAAATGTGTCTTATTTGTGTATCTAGGGAACATGAAGCTAATTTTTTCTCTTATTCCATTCATAAAAATCAGCTTAAACAAACTAGCACTTCATCCACTACGTAAGAAGTAAACTTTTTCCAAAGAAAACCTACCTAAGGGAATTTCATACCAATATTTGTTCCTAATCCTTGGATGATGCCATGGGAAGCTTAGAAAGTGCCAAAAATTTGGGGAAACCCACCTTGGGCCCCTCAACCAACATGGAATCCCCAAGATTTGGTAGGAAAAACTTGGTATGCGAAGGGACACCAACAACCATGGTCTAGTCGAGTAACCCTTATTCTTGGTCATGACATAGGTGGAACCTAATAATTATGCTTAGGGAAGAACATATCCCAACCAATAGCAACAAGCCATAATGGGTTCTCCAATACAAGGTTCACAAACTAAAAATGTGGTTCAAACACAAATTCCAACACAACTAGTTACGAATCCCAAGAAAAAATAAACAACCCCTTTCTACAAAACAGGGCAAGAAAAACTAGTTAATCTTAATGCCATAGACTATAAGGATATTCAAACAAGATCTTGAAAAATAATTAACAGTCCACCTGTTATAATTATGGAGATAAAAGAAGAAATTGAAACCCCTAGTTCAGTTGTTCCTAAAGGAAAATGAAAAAGAAAAAGAGAAGGAGCCTGATAGCAACTCCACTGAAACTCCATTTCTAGAAATATTTAAAGAAGTTATCGAAACCAAGGAATCTGAATTAGTGCAAGAATTAAGGAAACTAAATATTGAAATACCATTGTTACAAGTAATCAAGGACATTCATGAATTAAACAAATTAATTAAAATGTTATGTTTGAAAACACCCAAGGAAGAAGCGATGCAGACTATAGGACTATTAACGTAGATGGGAAACTTGATGATTTATTGGTAGGAAAACTCTTAATTCCCAAATATGGAGATCCTGAAGCCCTGTTATTTCTATCTCTATAGAAAGTAACGATATACATAATGTTTTGGTTGATTTGGGAGAAGCTATAAATTTGATGATAATAGATTCTTTGAAAACATTGCCATCAATAGGTATACAACCTAATAGCACCATATTGTAGATGATGGATCAGATCGGTGTAGCAAAACTAGAAATAATTATTGAAGATGTGGCAATTATGGTGGAGTCATGGGAGTATCCAATGGACTTCTTTATATTACCCAAAAGGTAAAACATTTGGTTATCCCATTATTTTGGGCATACCATGGTTAGCTATAGTTATTGCCTTAATTGATTGTAGATCAGGTGATATGACTATCTAAAATGGTAATTATTCTAAGAAAATTTCCTTATATCCTTTTGCATGACCTTTTATTGATAATTAAGAACAATTATGGGTTGATGATCTTGATATTAATTAAAAAATTGTCTTTTTTGCTATGATAACATTGCAGGATCACGTAAGAGAGATGTAGAATATGATTAATCATCCATTAAAAGATCACCAGTTGTCTAGGGAACAATTGAAATTAGTTCTGGAACAATCGGACTTATTTTTGGAACCATCAGACTTAGTTATGGCACTTTCAGACTTAGTTCCAGAACATGCATACTTATCTCTAGAACCACAACAATTCCAGGTCGATGTAAATAATTTGACACCGGAGGAATGAGATTTCTCTTGGGGAGGAAAATAAATATCTACAGAAATTATTAGATTTAGTCTCAAAGATATCAGGTAATGGTGAGGAACTTTTGGAAAGCAACAGTGATGAGGAGTTTGACCAACAACAAGATAAGTATCATAACTCTTCTTACTATCCTTTAACTAGTATTCTTTCTCAAAAGAACTTTAGAGATGTCTCTACGTATTATATGTTGTTACCACATTCATGTCCACTAAACACCCTAATGGAACCTTTTCAAAAAAACATTTCATCACACACTAGAACAAAACAAATAGAGATTCAACTAGGTAAACTTTTGAACATTAATGACTAGTTGGAAAATGATCAAGAAGTTAAATTATTTGATTTTTTGAAAAATCATACTAAATATTTTTCTTGGGACTATACGAGACATGAAATTAATTCAACCAGGTATTTATACCCATCACATTTATACTAAAAATGTCAAACCAGGTTAGGAAACCGCAGAGAAGGATCAACCCAACCTTGAGGGACATAGTCAAGCAGAAATTGAAAAGCTATTGTAAGTAGGATTTATATACCCTATCTCGGATAGTTAGTGGCTGTATCCTCTTGTGATTGTGCCCAAAAATAATAGAAAATGGAGAATTTGTGTTGATTATAGGGAATTGAACAAATCTACACTTAGAGATTGTTTTCCCTTACCATTCATAGATCAATTTTTAGACAATCTTTCGTAAACAATAATTTTTCCTCCTAGATAATTTTAGTGGATTTAATCAAATCAGGGTGGCTACTGAGGATCATGACAAAACTACCTTTACTTTTCCATGGGGTACCTTTTCCCACATGGTATTTCCATTTGGGCTATGTAATGCTCTATGAACCTTCCAAAGGGTCAGTACTAGTAATTTTTATAGATCTAACCAATGATTATGTGGAAGTATACATGGATGATTTCACTGTGCATGGAGAAACATTTGATGATGCCTTGAAAAATTTAAACATAATATTAACAAGATGTGAGCAAAACCATTTATCTCTTAGTCATGAGAAATTTTTGATGATGGTTGATGAGGGGATTGTATTAGGACACCACATTTCAAAAAGAGGAATTCAAATTGACCAAAACAAAACAGAATTATTTCAGACTTACTTGTTTCTCAAATCCCCACAGATATCAAGTCATTCTTAGGGAATGTTGGATACTATAGGCATTTTATTAAAGATTTTAGTAAAATTGTTGCCCCCATGTTTGGTTTACTTACAAAGTAGTGTGAATTTTGTTGGGATGAAAAGTGTTAACATGATTTTGAATAAATTAAAGAAAAATTAATCTCTTCCCAAATATTGAGAGGACTTAATTGGGAAAAAACTTTTCACATCCAAACAGATGCCTCGGATAAATCAATTGGTGCAATTCAGGAGAGAAAGAGGAAGAAGGGAAAATGTATGCTATTTTCTACCTTAGAAAAATCTTACTTCCACTCGAAAGAAATTACACCACCGAAAAATAATTTCTTCTGTGATTTATGCAATTAAAAAGTCTAGGAATTATATTACATGTTAAAAAATATTTATACATACAAATCACTCAACAATTAAATACTTAATGAACAAACCAAAGGTTGGAGGTAGGATAATTAGGTGGTTATTAATTTTATGAGAATTTAATATTACCATTGTGGATAATCCAGAAAAATCTAATGTGGTAGCTGATTTTTGTCAAGATTGACCACTACGGGGAGAAAAGATCTAGTTAAGGAAAACTTTCTATATGAACAATTATTTTCTATTTCAGCTGATACACCATGATTTGCTGATATGGAAAATTATCTTGAAACAGGGAAGTTTCCCCTTCATTTACTAAGAAACAAATAAAAAGATTAATCAAAACTAGTGCACAATTTAAATGGTTGAATGGAATGTTATTTAAATGTGGTCCTAATTTGGTTCTACGTAGGTGTGTGAGAGAAGATGAAATATTTGACATACTCAAGGCATGTCATGATGAACCAAGTGGAGGACACTTTTCAATGAAAAGAACAACACACAAAATACTTGGCACTAGCTATTATTGGCCATCTCTATATAAAGATGTGAAGAAATACATCAAGTAGTGTGATCCTTGTCAAAGGATGGGACAACCAACTTTCACCAATGAAATGCCTCTGTAACCTCAAGTAGTGATTGAACCATTTGAAAGGTGGGGGTTGGATTTTTTGTCCCTTTTAGTCCTCCTTCACAAGGAAAGGAGCACATTATTTTCTATACTGATTATGTGACAAAGTGGGCAGAGATTCAAACTTTAACAAATGCTAATGAAGATGCGAGTGCTGATTTTATTTGGCACAAAATTATGATGAATTTTAGTGCACCAAGAAACATTGTTTGAACAAAGTCCATAGTTCATGTCCAATATGATTCAGGCCTTCACAATGTACTATCGATCAATCATAGGAATTCATGTCCCTATCGCCCATAATCAAATGGGCATGTAGAGGTCACAAAAGAGAATTGGAAAACATCCTTACCAAAACAATTGAAAGGGGTAGAAGATATTGGTTAAAGAGGTTACCTAAAGATTTATGGGATTATAATACAACTTGGAAGACCATAAGAGGGTTCTCACCATATGAGTTAGTCTATGGGAAAATCTCTTGTTACCTATTAAATTTTAACTACAAATATTGAGAGCAACAACTAAATTGGGTATTGAATTGGATGCAACACAAAAGGAAAGCATTCTACAACTTAATGAATTGGATGAGCTGAGAGTGGAAGCACTTAAATAGACAAAGATAATCCAAGACCAAAGGAAGAAGTGACATGATACACATACCAAGGAAAGGAAATTCAAGGTAGGTGATTGGGCATTACTGTTTGATTCCAAGTACTAGCAATTCAAAGGAAAATTGAGAACCGGTGGTTAGGACCTTATCGATTGAGTATATATTTGACAATGGATCTATTCAGTTACTTCCCATTGATGGAAATAGAAGGACACTTATGGTCAATGGACACAAGCTGAAATTTTATAGGAAGCCTCCTACCAAGGATGAGTTCTTAAAGAATATTGAAATAGATAAGGAATTTGATAATATGGAAGAACATAGTTCTTCCAAAATGATCAAGTCATCATATGTATGGATCCAAAATAAAGGGAAGAGAATGAAAACCTATAAATGGCATTCTCCTCAAAAAAAATAAAAAAATAAAAAGGGAGGGAATGAAAACTGGTAAATGGCTTTCCTTCCCGAAATAAAACCTCTCAAAGACCAATTTAAAACCAGAAATGGCAGTTGGTCTCCTTAATAAATGGATAATTCAAAATAAAAGGAACTTCTTTGGAATTCTAGCTGTCTTTTCTAACTATTTTATCTTTTTTTACTATTTTTTAGGAATGATGAGTCATCAAGGTGGAGGAATTACATCAACAAGGATGATAATTATGTCTTGATCTTATTAAAGGTTAAATTAAAAGTTTGCATGTGTGATTAGACTTGATTTAAGTAGTTGGTATGATGAGTCATTTACTGTACATTATGATTAAAATAAATTAATCATGAAGGTGATGTTGATTAAACAAGTAAAAGTGGCGGAATATTAATAATGAGCTATCATTTGGGTGGAATAAATGAAGTTGAGAGGCAGTTACAGAAAAATTCAAGGAAGAAACAATATAATTATATTTGAATTCCACAGCTAAACCCAACAATTCCGCAACCAAACCCAATAGTTCTATAGCTAAATCTAGTAGTTTTGCAGCTAGTTTTGACAGAGTAAGGATTTGAAGAAGGAATAATTTGAGTCGTCCTCTTTTCCATGGGGATTAAAAAGAATTCAAATCCAGAAGATGATACACAACTTCTTGCAGATGGAGAAGTGGCAGCCATTTTTGGACAAGCAGGGTGGCTGGAGTTCCAAAAGAATTCTCAAGGTACAATGATGAATTGGTAAGGGAATTTTTTGTAAATTTAGAAGAATCTAGAACTAAGGTTAAAATAACTATAATTCCATTTACTATAAATAAAATTATAAATTTATCTAGGTTACCAATTGTGCATGTCTCAAATCTTTTAAAAGGGACCTAAAATAACTGGTGGAAACCTTGATACGGAGGGGGAATTTGAACCCCAATACATTTATAACACTAAGAAAATCATCAAGGAGGTCCGAAGAGCCATCTTTCCCAAACCATTTGATATGGTATCATTTTGGGTAGTTAAGTACCTAACTTAAGATGGCCAATTTGGGACTTTAATGGGAAGAGAGGTCCTTAAGATGCTAATATATCTTAGGTATGAGGCTGCAAAACTAGAATATATAGTAAACCTTCTAGGGTTCCTTTTGACTCCATCTAGACAATGGATTAGAGGTATTCTTGGGGAGTTGGAACAATTAGACATCATGGATTAGTCCATCTAGTCTATCAGCACCACTTTATCTCAAAGAAAAATGGAGAAGAAGCATGGGAAAAGTTCCTTAACAAATTCAAACAAAGCCTTGATATTATTAGGAGGGGAATACCAACCCCTTTCTCCCCTAAAATTAATTTGGAGATTGATCCTCCTATAGAGAAAAATAAGGAAATAGGTGGAGTTAATGTGCCAAAGAGGAGGAGATCTGAAAGAATGATCAAAGATACAAAACCTACTATGCCTTCAAAAGAAACTCCTTCCTTTGCAGCAATACCAGAAGAACTAATATCTATCTCTGATAGTGACAGTTCACCTAAGCTAGATCATGAAGTGAAAATTAGAAGAATCTCTAGGAGGAAGCCCACTTCAGGGCATTGTGAAGCTCCTCAAAGAAGAAGATTTCATAAGAGGTATAGGGGAATTCCAATGGATACTTGAAGAACATGATGGTTTGGAGAAAGAAGTTGCTGATATTTTAGGTAGCATGGTAATGTCTCCTCCTCGACCAAGTCAAATTGAGGTGGAGAAAGAAGATGAAAGATTTGAAGAACATGATTTTCAGGAGATGAGTGAATCAACAACACTGTCACATGAAGAAGAGGAATTGGCATATTGGAAAAGAAAAGGAAATCCCCTTTGGTGGAAGAGGAATGCTCATTTCCTAAGGAACTTTCAAAAAAAGAGGAGAAATATCAAGTTAGACAGGATCTGTTTTTTTCTAGAGAAGAACTTATCATTAGGGAAAAGGATGAGGAATTAAAATTCATCTAGAACAAATTGGAGCATAGGGAAATGCTCATTGAGAAACTAAAAACTCAGTTCATAGATAGAAATGAAGAATTGACATTGGTCAAATAAAAATGGTAGAAAAAGAGAAAGAATGTCAATTAGCTAGTAAACAAAATGTTATGCCAAAGATATCTTCAATGAATCAGGTTGTACAAACTAAATTGACTTACTGGCCACTTAAGTAGTTGTGGGATGATACCTGCAGAGAGCTTAATGAATTTAAAACATCAAATGAGAAACTAAGAAGCAATATGGAAGATGAGGAGAAGGTAAGGAAGGAATGGGTAGAAATTATTTACAAAATAGAAGAAGACAAATTTAAATTTCTGGTAAAGATACAAATGGTTTACATAATGAGTGAAATATTACTCACAAACAAGAGAGCTTATCCTGCATACAATGTCTTTCGGAGGAACAATTTATTCGTTGACAATTGTCAAGAATTGCATGTGGCCTTCCACATGAAATAAAAAGATGAACATGAGTTCATGACATCACATTCCTCAGCTAGTGTAGAGTATAAAAATATTCTCTATGAATTCTATCTCTGTAATTTTATGCTGGAAAATAATATAGGCTTCATGATCAATTTATATGCACGGAAAAGCCAGCTAAACACATTTGTTTCGTACTTCAAAACTAGATTGGATGGAAAGAGAGGGATTCTAAAAATTTATTAAAAGCTAGTTCATATGACATCTACATGAGAGCTCACTATGGAAAACCAACCACCTTTGTTATACATTTCAGATCCCATGCCTTTGATAGTCGATTCAAGGCACTTTATCTTGCCAGTTTATAGAAAAGTATTGATTCCTTCACCTCTTATGAGTAGAAAAAAATCAAAGATATTTATGATCGATGATTGAAGAGATGATATTTTCTCATAGCTGCATTGAGAAGAAGAGAAGTGATATCTCCCATAAACTTAATATGGAGTCTGGAAAGAGCTAAAGCTTTGTATACACTAATCCCTCGGGTCAATGAAAAATGCAAGGGCATATGGATGGGAATGAGAACAAGGCCTCCTATCCTTCTCACCCCCATTTCTCCATGGAAAAATAGAGAGCCTCAAGATCCCACTCACTTTTGGAGTGGCAGAGAAAGATAGAAGTAGAATCAGGGTATAGTTTTTCTGAACTAAAGCACTGGGATATTCAGTTTCAGCCATTTGACCTGAGTAGTCAATTGGAATGTAGAATTCACAACCCAAGATTTGAAGAGTAAAGTTTGTAAGGGGACTTAAAAATAAGTACGGGGGAGATGATAAGGAAAAAATATGCCTCATCAATGTGCAATAAATGATCTTATTTTACTCTCCTTTTTTATAAAATTTTGACTACATTTTGTGAATTTTCTTTGATCTAGTATAAGTTAGGATGTAATTTTCCATCTTTTATTGGATCTAGTTATAACATCTAAAAACTCTTGTAATTCCTAACAAAGTGTGTGGAAATTTAGTTTTTGTAATAAAATAGGTCACAATCAATTAGAAGAACAAAGTATGAAGCAACCAACATGTTTTTGGGAGTATTGGCTTCAATACGGCTTAGCTCGGAACCTCCAGACTTAGTTCCAAAACTCCATCACATAGCAAAGGAACTCTATCACTTAGTTTCGGAACCTTCAGACTTAGTTTCGGAACTCCATAACTTAGTTCTGGAACTCCTGCACTTAGCTTCGGAACTTTTGTAGTTAGTTCCAAAATAGTTCCCTTTAGTTCCAAAACTTCTCCAAAGTTCTGGAATCAATGGAATCTATTTATTTTAACAACATATGGTGATAGATAAATCAATGGGCCTTCCAATCAGGAGTAGATCAATAGATTGTCAATTCTTTAGACCCTAGAAATATGTATGCAGGATCAGATAGTTGTGTGTCCAAAAAGGTTCCTAACTTCCACATCTACTTTGAGCATTATTTTGTTTCATGGAAACCTATTAATAGATGGAAAACTATTAAGCACTTGTGATTATAAATGCATCTTCAGATGATAAAATATATATAAGGACCTATAGATAGATTAGAGGATAGAGAGATATATATGATAGACATATAGTAAAGTTTGTAAGATAGAACATTTTTAGTAATAAGATAGCCATTTCATTTTGAGAGAATCATACTTTGTCAACTCCTGATTCAAGGCGGAGCAAGGGCCCACTCCTCCAAGAAGCAGGATTATTTGTTTTATTGGTATTTATATTTCTAAGCAAGTTGTGTAAATATGTTAAGTGTTAATTCTATAAATGTTTTTTTAGTTAAATTTTGTCATGTATTTTTCCCTGCAGGTGTTATAGGTTAGAATCTCATTTCCTTGCAAACATTTTCAGAAACATTTTCAAACGTGTGTTTATTTCCAATAATTTTTTTCATTCTACAAGAGTGTGTTTACTTCTAGTAATTTGTTTCATTTTGCAAAAGTGTGTTTCATTTCCAACAGCATGTTTAATTCTAAATATTTATTTATTCCAAAATGAGTGTTTATTTTAGCAAGTTTCTTGTAGTATATTTTTAATAAGGCTTTATCTAGGAATCCTAAGGACACTGCAAAAACCCCCCAGGAAATATAAAAATAATAAATACCCACAATGAATTACTAAATCACTAAGATTCCTCTTCTTTACATATAGCTTGAGACACATCCCTAGTTTAAATATGACATCAAATAAAAGTTGATTAAATAAAGGGAATAACGACACCCATCACCTATCACTTGTCAAACTTAGTGGGCATCCATAGCTTTTAAGAATATTTTCCCATAAAAACCTAGCTTTTATAGGCTGTTGTACAATCCTTGGTAGGTGTTACTTTCGCCCATCATGTGAGATAATCTGTGAAAGTAAGTATGTATCATGCTCTAGTCCTATGCATTGATGGTGAAATAAGACCCACAAAGTCTATAACCCATTTTTCAAATGGTTTCTATAGTAGAAATAAGTCTTAAAGGAATTTCATTTCTTTTCCCAAGGCTTTCCTAGTAGTTGACAAAGTGATCACACACCTTGCAATACACCTTGCAATCTTTATACATAGTCTCCCATGATAATCTAGTGAGTAACATTTTGTACACAAAGTGGCATCACCTGCATAGTGTCCACCTGTAATACCACCATGATCATCTTGCATGATATCTGTGTATTCATGATCCAACACACATCAGCGCAATACTTCATCTTGTCCTAACTTGTATAGGTCACCACTAATAAATATAAAATGTGTCGCACGAATTGCAAGTTGTTTCTTATCTAAGGATTTTAGTCCCTCTGGTGCCATACCCATACCTAGAAAAACATAATTATCCTCCAAGTCTATAGGTGCATGATCTAACCTATATAGGTTGTACATCTAGCATTGTGTCTTCAATTGTCTATGCATCTTCTCCTGACTTTGTATCCTTGATAAATGGTCTAGACCAAAATTATTTTTCCCTAGATATACCACAACTATAAAATCAAATTCTTGGAACAAGAGTACTCATCAACATATTCACCCCCTGTAAGATAGGATTATTTACCAAGTATTTCAATGCCATGTGATCAAGTATAAAAGCAAAATGGTGTTGCTTAGTAGGCATAGTCCGAATTTATGCGAGTGTATAGATCATGGAAAATGCTTCACGCTCGTAGTAGTATAATTCTTCTATGTAGGTGTTAACTTTCTACTAGAAAAACATATAGGATGATCTATAATACCTTCTCCAGGATGATCCAACACCGCACCAATGGTCATGCTAGAAGAATCCACATGTACATGAAACGGTTGGTCCCATGAAGGAAAAAATGTGGAATAGGCGTTGTGGTAATTTTATCCTTCAATGTCTCGAATGCGCACTATTGTTGTGTTTTCCCCAATAAAATGTCCCTTTTCCTTTTAGTTACTCTTCTAGGGGTGTGGAAACCTTAGCATATCACTTGATGAATTTTCTATGATACCCAGTGTGACCTAAGAATCTATGCACTTCACTTTGACTTGTAGGATCCTCCAGGACTATAATAACTACAACCTTAGCTAGATCAACCAACAAACCGTCCTTGTAGATAATTTTCCCTAAAAAAGTGCTAAATGGTGTAGAAAATATGCACTTTTTGATGTTCAAATAAATACTCAAATGTCTACATATTTCAAACATTAAGCACAGATTTTCAAAATGATCCTTAACAAGTCTATAATTTTTCTAATCATCCAAGTAAACTTGCAAAAAGTTGTGGATGAAATCTGGAATGCTTGAACAACTATGCGCAAAAATACAGTAGGCATGTTTTTCAAACTGAATGGAATTACATGATATGTGAAACTTCCCCACTCAGTGGTGAAGGTTGTTTTCTCTTGATCCTCCTATGCAATCCTGATGATACTTAGAGAATCCATTCATGAAAGAATAGATTTCACGCCCTACAACGCCTTCTAATATTTCTTCTGTGAAAGGTGTAGGAAAAGGAACAATTACACATGCAACATTTAGTTCTTTGTAATCCATAAAAATATGAATCTGTGCATCAATCTTTCTACTGATAACCATGGGACTAACCCACTCAGACTCTTATAGGGGCTTGATGATTCTAGATTTCAACATTTTGTCAATTTCTTCCTTAACTTTGATGCGTAAGTTAGGGTTCATCCTACAGGGTCTCTTTCTGATTGATCATGCACCTTCCTTAAGCTTGATTTTCATCTCCCCAAATGATTCATGCACACCATTTAATTCATGATATCCCCTAGGAAATAAATCTTGAAAGTCCCGTAGTAACTCTATGATTTTTTCCACTTCAGAGTCAAACCAATAATCCCCAATTATGGCCTCCTTAGGTTTAGTATCTATGTCAATATTTACTTTCTTTGTCTTCATAGGTTCATGATATCCACACGTATTCTTATCTATTTTTTCTAAGACTTCGCATGTACCTATGGAATGGTCAACATCTAGGTTTTCTACTTCTTCATCATCCACTATGTAGGCCATCTTTCCTTTTTCTTTCTCAAGGTAAGCTTGTTGAAGTAACAGGGATTCAGTTTCTTCTTATTCATCAAAATGTTCTCCTAAGTCTGTCTAACCAAAAAAATATTCAATGAGTTCTTCCAATTTTTCACTATCTCCCATAGTTAAGTGCTTTATAACCTTCAATGCATCTTCTACTAGAGGTTTAGTAGAGAAGTGGTCAAAAGTATGGATCATTCCTGCAATCAAATCCTGCCAATTTCTAGTTTCTCTATGTAGCTCCGCATATACATACCAAGCATGTGTGCATCCTTGTAAAGTGGAACTAAATTTTTACACCCAAAGTGAAGTTGGTAAATCTTCCTACCCCTCCGTCCGAGTCTCCCACACTACTTTTGAATGTGGTGCTGAATAGGTTAAGTACCATGATAAGTGCATATTTGAGTAGGTGTATTGCTCTTGAAAAAATGAGTTGAAAGATTGATCTTGATCTCATTCCACTCCATAATATTATATCTGTGAACCACCCACCAAAGCGTTGTTATACTATGTAGGGTATATGCAAGCATATTTCTTTTCTCAACTTGGTTTTTCCACTGATCCTCCATGGTTTACAGGAATGTTGTAAGATCTTCTTCTCCCATATACCGAGGTACTGAGTTACTTATGATTCTAATGGAACGAAGTCCATTTTTTTGTGCAAATTCACTCCGTACTTCATGACCTACCAATTCATAAGTATCATGAGCCTAATAATTGCAAGCTATACTCGTACTATCACTAATGGATCGTGCATCTTCCCACTTAAGGATTCCTTCCTTAGATGGATCAATAACCTCCAGGTCTCGAATTTTGTGCACATAGATCCTATTTAAATCTTCCTCACTCAAAGGCTTAACGTACAATGTAGATTTATCATCTGTTAAGGGGATTACAACTCGTTCCTCCTTATTCTTAAAACTAATGTATCCCTGGTTAAATCATAAATTAGCATTATTTGCATAACAAGAAGGGTGCCCAAGCGAGTTGGGAAGCTATCTACTTCTACAAGTTCCAATACCTCAAAATCCCTAGTGAATTTGGCCCCTTTTATAGTAATGGATGCATATTTCAAAACTCCTATGGGAGTGGCCTTAGTCCGATTAGCCATAAACAACACATTGGTAGATGGATACAATGGAGGTCTCCCCATCTACACCCATGCATCTAAAGTAAGAACATTGAATTTAGTGTCTATTTCAATCAATATATTTTTCAAAATCCATCCATCCATAACAACATTTAGAGTGATCTCCTTGTCATAGTCTATGCTATCATGGGGAATATTTACATGTAGGATCTATCATCCAGTCTCGGTACTTGCGCATGGAGTGTCTCCTTCAGCCAATTCTCTAACAATGGAATGATATTATCTTGCCACAACATTTTTCACACCTCCCTTAAGTCATCAATATCGGATGGGACCTTCCCTACTTATTTCTCCTATTATATATTATGTGATTTCTCTTTCAAACATTGTATTTCACCCTAAAGGTTTCTAAGAACCTCCATGGTCTCTTTATAAACTTCCGTCGATGGGCGTGATCTCGGTACCTCACATGTAGAACCTCATCCTTAGTGATGACAGACTTATGTTGTAATTCTTCTTTGACACATTCCACTTCAACACATGCAGTAATCTTTACGGTTAATTCCTCAAGTTCTGGTGTCAACTTGGGCATCCACTAATTCTCCACAAATTGGTCAATGGATCCTAACCATCCCTAATCCTTTGTTCTCTTGTTTATGTTATTTACTAAGATGTTCATAAAATTTTGGTAATTCCTCGTAGCTATGATTATTTCCACAGAAAGAGCATGTAATTTTTGGGTACATTCACACTGTAGTGGTTAGGAGATCCACATGTAAAGCATGTCCCACAAGTAAACTCGTCTCATCCACCACCATGGCCTCAACCTCTGAATCCATCATGGTATCTATGTCCTCTATTAAACTCCTTCAAAATGCTACTCATTCGATCATAGTGCACTTGATTGTGATCCCGATCCTAGTGCTCATTCTTGCCCTTAGAATTATCTGATACGCTAGTCTGTCTCACACCAATATCTATAGCATAATGGATCTGACCAATCAATCTATAGTCCTCGGTATCATGAGTCATGGACTAAAAAATATTACAATAATAGGATACGTTATTTCTTATCACGTGTTGTAGTAATGGGCAGTGGCTAACATCATGGTTTAAATGAAATATCTCACAGTCCAACAGTAATGAATGTACTGATCTACAGGGACAACTATCCCTGGTGTGACCTTCCACTTCACAATCTGTACACTAAATCCTTGAGCACATATCATGTGTTGATTTCACCAATAGTTTCTCTAAGTACTTTTCTATAGCTATAATATGTGCTTCCAAGAATGGGTTGAATCCAGTGTTTATACTCCCAACTACCTTAGTGTGTAAATCTGCTTCAAGTGATTTGTGCAGATTAGTGTATGTCTTATGTGACACTGCCCTTCTAAAAGGTGTAATCAGCCCTCCAACGAACCATTATGTATGTTGGATTGTGTGAATATCATAGGAAAGATCAGATAAAAGGAATTTTGAAATGAGCATCATAGTCCTTGACACTCTCAGTAGTGCCCTATTTAATATCCTTGAGTGCTCTTATACTCTTCTACTTAAACTCGAGAGATATAGAACTCTTTTAAGGATGCATCATTTAATGCTATATAATCTATGCAATTTTGATTGGGGTCAAACTTCCTATACCAACTATGTACACATCCCCTGTAATGTAATTACAAATTGGCTTGCCTTGCACTTAGAAGTCATGATACCTTTTACATGCTACAATATTTCACACATGTGCACGTGTTTAGTAGCATCTTCAATGACCCTATACTCTAGAAGACGAAGAGACATTTCTGTTAGATATTCTAGGGTTGGTACGGACCTTACCCACCTGATCTAGAACCTCATGTGTTTCCTCTTCCTCTATAATCACAAGATCCACCGAGCTAAACCACCTATACCTCCTTATCTTCCTCCCGAAGTAGACCCGAAGATGTACTTCCTGTGCCCCTACAATAGTACTTAACTAAACCCTTATGGTGCAGTGAAGTGGTACCACTCCCAAAAGTGAACCCAATATTTTGCGCTTGCATTCGTGTGGATGATGTGCCTGAAAAAGTACCCCCAAACTATAACAAATATTTCTGCCCTACCATCAATGTACTTGATATCTGACTTACTCTTTCTCCTCTACTGCCTAAATTAGCTTGTTGACTACTTGTCATACTAGATACTAGAAAACCAAGCACAAGGGCTAGGTTTCTAGGTAGGTTAACATGCGCGCCATGCCCAGTCAAATCACCTCTTGGAATGCTTTCTTGTGAGGTTAAAGATGTAACATTCCCATTTAAGACTTTAGAAACAAGGGAAATTTTTTTCTTTAATAATGTTCTCTACTCTAAATAATTATTATTTAGAACACACATTCCATTTAAATTAATGTTCTCTATTCTCATATTCATAATATGGAACACATATTCCATACCATTCAATCTCATAATAGATAACCATATGCGGTTGTAATGACTCGTTGAACTGTCAATCTCTCATTTCATGACTTGGTTTCTTACTAATCCTTCATGTTAATTAAATTTATTGCATACTAAGTATACTTGGTTCTTTTACCCTTTCCGGGGTATTGAAGTGACTTGTTTAAGAGGCCTATCTGAATATTTGTTACCAATAATCATCGATATCTTGCATCTTAAACTAGGTTACATATGAAAACGTAACCATGAGCTTGTGATATTTTGGCCAAATATTTTCACATGCTTTGCATGATCATATTTCTGAATGGAATACTCGTCAATGATGAAATATGTCCCTCACCCCCACTTCATATGTTATCTATAATTGTCTTCACTAACTCCTGAAGTCCTCTTGTCAAAGGTTTAACCATAACCCAGTGTTAGCAACATAGATTGGTATACGGGACCACTCGTGGTCACTAAGGGTACATAGACATACTCAATTGACCTAGGTATATTGCGTGTGTCTAGTTACCTTCAGTCATTGAGAGTCCTTCCCTATACCAAATCATGTCCCTAAACTGACCTAGAGTGTAACCAAGTCAAGTCTGAGTTTATGTAAACCTATATGATCTAATTTGGAAGGGTTTTGTGACATGTCGCTACCAACATTGTGTCCTCATGAAGACCCGGTCTTCATGATGACACATTATTGCAGTTCGTGTGTACACACATCCCACATAATCCCCTTGTATAGAGGTACATATCCAGATAAGAGGTTAAATACTTTCTTATCTTCTTAATTTAAGATTCAGTTTCAGCAACCCTGTTGATTTTCTAATCTCTTCGATCATTATGGTTGCTAGTCATAAATGACTTATGATTGTCATGTAGATTAATATGCAACCAATCCTTCTTCTTGAAGGTTTTTATGTCATTCTTTAGTTTCTTAACTTTAATTTTCAAACTAACATTCCAAACCAACTTAACAACAGTAAGACTAACTTACTTAACTTGACCAAATTTATCCATGGCTGAATTTAGATTCTAATTTCTTTATAATAGACTTCATTAAGATGAAGTCTATTTCATGTATATATATTTCCATTTTCAGTTACCTTATTTTAGGATTAAGGTTTACTAAGAAGAGGTATAGATTCCCTCTTTAATATCCCTTGAGTATGATACCCTACAAGATCATAATGAAATATTTATTCGAAGACTAATTGTCTTTCCTTTAGCATATGTTAGTTAGGGTCCATTGCAAAAATTCACTTATACATAAACCATATGTAACTTTACTCTTCTATTAGTGTCAATTATTAATCCATATTGACCTAGTTGAATATTCATCTATACATGCCAACTTAGAAGTTGCATTTAAGAGAAGAATAGAGTATCAACTCCCTCTCTCTCTATTTCATTTGAGTACAACTGAAATGATTCAAAATAGATAGGTTTATGAGAGAATAAGAATAAGTTTACAATCCCCTTTACAGTATGCCCAAAATATAATGACACATCAAATATCAATAACACTCAATCCTTTTTCATTGATCAAACAAAATACATATTTTATAGGTCTAAACATTTCAGACATCTTTCATGTCATTCTACATTGATAAATTCAAGTAAAATTTACAAATTTTCCCTTTTTCAATTACATCTCAAAAGAATAATAATTCCTCATTAAAAATTCAGCCTTTAAGTAAACACAGAAGCATCATAAAAGAACTTGTCTTCTTTTGTCACTTACGAATCCATCTACAAAAATTGCTAGCCTTTAGCTTTCAACCGAACATGATAAGCACTAAACATTAAAACGATGTGCTTTTGACTAACTGTCTCAAAAAATATGCTTTTATGAAACATTTAAGCACTTCAGATAGATATCTCATAGAGGAATAAGAATCATAAAGGAAAGAACTGAAGGGGCAGCCACATTACATCAAGTAAGACTCAAGATCAAATCAGCACTCTTCAATCAGTAATTTTCATTAGAAAATTACAACAGATAACTAATAGTTCATTTCAATTACATATCAGCTTCATATTATAGATACCTATAGTTCATTCCTAATTTAACAAATGTTTAATAAGTTTATTAACTCAAACAATTCTTAAAATGGAATTATCTAAAGAAGTAATGAATTACAATTCACAATGACATACTACTTTCATACCATACCAAAAAAATTTCATTCCATCCTCAAGAAAGGGATTTATGAAGGATCAACTAAAATCCTATACAAGAATTTTTTCCTTCTATTACTCACTTGGCTTCAATCAGGTTTAATGCAAAAGAGGGAAATTGAATAGATGCAATTTAAACAACCTTTGTCATCCTTCGGAGTTCAATGAAAACAACACTTTATTCAAAAACTCAGACAGAGAAAACATAATGTAAAATTTCTTCAAATTTTGAAGAAAGAACAACAATGAATACCTTACTCGGAAAGAGAGGGGATCGAAATATTCCTTTCCAAGAATAAAAGTGCATATCAACATAAAATAACCAATACAAAATTCACCAAACAATCCTTTAACTTTTGACCAAACACTGAAGTTAGAGAAATATTTGGATTGACATAGACTAAGCAACATGTAAGTTGAACACCCAAGAAGAATGAGGTCCATTCAATATATGAAGGAACAGATACAGTTGTGTATTAGCTACGCTAAGAGAGAGAAAGGAATTTCGGGTAAATAGATTCAGCATTATTACCAAAAAGCACAACAACAACTGAACAATATAATTCCTCTCACGTTGATAGCTTCCACACTACAAGTAAAGCTTAGTCCTCCTATGCATGATACAAAAAAAAGATTACCATCAAGTCGAAATGGATCCCCTAACTGATGAAAAGAACTGTTTGGTAAGAAGGGATAGAAACTAACCCGGTTTGAACATGATGAGGGACAACAACGAGGTTTAACCTCTAAATTTAGAAACTCGAAATCAACTCAACGGAAAGAAGCAAACCAAAAACAAAATCAAATCATTTCCTTAAATTATCAAAAATGAACTTTTATCTAGTTCATTTAAGGTAAGTTATTCCTTCAGTAATCAAATGTATTATAATGCACAAGTGAGTAAACCCCAAAATTCCTTCAAACAGTTCCAAGAGAAACTTAAATCGAAATTTATCTAATTCAAGTAAGGAGAACAATTTCATAACAACATTCTTCCACAATAGGAACTTATACCAAATGTTTCAACAGGTACACAATAATTCACAGATGTTAACCTTACCAAGCACAATGTGAGGTAAGTATCCTTTATTTATTTTCAACAAGTTCGATTCCATAAGATAGAGGCTCCCAACTACCATGATAGCGAAGGATCAAACTGAAGTGACATAACCTGAAGCAACTTCAGGTATGGAAATTTTATCTTCTTTTAAGGAAATCTAACAGATATTCACCACGCAAATGAATAAGGATCAGAAGTAATAAAATCATTTTTGTTACATTCAAAAATTTAAATATGCAAAATGTAGAATCCAAACAATTGTTCCATTATAAATTAGCTTAACAAAAATAACAAGTTTTAGTAAACGAAAAAACATTTTATACTTTCCTTTTCGTAAGAAAACAAACCCATTTCAATTCTTTATCAAACAATTTTTCCTAATCCATTTTGCTCAAAAATCGAAGTCCAGATGACTCAAGCAACATCCCGCTTTCAATAAGATAAAAACAATTTATTCAAATATACATCAAGAAAATACCCATATTGTATCTTTTCCAAACAAAAACTCAAGCGAAGATCACAAATAAAAATAAACCAAGGCATTTCCACAAAATCATTTGTTTCAAAGAGTAGAGTTCTTTTAATGAAGACGTTTGATAAAAAGCAAGAATTATTTAATAAGAAGAACATATCATTCCCGATAGTGTTCTCATTTGATTTATAGAAGATTTTCATCCAAGCCTCCCAAAATCTCTTGTTTCCAAAACAATGTCAATAACCAACTCTCCCAACTACCTCCATATTTCCATAGGTTTAGAAACAGTTCGAGTATGCTCAAGATCACTATGGATCGAAAAAATAGACTTGCTGGTTCAAAGAACCAAAACCACATGTAGAGTAAAAAATACCGAAAGACTTGAATGACCAACAACTTCCACAAAACCCCCTTATCCTCTTTCCTAGGTGGTTTCTTCACCAAAATCAATGCCATTGAATACAATGAATGAAAATTCCCTCTCTTTTCTTACGCCACCACCACTTCAAATTTTGTGAAGTTGATTTCAAAATTTAATATGCATTTTAAATTTAGCAATGATGCCAGTGCATCATACCTACCTTCCTTGCCTCCGCCAAACTTGGAAAATTAAGTGTAAGGAATGAGATTTAATTCTCATTAATACCTTAGAAACCACCGCAAAGAATTCCAATTCAACACATGTGATAAATCTAAAATGTATTTCTTAAGCAAAGAAATATGGAAAACATCATGCATTCATGATAAAGTAGGAGGTAGATCTAAACGATAAGCTACAGGGTTGATTACTTTAACAATTTCAAAGGGTCCCACATAACGAGGTGATAACTTGGTAGCCTTGCTAAAAGTTATAGAACTCTTTTTCAGCTTAACCCAAAGAAAGACCTTCTCACCAAGTTCAAATTTCCTATCCACCCACTTTAACTCTGCATAACTCTTTTTCCTATCGATAGCTTCCTTCAAGCATTCACGAATCATTTTAACTTGTTGTTCCATTTCTGTAAGGATTTTTGGCCCAATTACCTCTCTATCCTCAATGTTGTCCCAGCTAGGGTTCTACATTTCCTTCCATATAATGCTTCAAAAGGTGCCATTTTTAGAGAGGTGTGATACGTGTTATTATAAGCAAACTCTAATAATGGAAGGTAATCCTCCCATTTATACTGCTAATCCATGCAATACATTTGTAACATATCCTCTAAAACTTTATTAACTCTTTTAGTATATCCATCTGTTTTAGGATGATATGCAGAACTGAAATTTAGCTTAGTTCCCAAGTTTTATATTAAGCATTTGCCAAAATGTTGATGTCATTCTTGGATCTCTATCCGATATGATCAATTCAGGTACTCCATGTAACCTGAAAATATCATGCACAAATATTCTTGCTAACATAGGTGAATCATCCTTTAGATTACCAACAATAAAGTGTACTACTTTTTTAGTTTATCAACAAAAACCAAAATAACATCATGTTTATTTTTTGACATAGGCAATCCCTAAACAAAATCCATAGTTATCACTTGCCATTTGTACTACGGAATGTTGTGAGGGTATAGTAAACTGGCTGGATGCATATGTTCTCGCTTTAACACGTTGACATTCTAAACAGTGTGTCACAATTTCCATCACATATTTTTTCATCCCTTTCCAGAAATATTGTTGTTTTATATCAGCAAACATCTTTGTAATGCCAAGGTGTCTAGAAAAAGGTGAGTTGTGAAATTCAACTAATAATTTATTTCTTAACTCATTTACCAAAGGTATGTATACCCTGTTTTCAAACCATAAAATTCCTTCATTGTCAAAATGAAAACCTTTATATCTCACATCATTTGGATTTGTAGCAAGTGTTGTCTTTACTTGCTGAAAATAAGAATCAGATTCCATGACACTTTTCACCTCATCCTTAAACTGATTTCTCAATGTTATAAGAGTAGAAATGTGCTTCCTATGACTTAGAGCATCTGCTACTCTATTTTCCTTGCCTTTAATATAACTTATATCAAAATCATACTGAGATAGAAATTCTAACCATCTTCACTGTCTTGCATTCAGTTTGGCTGAGTAAAAATATACTTCAACCTAAAATGATCAATTTTTAGTTCAAAAGGCTTACCAAGAAGGTAATGCCTCCATATTTGAAGTGCATGAACAATGGCAGCAAGCTCTAGGTCATGTGGAGCATAATTCCATTCATGTAACTTGAGTTTTCTACTTTCATAAGCTATGACATGATCCTCCTGCAACATAATAACTCTAAGACCCTCCCCAGATGAATCTGTTATAATAGTAAAGTCCCCATTTAGATCAGGTATAGTCAAAATAGGTGTTGTAGTTAATTGATCCTTTAGAATCTTAAAATAAGATTCATATTTTTCATTCCAAACAAATTTCTTGTCTTTCTTCTATAATGAAGTTATTGGTGCAACAATCTTAGAAAAGTCTATAACAAAAATTTTGTAGTAACCAACAAGACCCATGAAGCTTCTAACTTCATACACATTCTTGGGTGCGGGCCACTCAGTTATAGCTATGATCTTTGAAGGATCAACAATTATTCCATTCTTTCTTATAACATGCCCCAAATAGTGCACTTATGTGTCATAGAAATAACATTTAGACAACTTACCATACAACTTTCTCTTTCTTGAGATCTCTAAGAATGTCTTCAAATGCTCATGATGTTCTTCAATGCCCTTAGAGTATATGAGAATATCATCCAAGAATACAAGAAAACTTGTCTAAGTATTCTTAAAAATATTATTCATCAAATTCATAAAAGCGGCAGTGCATTTGTCAACCCAAAAGGTAAATCATGAATTCATAATGCCTATACCTTATTCTAAAATTTATTTTATGTATTCTTCATCCTTTATTCTCAATCGATGATATCTCGATCAAAGATATATTTTAGAATACACCGATGCTCCACACATCTGATCAAATAGATCATCAATTCTAGAAAGTAGATATCAATTTTTAATAGTTGTCTTGTTCAACATTTTATAATCAATGCACAATCTAAGTGTACTTCTTTTTCACAAAAATTCCCGGTGCTCCCCAAGGTGAGACACTTGGTCTTATCAAACCTTTTGATAAAATTTACTACAACTGAGCCTTAAGCTCTACCAATTCAATGGTAGTCATTCTATAAGGTGCCTTGTCTATATGCTCGATTCCTGGTTTGATCTCGATTGTGAAGTCAAACTACCATTTGGGTGGAAGACATGGTAACTCTTCCGAAAATACATCCCTAAAATTTTGTAACAAAGGATATCTTTCCATAAAATCATTACCTTCTTCTATAGTTTTAGAAATCTTTACTACATACAAGGTGCAACCTTTGTTTTTGGCCTTTTTGATCTACATTGCTGATAACTTCTTAACTGAAATATCGTATTTTACACCCTGAATGACTACTATTTTCTGCAGATCATCTAAATAGCTAATCTATTTTTCAAAACAATCAACCTTTGCTTTATGCTCAGCTAGCCAGTTAACACCTATGATTACATCATAAGATCCCAAAGGAGAAACATAAAGGTCAACTTCTATGGAAAAACTAGGCAAGTCAAGGACTACTCCAAAAAGACACATACTAACCGTATGAACAACATTATTTCCATAATGTACACAGTCCACAATTTATCCATTTTATCAGCTTTTATTTTTAATTTTGAAGCTAACTTAGTAGAAATAAAACATTCAGTAGCTCCAGTATCAAAAAGTATAGTCACAGGTATATTGAATAACTTACCCAAAACTTCTATGGGTGTGACTTACTTTTCAACTTGCTTGTCAGCTACCACAGTGTGTATCCTATGTTGTTGATTGTGGTCATCCTTCTTCAAAGGAAAATGACTCATGTAATTATCCTTGCCACAATTAAAATAGCCTCCAACAGGCCCCTTCCTAGGCTCAAATTTATTTCTAGTGTTGAAGTTATCATTCTGGCTTCCATAGGACTTCTATCCATTATTATTATTCTTGACAAAGTTGTTATGCATACTAGCAATAGGTTTTTTTGTTGTTTTTTTCTTATTGTTATCAGTGGAAAATTTACTTTTCATACCAAACCTCTTCCAGGGTCCCTTTTTAGGTGTAAGAGATGAAGAAGAGTTTGGAACCTTCCTTCTAATTTCCTCCCTATGAGCAGAGATTGCTCTTAATTTTTGTTCTTGCCTTATGGATTTTTCAACAACCCCTTCCATAGTGGTTGGACTGTGAACATCCACCTCACCTCCTATAATGGGATTTAATCCCATAATAAATTTTGTATCCTAAACTTCTCATCAGTTTGATACTTGAGGCACGTACTTAAGGAGCTTAGTAAACCTTTCCTAGTACTGCTACAGTTAACTTTCCCTAGGATAACTTCTGAAATTTAGTCATTTTCTGATCATAAAAATGATGAGGTAGTCACCATTGCCTAAAGTAACTTTTAAATTGATCCCAAGTTATGCCTACTTCAACAACATTCAACTCAGTCTTACGGCTATCCCACCATGAAGATGCCTCATGGGAAAGCTGATACACTCCCCATATTGCTTTTTTTTCCTCAAATAAGTTTCTTATTGCAAAGTACTTCTCCATTTCACTGAGCCAGTTCTCATCCCCATCCCCAAGTGTAGTTCCATCAAACTTAGGAGGACTTATTCTTTTTATATCATTGGTGAGTTCAACTGCTAATCTTTCCTTTTTATTTTTAGGTTGATTAGGTATGTTTACATTACTGTTATCAACACATGGATTCCCTCCATTGGTATTGTCCACAAGAGGTGGCTGATCATCATTATCAGCATCTTCTTCTCCTCCTCATTACCCATTACTTTTTGTTCCAAAGATAGCCAGTGATCTCTCGTGTCTAACAAGGTAGTGAGGATCTCATCGATTTTTTGGGAATTAGCTACTTCTCCACTTGGTGGCAAGTTGTTTGCAACATTTCCTCTTGTTCTAACCATTTTCTGTTTAATAATAAAATGTATATTTTATCAGATTATGGACACAATAGGTCCAAGAGCTATAACCTTCAGCTCTGATACCAAGATGTAACATTCCCATTTAAGACTTTAGAAATAAGGAATTTTTTTTTAATAATGTTCTCTACTCTAAATAATTATTATTTAGAACACACATTCCATTTAGATTAATGTTCTTTATTCTCATATTCATAATATGGAACACACATTCCATGCCATTCGATCTCATAACAGATAACCATATGCAGCTATAATGACTCGATGAACTGCCAATCTCTCATTTCATGACTTGGTTTCTTACCGATCCTTCATGTTAATTCAATGTATTGTATACTAATTATATTTGGTTCTTTTAACCTTTTCAGGTATTGAAGTGTTCTATTTAAGAGGCCTATCTAAATATTTGTTACCAATATTCATCTGATATCCTACATCTTAAACTAGGTGACATAGGACAACGTAACCAACATCTTGCGATACTTTGTCCAAAGATTTTCACATGCTTTACATGATCATATTTCTAGATGGCATACTCATCAATGAAATATGTCCTTCACCCCCACTTCATCTTTTATCTAGAATGGTCTTCATTAAATCCTATCAGTCCTCTTGTCTAAGGTTTAACCATAACCTAGGTTAGCAACATAGATTGGTATAGAGGACCACTCGCGGTGACTAAGGGTACATAGACATACTTAATCGACCTAGGTTGATTGAGTATGTCTAGTTACCTTCAGTCATCGGGAGTCCTTACATATACCAAATCATGTCCCTAAATTGACCTAGAGTGTAACCAATTCAAGTCCGAGTTTATGTAAACCTAGATGATCTAATTCAGATGGGTGTTGCGACAAGTCAACTGCAACACTATGTCCTCATGAAGACCCAGTCTTCATGACAACACATTATTGAAGTTTGTGTGTACCAACATCCCATAGAATCCCCTCATCTAGAGGTACATATCTAGATAAGAGGTTAAATACTTTCTTATCTTCTTAATTTAAGATTCAGTTTTAGCAACCCTATTGATTTTCTAATCTCTTCAATCATTATGGATGGTAGTCATAAATGACTTATTATTGTCATGTAGATTAATCTCTGAACCAATCCTTCTTCTTAAAGGTTTGTATGTCATTCTTTAGTTTCTTAACTTTAAGTTTCAAACTAACATTCCAAACCAGCTTAACAACAATAAGACTAACTTACTTAACTTGACCAAATTTATCCATGGCTGAATTTAGATTCTGATTTCTTTATAATAGACTTCATTAAGATGAATTCTATTTCATGTATATATATTTTCATTTTCAGTTACCTTATTTTAGGATTAAGGTTTACTAAGAAGAGGTATAGATTCCCTCTTTCCAAATATCCCTTGAGTATGATACCCAACAAGATCATAACGAAATATTTATTTCAAGACTAATTGTCTTTCCTTTAGCATATGTTAGTTAGGGTCCATTGCAAAAATTCACTCATACATAAACCATATGTAACTTTACTCTTCTATTAGTGTCAATTACTAATCCATCTTGACCTAGTTGAATATTCATCTATACATGCCAACTTAGAAGTTGCATTTAAGAGAAGAATAGAGTATCAAATCCATCTCTCTCTATTTCATTTGAGTATAGTTGAAATGATTCAAAACAGATAGGTTTACGAGAGAATATGTAACAAACCGTTACACCAAAACCTCAAGGCGTTAGTGAAATCCACACATGAGGATAATAACATCCCACAACGCTTCCATAGCCTAGGCCCCTTTTACACTCATATAACGAGACCTGTCCTACCCTATACGAGCTCCAAGAACACTTACAATGTCGGTGTATACCCATGTTGGGACTCGAACCCGGGTGGTCACTTTGATACAAAATGTAACAAATTATTACACCAAAACCTCGAGGCGTTAGTGAAAACCATTGAGGATCATAACAAATAAGAATAAGTTTATGATCCCCTTTACAAGTATGCCCAAAAGATAATGACACATTAAATATCATTAACACTCAATCCTTTTCATTGATAAAAAAATACATATTTTACAGTCATAAATATTTCATGTCATTCTACCTTGATAAATTCAAGTAAAATTTACAAATTTTCCCTTTTTCAATTACATCTCAAAAGAATAATAATTCCTCATTAAAAATGCAGCCTTTAAGTAAACACATGAAGCATCATAAAAGAACTTGTCTTATTTTGTCACTTACGAATCCATCTGCAAAAATTGCTAGCATGGGTTAGTTCATCGAATTGAGCATGATAAGCACTAAACATTAAAATGATGTGCTTTTGAATAACTGTATCATAAAAAGAAATCTTATTTTATGAAACATTTAAGCACTTCAGATAGATATCTCATAGAGGAATAAGAATCATAAAGGAAATAAGCTGAAGGGGTAGCCACATTACATCAAGTAAGACTCAAGATCAAATCAACACTCTTCAATCAGTAATTTCATAAGAAAAATTACAACAAATAAGTAATAGTCCATTTCAATTACTTATCTGCTTCATACTATAGATACCTATAGTTCATTCTTGATTTAACAAATGTTCAAGAAGATTATTAACTCAAACAATTCTTAAAATAGAATTATCTAAAGAAGTAATGAATTACAATTCGCAGCACAAACATACTCTTCATACCATACCAAAAACCAATTTCATTCCATCTTTAAGAAAGGGATTTATGATGGATCAACTACAATCCTAAACAAGAATTCCTTTCCTTCTATTACTCACTCGGCTTCAACCAGGTTTAATGCAGAAGAGGGAAAGTGAACAGATGCAATTGAAACAACCTTGTCATCCTTCGGAATTCAACGAAAACAACATTGTATTCAACAACTCAGAGAGAGAAAATAAATGTAAAATTTCTTCAGATTTCAAAGAAAGAACAACAATGAATACCTTACTCGGAAAGAGAGGGGATCGAAATATTCCTTTCCAAGAATAAAAGTGCATATCAGCATAAAAGAACCAATACAGACTTCACCAAACGATCCTTTAACTTTTGACCAAACACTGAAGTCAGAGAACTATTTGGATTGACATAGACTAAGAAACATGTAAGTTGAATACCCAAGAAGAATAAGGTACATTCAACATATGAAGGAATAGATACAAATTTGTATTAGCTATGCTAAGAGAGAGGAATTTCGGGTAAATAGATTCAACATTATTACCAAAAGCACAACAACAACTGAACAATATAATTCCTCTCACATTGATAGCTTCCACACTACAAGTAAAGCTTAGTCCTCCTATGCATGATACAAAAACAAGATTACCGTCAAGTCGACATGGATCCCCAACTGATGAAAAGAACCATTTGGTAAGAAGGGATAGAACCTAACCCGGTTCAAACACAATGAGGGACAACAAGGAGGTTTAACCTCCAAATTTAGAAACTCGAAATCAACTCAACAAAAAGGAGCAAACCAAAAACAACATCAACTCATTTCCTTAAATAATCAAAACTGAACTTTTATCTAGTTCATTTAAGGTAATTTATTCCTTCAGTAACCAACTGTATTATAATGCACAAGTGAGTAAACCCCAAAATTCCTTCAAATAGTTCCAGAAGAAACTTAAATCAAAATTTATCTAATTCGAGCAAGGGAGAACAATTTTGTAACAACATTCTTCCACAACAGGAACTTCTACCAAATGTTTCAACATGTACACAATAATTCATAGACGTTACCCATACCAAGCACAACGTGAGGTAAGACTCCTTTATTGTTATTTTCAACAAGTTCGATTCCATAAGATAGAGGCTCCCAACTACCATGACAACAAAGGATCAAACTGAAGTGACATAACCTAAAGAAACTTCAAGAATGCAAAGGTTATCTTCTTTCAAGGCAGTCTAATAGAGATTCACCACACAAACGAGCAAGGATCAAGTAATAAAATCATTTCTATTACATTCAACAAATGTAAATCCACAAAACGTAGAATCCAAACAGTCATTCCAGCTTAGCTTAACAGAAATAACAAGTTTCAGAAAAGGACAAAACATTTTATACTTTCCTTTTCAGAAGAAAAAAACCCATTTCAATTCTTTATCAAATGATTTTTCCCTAATCCATTTTACATAGAAAATCAGAAGTCCAAACGACTTAAGAAACATTCCAGTTTCAATAAGATAAACATGATTTACTCAATATGCATCAAGAAAATACCCATATTGCATCTTTTCCAAACAAAAAACTTAAGAAAAGATCACAACCAAAAATACACCAAGGCATTTCCACAAAATCATTCATTTCAAAGAGCAGAGTTCTTTTAATGAAGACGTTTAATAAAAAGTAGAACTATTTAATAAGAAGAGCATTTCATGCCTGATTGTGTTCTTTTTTATTTGCACAATATATTTAGCCGAGCCTCCCAAAAATCTCTTCTTTCCAAAACAATGTCAATAACCAACTCTCCTAACTACCTCCATGTTTCCACAGGTTTAGAAACAGTTCGAGGATGCTCAAGACCACTATGGATAAAAAATAGACTTTCTGGTTCAAAGAACCAAAACCACATGCATAGAAAAAAAACCCAGAATGACCAAAATGACCAACTTCCATAAAACACCCTTCTCCTCTTTCCTAGGTAGTTTCTTCACCGAAATCAATGCCATTGAAAGTGCACTTGAATGCAAATTCCCTCTCTTTTCTTATGCCACCACCACTTCAAATTTGGTGAAGTTGATTTCAAAATTTAACATGCATTTTAAATTTAGCAATGATGCCAACTAGGCATCTTACCTACCTTCCTTGCCTTCACCCAAACTTGGAAAATTAAGGTGTGAGGAATGAGATTTAATTCTCATTAATAATTTAGAAACCACCACCACCAACCTTCCATTTTCCACGTAACCCATAGGTCCCCTTTAGGATTAGTAATAGTTTAAGTCACCTTAACATTGGTTAGGTTTTCATCTTAGTTCTTAGGTTAGTTTAAAACTCACAACCAAATAACATACCTTCTTAGGTTAGGTCATAACCCCCTTCAAAGTTAGAATCCATATATGTTAGGGCACTACAACATATTTTTAGGCATCAACTATAATAGTTTAGTAATAGGTCCTAGGTAAGTATTTTTTATCCAAAATGAGCCCCTGCTTATTTTGGCTAACTTGCCTTCATTCTTTCCTTCCTTGTGCTTCAAATTCAATTTTCACACATTTCAAGCACTCAAATGATTCTGAAATGGTTTCATAAGATAGGATTTTTCTTCTCGTTTCCAGAAAGGTAAAGAAGTCCTCCTAACTCCTTGTATTTTTTGATTTATGGCTCGACGAAGTTTGGAGGGGAAGTTTTCCCGGCGGGCCCGTGGAGGTAAGGAAAAATTTTTACCAAGGAGATTTGGTGGGCTGGTGTAGTGATGGGAAACTTTTAGCACTTAGGAATTTTTATCAAAATTCTCAAAGTCAAATTTTAGCCTGCAGGCCCGAAGGAGGAACAAAGCACATTCACAAGGCCAGGGAGAAAATTTTGCCACTTAGCCTTTTTGGGCAAAAGGGTTAAAGTCAAGAATTAGCCTGCGGTTATGGCAAAAGAAAATGGAAGGAAAATGGCCAAGGTTCTGCATCCAATAGAAAGGTGCCACGTGTCCAGTCCACATCAATAGCACCATGGTGGGGATCGGGAAGAAGTTAAGTTTTTTGCCTTTTTGGTCAAAAAGGTTGAAGGCAAGAAATGAGCCCGCGATCCCATCAGCGAATTGGGAAGCACCACGTGTCATCAGAGTGGTGGACCGGTGGAGGATTTTGGGAAAATTTCCCAATTTTGCAAAAGGGGAAAATGTTATTTTGAAGGCTACGAGACCAATTAGAAAGTGCCATGTGTCTCATGGTGGTGGAGGTGCAGAGATTTTTGGAAAAAAATCCTAATTTGAAAAACAAAGTAAAAAGGTCAAGTTTTGGCTTGCCGACTGATTTTTGCCCTAATTTTGCCATTTGTGCCCTAAATCTTCAGAGGGGCATATCTTTCGTACCAGAGCTCGTATTTTCAAGATTTTGGTATCATTGGAAAGCTAGTGAAATTCTCCACATGAGGGATACTTAAATTTTTAAATTTGATGGATTTTTGTGGGAGAAAAAGGGAAAATGTCTCTGGCATGGAAAAATTACAAAAAATGACCCTAACCACCAAAATTAATGAAATATGGGCCTCTTTCTTGCTCTACAAGTAATGTATGATGAATTATGGTATTTTCCATGGAAACCCATCATTTTACAGGCTAATTAAATGGATCTTGTTGGTGGTTGGATTTTTAAAATCGATTTTCCCACATTTTCTCATTTCCTTCATTCTCGTTCGAGTGATAAAAGCCAGCTTGTGGTTCATTTGTAAAAAGTTGTTCGTCCTTCTTCTCTGCTTCTCCCTTCTTTTCTTCCCCAAGGTCAAAAATGGATTTTGAACCTCCTCCCATACTTTGTAATGGAATTTTTTCCTCTTATCTCGTGAAATGATGTTTTGTGTAAACTTCTGGAGCAATAAAAACGTGTTTTGTGATGCATTTGTCCATCCTTACTTGTTTTTGGTTGTTTTTTTCTTGCCTCTCTTCATTGTAGGTATTTGTGCATGTTTGGATGTTCATTACAGGTTTTGGAGTTGTGTTCATGGAGTTTTGTAACATTTTCTGTGTGAAATCCATCGTTGTTCTGTGATGTACTTGTCCATCCTTTCCATTTCTCATCTCTTCTTGTTCCATTGTAGTTTTGATAGATAATCAACACTTTCCTTCTCTGGTGTATCATTGTTTTAGTGTAAGATTTTTTTCCTTATTTTCTTCCTCTCCTTGTCTCCTTGGAAGTTAGATTAGGTTTGATTAGCTTGCCTACATTGGAATAGCTTATGGCAGGTAGTTTAGGAAGAGGAACCAACCTTCTCTGGAGAAATTTTCCCAGTTGCAAAGGTCACACACTTTGGGAAAGCTCAATGTTGTGTAATCACACCAAATAAATTTGCCTTAGAAAATTAGATCCATAACTCATTTGGGGGTGCTATGAATTTTCACTAACAGTTTTGGCACACCTAGTGGGACCTTAGAGGTCTTCCACTTCATTTTTTGTAGGTTGATGTGTTCTTGTTTAAAATTTCAACCTTTGGAGGCACTTACAAACACATCTGGTGACTCCATCTGATCAGCAACCCATCTCTGAAGTTGCAAACCTTCTTTCCATTCATTTTCATTCATTTTTCATTCCATTTTTCCCTCCATCTCTTTCATTTTTTTCATCCCATGAAGTTGTGCAATCATGAATTCATTTTCCTCATGGAATTCACATTTGCAGCAGTAGTGCCATTCAAATCCATCTCCAATATGTTTTACAACTCCTCCAAATCAACATTTTGAACAAATTCAAAATCAGCATGCCTACCCCTATGATCAGTAGTGCCAAAATCAGTTTGGCTATGGAGATTTCCAAGAGCAAGGGTATGCAAATGATGAAGACAATCAAATGCAAGATGTTGGTCTATTAGAGAAGATCTAAAAATGGAGATTTACATGGTGCAATCAAGAGCAACAACTCAAATGAAGGCTTTCAGAATTGGTTACAGGGCACCTTGTCCATGGGTTGGCCCTTTTCCAAGACACTTCAGCCCTCAGGAGAAGTTGGACTTCATGGTGGAGATGTTACCCCAACTTGCACAATGGATAGTAGAGATAGAGGCCTATGAACTTGGTGTTAGGCAACCTTGTCAATGGGTAAATCCTACACCATTATCTGGTAATTTTCTCTCTACTCCTCAAGCAGCACCATCTCAATTTGGGCTTCAATTTCCAAGCTTCCCATTGAATGTTGCCCCAAGTGTTGATTTCATTTCTCCATTCCCTAGTCTTCCACCTCATCTCAATTCTTCTGTCCTTTTCCCTTCCAATAGTCATCCCCTCCAAACAAACAAGAAGTTCCTCCTCCCTCCCCACCACAAAAAATTGCAAAGCTGGTTGAATCCCAACTTGCCACTCCTCTTGATTTCCCAAGCCCATGTTGGGAAGAGACTCAAGAATCCAGTCAAGGATAGCAAAAAGAGGATCCCAATAGAAAATAAATGACAGAAAATCTGAAGAGTTGGGTTGTTAAATTTGGGTTTACAAAGATCCCCTTGATGGTCAAACCAATAGAGGAGGTCAAGGTTGAAGAACTAGTGGTGGTTGAGGCTGACTTTGACAGAAGAAGAAGAGCTAAATAAAGAAGAAAATATTAGAAGTTTGGTGAGCTTGGCTCTAAAATTTGGGATTACAAATATTCCCTTGATGTTTAAGCCAAAGGAGGAGGTGGAAGTTGAAGAAGTGGTGGCCAAGGCTGATTTTATAGCAGCAGTGGGGCAAGAAGACCAGCAATCTATTTGTTCTGAGTGTAGTGTCCATGTTGGCACTTTATTTGAAGAAAATGTTGATCTAATCCAAGCTGTAAAACTAGTCAACAAGGAGGAAGAACAATCAGCTCCAAGTCCCATTGAAGAGGAGCAACTGGAAGAAATCAAATCAGAATTGGAACTAGATGAAGGAAGCATTATTAAAGATTTTTTTTTCATTTGAAGGGACTGATTTGATTGATGAATCCATCATGGAGGTGACAAAAAAATTCAGAGGCACTGAATCATGAGCAGGTTACACAAGAAGTTATATATTTCTCTCCCACTTCATCTCTCCAAAAGTCTGATTTTTTGGATGAGTTCAAGCTGAAAAGCTTCATGTTTGAAGATGAAGCTCCACGTGGTGAAAAAAATGCATATTTGAAGGTCACTATACAAAAGGGAAAGACCTTGCTGCAATAGGACATTGAAGAGTTTGATTTTCCATCAGACTTAGAAGAATGTTTTGATGAGAAGGAGCCTGTAGAAATTGTAACTTTTCCTTCTTCATCATTCATTCTTCAACCACAAGAACCTACTTCCATGGAAGAGAACATGCAAGCACCACCTGTAGTTTGCAACATGCCTCTTGAATCAAAGTTGGAAGAATTTGATCTTCCAAAAGATACAATGGAGGAACTCTAAAGCCAACAATGTATTGCAGTAGGTTACAATAATGCAAAAGCAACTTCATTGGATGTTGCAATCAATAATGATGAGATGCATATTATAGAAGAGTTCCATACTACCATGAAGGAAGAGAAAGAGCAGAAGGGTTCCACCATTTATTCCACACCATCCATGTAATAAGGTCTACGAGAAGACTCTATTTTTGGAGTTGAATTTCAGAGAAATGGACACATCCAAAGGAGAAGACCATGCCCAATCAGGTATTTGGCTTCATTGGAGCTAAGGGAGAAGCCAAAACTAGTCATGCTTACTCCTGAGCATGAGGATGATATGTAAAGTACCAAGGATCAGCTGCAATGCCTCTTCAATCCAAATGCAGAGCAACTAAAATAGGTATTTGATTTGTTTCTAGTTGACACCTTGCTAATTTGGGTAGAAGACTAGCTTCTTATTGATTTTCCAATCATCCAACCATCCATGTTCATTGTCAAATCAATTGGATGGCTGCCAATTTTGAAGAAGGGAAGATATTTTGCACAACCAGTTGCAGGGTTTGTTTAGCTTACCTTTTCTCTTGGTTAGAGTAGTGTAGGTAGGTTTGTTTCCAGCAGAAGAAGTGCTCTTGCACATTCTGCATGTTCCATTAGGAGCATGTATGATTTTCAGTTTTGTACATAGTTGTTTGGTGTTGTTTTGGTTGCTCTTTCATAGTGCATTCAATGGATTATGGTGAAGATCAAATATAAGTGGCTTAGAGGTCACATTTTAATAGTTCATATCAGATTTGGTTATGAGGCTTGATTCCATGCCAAATGGATGCTTCAAAGGCCACTAATCATTCATCTAGTAGGCAGATGACCCCTCTAAGTTGCCAAAATTGCTATCCAAAATTAGCCCCTGCTTATTTTGGCTAACTTTCCTTCATTCTTTCCTTCCTTTTGCTTCAACTTCAATTTTCACACATTTCAGGCACTCAAAAGATTTTGGAAATGGCTTCATAAGCTAGGATTTTTCTTCCTCTTTCTATAAAGGTAAAGAAGTCCTCCTAACTCATATTTTTTGAGTTATGGCTCGAAGGATTTTGGAGGGGAAATTTTCCCTAGGCAGGCCCATGGAGGTAAGGAAGAATTTTTGCCAAGGAGATTTGGCGGACTGGTGGAGTGATGGGAAAATTTTAGCACTTAGGCATTTTTGTCAAAATGCTCAAAGTCAAATTTTAGCCCACAAGCCCGAAGGAGGAACAAAGCACATTCGCGGGGCTAGGGAGAAAATTTTTCCACTTAGCCTTTTTGGGCAAAAGGGTTAAAGTTGAGAATTGGCTGTGGATCCGGAAAAGGAAAATGGAAGGAAAATGGCCAAGGTTCCACATCCAATAGAAAGGCGCCATGTGTCCATTCCATGTCATCAACGCCACAGTGGGGGTCAAGAAGAAGTTAAGTTTTTGTCTTTTTGGTCAAAAATGTTGAAGGAAAGAAATGAGCCCGTGATCCCATCAGCTAATTGGGAAGTACCACATGTCATCAAAGTGGCAGACTGGTGGAGGATTTTGGGAAAATTTCCCATTTTCACAAAAAGGGCAGAATGTTATTTTGAAGGCCGCGGACCAATTAGAAAGTGCCACATGTCTCGAAGTGGTAGAGGTGCGGAGAATTTTGGAAAAATTTCCCAATTTGAAAAAAAAGGGAAAAAGGTCAAGTTTTGGCCCACCAACCTGATTTTTGCCCTAATTTCACCATTTTTGCCCTAAATCTTCAGAGGGGCATATCTTTCGCACCAGAGCTCAAATTTTCACGATTTTGGTATCATTGGAAAGATGGTGAAATTCTCCACATGAGGGAATATTCAATTTTAAATTTTGATGAATTTTTGTGGGAGAAAAATGGGAATTCATTTCTGGCATGGAAAAATTACAGAAAATGACCCTAACCACCAAAATTAATGAAGTATGGGCCTCTTTCTTGCTCTGTGAAGCAATATACAATGAATTATGGGATTTTTCATGGAAGCCCATCATATTTTAGGCTAATGAAATATATCTTGTCACTAGTTGGAGTTTTAAAATTGATTTTCCCGCGTTTTCTCATTTCCTTCATTCTATTCGAGTGATAAAAGCTAGTTTTTGGCTCATTTGTAAAAAAGTTGTTCATCCTTCTTCTCTTCCTCTCCCTTATTTTCTTCCCCAGGGTCAAAAATGGAGTTTGAACCTCCTCCCCTACTCTATAATGGCATTTTTTCCTCTTACCCATGAAATGATGTTCTGTGTAAACTTACGAGCAATAAAAAACATGTTTTGTGATGCATTTGTCCATCCTTGCTTGTTTTTTTGTTATTTTCTTCTTGCCTCTCTTCATTGTAGGTATTTGTGCATGTTTGGATGTTCATTGCAGGTTTTGGAGCTATGTTCATGGAGTTTTGGAACATTTTCTATGTGAAATCCATCTTTGGTCTATGATGCACTTGTCCATCCTTTCCATTGCTCACCTCTTCTTGTTCCATGGTAGTTTTGATAGATAATCAACACTTTCCTTCTCTGGTGTATCACCGTTTTAGTGTAGGCTCTGTTTTTCCTTATTTTCTTCCTCTCCTTGTCTCCTTAGAAGTTAGATTAGGTTAGATTAGCTTTCTTGCACTGTAATAGCTTGTGGTAGGTAGTTTAGGAGGAACGAGCCTTCTCTCGAGAGCTTTCCCCATTTGCAAAGGTCCCACACTTTGGGAAATATCAAAGTTGTGCAATCACACCAAATGAATTTTCCTTAGAAAATCAGATCCATAACTCATTTGGGGTGCTATGAATTTGCACTAACATTATTATTACCTTAGGTTAAAAAATCCAATAGGGAAAACATTACAGTTTGGGTCAGATCCAAATAGCAACAAACATTCTGACCAAGGTTAAGGCATTTTCCTTATTAGCCCATAACATATCCTTAATCTCCTCATGCTAATCAACATTACAAAATATTAATAAAGGAGGTCCAAACTTACAGTTTGCAGCATGATGCTGAGTAAGGACACCTAAAGCTAGGTCCTTCACAATTTACAACAAAACACAGCTCGGTTCCATAATATGTTTCATTCAACATGTCAATTAACAAGATGACAATAAATAAGAACCGAAGCATACCTTGGATCAATGGAATTGATTCAAGGTGTGTTGTTAACATATGGAAGATGTGAAAACAATGGTATATATTTACAACTTATAATTCACAAAGCAGAATGGCTTCACTTCCAAGTAACAAGAATTACATCAAGCATGAATTCTGAATAGTAATAACTTATCCATTGCAAACATGATTTTTAATGTAAAAATAATACACCTTCCTAAGAAAAATCACATTTATGTGTTTGCAATGTCAAAGGTGGAAGTCATCTTAGTAAAAATCATGACCAAGACGTTACATATGAGGGTTTCCTATCATGCTTTCCTAGATGGGGTGTTCTGATGTTACGGCTCTATGTCTTCTATGTGAGCTCCAAATCCTTCACAAGCCATCTCTCTACTCAATTTCATCTGCTCTGCAATGTGATGTTGCTTCTTTATCTCCCTCTCACGTGCCTCATTATACTTAAGCCACATTTATTCCCTCTTCTTTACTGTCACTAAGTATGTCATATTTCACGAATCCTGTTCCTTCCTTGCGCGTGGTGAGGTTTAGCCAACCATGGGTGTTTCTTCCAAGTTGAGGGTTACCATAAAAATCTTGATTTCTAGTGGAATGCCTTGTAAATAGGTTCCCCTAGGATACCAAAGAAACTGAAACTCAACTACCTCTGGAAAAGAATAGGTAGAAATTGAGAACTCTAGAATATAGCTATTCAAGACGTCATGAAACTAGGTATCCACAGTGCGTGTCCAAACTAAATCAGTATCATAGAGGGCTTGAAATTATTCTTTCATCCATATAAGTGTTCAATATCTTTAATTTCATTTATATGTATAAGAAACTAGCCACTTGTATAGTTCTACCAGAAAGATAGTGAAAAATATCTCATACAAACAATCAAACATGTTCTACTCCACCCATGTGCATGTGTCAAACTCAAATCCAATGTTGAATCTTCATGTGTACTCTTCTTTCATATTTTGTATCCACTCTTCAACACTTGTTAGGGTTAATCGATGACGTCTTTATCACAAACCATCCTATAAACAAGCTGGAAAAGAGTTCCTGGCAATAGAACCAATGATGTAGCCTAGAATTTACTAAGAACAACCCAGGCACGTTGGCACATCACTCATCCTAGAATGATCACTCACCCAAAGCATAAAAAGGTACGAAGCCCCTCTTTAGATGTGTTTGTGTAGGACATGGACATGATGAAGGGTTAATGCATTCAGATCTAGAATTAATAAAACATTCTATAGAGAAGATTCCATATCTAGATCTAAAGAGTAATAAACCTAAACAATAGTCATAATAAATTCAACCATGTAATAACTTAATCACAGCCATGTTTAACATTTTGATTCAGCCAAAACACTCCATTATATTGAACACAGTAATTACATAGAAGCTCCTTACAATAATCGACATCAATGCTTATGTGTGCATCAGAACTAGCATAACCCCATAGTAGCTCTATATATCTATCTCACTATCTCTCTATGTATACATATATATATTTCACAAATTACTACATACATATTTATAAGGGTGGGGAATTTCCCTTCACCACTTACCTAATTCCCAAAATAGGTTGCATGCTGAAAATAGCCATGTGCCTTTACAATAAGAGACACACATGCAAGCGCACTAATAAAAGACCTCTTCCAGTTAACTGATAGTGGAAATTCTATTATTAACTTGTACCCATGCAAAGCAATTGATAGCCACTTTTCCAAAAATAACCTATGCGTGTCATGCAAGTCTTTATCCAATTTGTGTGCTCCACACGCCATCTTCCAAAAATAGCTCGTGACCATGAAAATGGCTAAGTCCCAGATCAGTTCATCTTTCACGCACATTTCCTTCCCATTCCTTTCGTGCCTCTAAGTATACTTTTCTCCCACATGTGAAAATTCTCATTGTTCTTTCCTTAGCAGCATATTGTTTGCTCAATAAATATGTACCGCATAGAGATTGCTAAAATGGTCAATTATTGAGAGGATTATTGGTTGGTGAAGGAGTAATAAATGCACTAAATTTTTAAAAATCTATATAAAAATGTGATGCGAGTTCATTCTTAGTTTTTCAATCACAAGTATTTGAGTGAGCTAAGTGTGATCAAACCAAGCAATTCATATTGAGGTGTGGGGAGTGTGAAACTAGATGTGGAGAGTGGCTTATTGCACATAATAAGCTTGTGTCCCCATTGATGAAGGGTTTGAGTGAAGTAGAGGTGCTAAATAGAAGCTAGGGCATGTGGTTTTAAGCTAGGGCACATAGTTTTGGGCTAGGGTTTAGACTTGCTCTCTAAAAAAGACAAAAGGTGATATTTTCAAATGGCACCAAAGAAATCACTTGTCATAGGCACCAAAGGAAAGAAGAATGTAGAAGTATAAGTTGAAATTTCTCTTGAGAGTGATTTTTCGAGATGTAATAAATAGAAGATGTGATAATTGGACAAGAGTAAGATTCCCACATCCCGACATGCTAAATAAGTGATTACAACCACCACACATCAGACAACAAGGAGTTAGACATGCTATTAAGTACAAAGACCAACAAGCACACAATGGAGGATATACCATTTTATGATGACGTTGGGGAAAAATTGTTAAAGAAGGTAGGAGTCTATCATTTGTATGAGCTCCAATATTTTGGTAAGTATGAACCTTTATACCATTGGCTGATGAGAAGAGTCCATGAGGACTTCTTCTATTTCATCGAGACGAAGGGTTAGAATCACAACAACCCTAATTTTGAAACGATGACATTAAAGGGAATCGAGGTAGACCTTGACAATGGCCTGACTGATAAAGCAGAAATCATGGAAACACAAAAGGAGTTAGGGTATACAAATGGTCTCGCATAGAATGGACATTGATAAATTGAAGTAGTACCCAGTGGTACAAGAAGTTACACATCTAGTGACCAAGTTGAATGATCAAGAGAGATGGTTACAAGTAAATACAATGTGGCTCCATATCATGAGGAAAATGTCTCAGGGAGTAGTCTATAACATAGTAGGCTAAATTGTAGAAACCATTATCAAGGAAGTGCACACATGTGATAAGATCAGTTTTGGTGCTATCTTACTTTCTCTTGTATTTATAGAAATTCGAGTGCCCAATTGGCCAAACAACAAGATATGGGAGTATACTATGGAAAACAAGTCCCTTTTGGATAGGTTTGATAACTATTTATGTGAAGGATTGATGAGTAGGCCATTTAATTAGAGGTCAAAGATGTGGTATTGTAGACACTAAAATCAGGTCACACTCCCCTTTCGTACCTCAACCAATAAGCACTCTTTATTACATTTACCTAGCCATGACCCTCTTTACCCCACTAATATTAATTTAATTAAATTAATTCATTATCCTCACTATATTTATTATTTAAATAATATCCACACATACAATTCAGTTAGACACCTCACCAAGCCAACTCAACCTAAGACCTATTCTTAGTAAGTTGTCATAACTAACTAGGAATTACACAAACCCTAAAAATCAATGCCTACGTTCCCTCTAACCACATCACCACATTCTCACAAGAAGTTCCTAGCCTAATCCACGGGATAACGACACGAGATCTAATGAAATCGGGAGGATCTCCTAGTCTAGTAAACATAGGAAATCCCACCTTGACCGACGTTGGTTACCCCTAACCATCGCTTGGTTAATCCAGACCACCATCGGTTACCACTTTTAACCCCAAAACAAATTTATTCTCAAGGTTGGAAGTAAGTTGAGAAAAGGTTGGAAAAACATTGAGAGAAGGTTGACAAGAAATAACACATCTCATAGAGATAATGCATCTTCGAGAGAAAATTCCAGGTAAAAACCCGCATGCGAGGAAGGGGATTGAGCATCTTCTCCTACACACCATCCTAACCATGATCCGATCTATCCAAGAAAAGAGGAGTGTACATAAAACCCATGCGAAACTTTCTTTCAGCTGGTGATCACTTTCAGCCTTCAAACCCCTCATTAGCACCCCCATCCCTCACACATAGGCATTCAGGACCGGAATCCAAGTAAGTATAACATCATACCTTCCTGGTTCAATTCATTTCGTCATCATTTTATCATCCATTGTTTATCTTGCCCCTATTGACCTTCTCGACATTTTCACCTTCATATACCCATTAAAACCTTGCCAAAGCCTACTCCAATAACCCAATATTTTACCTCGACCAACCAAAGTCCTTTGTGCAATCCTAAAGAAGACCACAACTTGTTCTGTGACATTTCCAGATCTCACAATAACCAACACTAGTTACACCTAACCTCTATTGGTCACCTTTGGTGACATTGGTCTCTGTATTTTCCCACACAACCTAGAGCAGAGACCTATTCACCCAATTTCATCTTACCCTCATCCACCTGTGATCTACCCGAGACCTCTGTCAAACCTGTAGAACCCAGAACCAATCATTTGACCTTTGGATTCTATTCTAGCTTAGCCTATTAGATTAGATCTATTTCTTATTGTGTTTTTAAGTGAGATACCTAAATAATTTCAAACTACAATAGGGTTTACTTTGTTTACAACATTAAATTGTTTAAAATAGTGGACTGACAGCCATCTAGGAAGTATCACACTTCCCAGATCTAGCATACGCTAGGCAGTTCACTGCCCATATTGTTTAATTCCTTTTAGTGGTCTTGCTTTACATTACAGGTAGTTCCTCCTAGCCAAAAGGAATCTCTCATGATCAGTTGTGGATTTGGAATTCATATGCGTGCAACAACCCATCAACCAACATTTGAATAGGTATTCCTCCTATGCCCGTTACCCTATCTGTTTCATCAATGCTTCAAAGAAACGATTTAAGAATCAGGTGAAACATTTTGGCATGCCCAGTGGGACCCATCCAAGGTTCCTTGCATTTCATTCATTCCTAGGAAAAAATTGTGTTTTTTTTTTCCTTCTGAAAAGTGTACACATTAATTTTCTTCTTTGGTAATCCACCTCCTCTTTCTATTTGCTCGAAAGGAAAATTTTTATTTTTGTGTAATTAAAATAACCATTTCTTCATGTTTTACGCATTATAGTGAAAGAGCATCCCTCTTCCTCTTCATCTTATTGTGTCATCCAATTCCACATTTTTGATTTGAGTATAAAAATAAATGCATTCCATTCTGATTTATTGCATTAGCTCACATTAATTGAGGGCAACCTATACACTGGAAGTCATGCCCAGCTGATGGTTGGTAAATGAATCGTAGAAAAGCACTTCTATCCTTTTCTCTTTCTCTGAGTCTTACCAAACCTCACAAATATTCAAAATACATACATTCTTAAACAACATCCTACCTTGAAGAAGTTGTAGGTGATCACACGATCATGGCATAGTGGGCACCTAGCTCGCTGCTCTATCGAGTCATACCTCAGAGCGAAGCCCGCCCCCAACATAACATACCTGAAACCTCACCTTTTATATCTTCTTCTTTGTAGGAGGCCATCCTCACCAAAAACTCTATTTCACAATTCATGTGTTAGTCCCTAAATATCATAAGCTGAACAAACATAATAGAAAGGCACTCATAGGATCGTATTTTCTTAGTTTTTGTTTGGCTTAGGTTTTTGAGGTGAGAGATCATGTTTGTCACTTTTTTGTTCATCCTTGCACGCTCCTTATCATAGCTAGTGTATTCGGATTCACCTAAGTGTGCACGGGCCATATCATCATCATTCTCGAATTTTGGGTCTAATTCTACATCTAATTTTAATTCACAAAAACTTTCTTTCATCATCAAGCAATTTCACAAGAATCGTCATCGATTACCTCGGACCACCATCGGTTATACCCAACCGCGTTGGTACCAGTGTCCTTTGCTAACCTACTCAAAAGGACATTTTACTTCACTTTCTTCAATTTTTCACAGTCCACATCACTTTGTCATTATTCCCATTGATGTTTTAAACATCTTTAGATTTTACATACCTATCATATTTTACCTTCTACCTTGTTGTTTACTCATTTTCATTTTCCACATGGCTTCAGTAGCGGTTACCCACCCCGGTGTTAGTTTTCCCTAACCAACATCGATTATCCTTTTTCAAATTCTAGTCACCATTTGGTACTTAATCCACTTTTTTTTGCCAGATTCACCTATTCTTGTTGTTCTCTGTGTCATTTATAGAGAAGTAACCCTACCTGATCAGTATTGGTTCACATGGTGCTGACCCAAAGACAAGCAAACACACTCGTATTTCATGCCAATTTTCAACCACTCCCACCTATCCCTTCACCACCTTCCATTTTATCACCAACCATGGATCCCATCCAGCCTATTACTATCACTACCAGAGATGAGGAGTTCACACGAATCCTTGACCAAAACCCTGCCACCTTGCAATTTTACCTTTCCCACTCGTCCACTCGAGATGCCTCGGGTCGATTCTTATGGCATGCTCGTATCTATCCTCCATCTCTCATACCCACTCCTGCATCGGCCCCATCTAGCTCTATGCTGCCCGCATCCACCTTACCCCCAGTTGTTTCACAGTTAGGTCCTATACCCGCTATGACTGCCACATCTGCTACCTCTGTGGCACCCATTACATCCACCGTACCCTTGACAACTACCCCAAACACAACCTCATCCACCCCTAATGTCTCACACATACCTGTAGCTACATTACCACCTCCAGATGTTAGTGACCCCTACCCCATTTCAAAACATGGTTCTTTTTATTCAACAATCATTAGCCCTTATTGCCACAAGGGTTACCACAACCCCGACACCCCCATATACATACTATCAACAACCTCCCATTTCATCCATTATACATTCCGGGTACGTACCCCCTATGTCACTACCTTCTTCTCCACCACCCTACATGGCAGCCCCATACACTGGAGTGCCACCCCATTATATGCCCAAAACCAACCCTCTCACGCTACAGAGGCATCCAATCATCACAACCCACTAATGACCTAATTAAAATGATGTTGGACAAGATGTAGACATTGGAGGCATTGGTTTCCGGCTCCCGCAACACTCTCACCTATGATGAGATTTGCAACGAGCCTATTCACCCATCCATTCCTATCCGTTCATACCCTGTGCATTGGGAAATGCCTAAATTCAATCTTTTCAATAGTAAAGAATACCCACATAAGCATTTGTATTTGTTCAAACATGGGTGTTATCTAATCACTCATGATGATGCCTTGCTTTTAAGAACCTTTCCCATGTCCCTCACTAGACCTGGATTAGATTGGTATAGCGGGTTACCTAAACACTCTATATTCTCATTCAACCGGGTAGCCTAAGCCTTCTTTGATCACTTCTCTATCAATATTGTCAAGAAGGTTACCATGACCGATCTATATTCCACACATCAGTATGAGGATGAATCTATCATAGATTTTATCGCTCATTGGCGTAGCTTGATCAATCAACTTACCTTCCAACTACCACAAATAGAACTCATCGAGCTCTTCACATGAGCTTGCACTAGACATATCTCCCCAACCTTACAGGTCCAAACCTTCCAAACATTTGATGAGGCATTCACTATGGCATGAAAGTTAGAGATTCAGGCCATCGAAGAGAAGAAAATCTAGTTATGTAATAAGAATTTGACATTCAAGTTGAATGATACCTCTTCTTCTTCCAAACCACAAACCAATTATTCAAAAGCTAAGGGCATCGCTAACGCAGTGTACTCAATGCCAACCCGGTCATATGTCAAATCAGGCTACACCCTCATCTAATCTCTCACCTATCTAGACTTTTCAATTCAAACGAGAGTAGTGAAAATATACCCCAATTGGGGAACCTTACTCTTCTATCTTAGAAAAGCTTATCAAAGCCGAAGCCATCACCCTTCCACCTATAAAACCACACACTTTGGTTTTGACCCTACTCACCCCAAGCCCACATGGTATAAATAACATGATTTCTAGAACTATCATCATGTAAAGGGTCATAGTGACAGTAACTGCATCACTTTTAAAAATATTGTCCAAGAAATGCTCGAGAAAGGTGAGTTAACTATGGATAATCCCAACACCACCCCCAACCAAAATCTACAAATCTTCAAAAAACCATTTCCCAACCATTCCCCTTCATCCAATCAAACCAGTGAGACATCAACTCACGATATCCATACCCACGAGGTTCGCGTTATCCTTATTGAGGTACTGTCACCTCCTAATTATGCCATATTCCTTCCATAAAGGAGATCCTAGCCCAAAATCCTCCTTCCACATTGGAACCAGCCTCCTTGTTCCTTCACCAATAGAGGAACACCTTTTATGTCCTTCATCACTAATGGAGGGTCTTCCACTAACATTGAGCCCATCTCACCCCTGGCTTCACCACTTAGAGAAATTTTACCCACAATATCCCCTCCACCCAAAGAGGAGCACCCATTACCTCCTCCACCCACAAAGGAGCGCCCATATGTTCCTCCACTTATAGAGGAGCTCCCATCATCTCCTCCACCTATCATAAATCTAGTTGAGATACCTTTGCCTCTTGGCAAGCATTCTCCATTAGCTACCCATAACTCCCCCAACCTACTTTTGGGTCTCTTACCCACGAAAGCTGAAGCTAGCCAATTCCCCATCTCTAAGACACGTTTCATAGGAATTTCCATTAGGTCCTCACCAAATCCACCTATAGATGTGTCATTCTCACGTTTGGCTGATCATTTAGATTATGTGGATAGGGCTTTACTATGGGGGCACCTCTTACTCCCCATCTCAACACAGATGCAGAGATCCCTCGCTGATACCTCCACTATCTACCCAAACACATTTCAACCAATCAAACCAAACACAACCACCTCTATTGCAACCCCTTCCATGATACCTGTTAGCACTCAAACCACACTCTTACCCATAACCCAACCTACATCTAAACCCAAACCCACACCTACAACATTTGCCTCAACTAAACCTATTACCACTTTAGGGGTCACCCCAACCACCAGCCTTACTCATCCACCTATTAAACTAGATTTAGCTACATCCTCCAACATCAATACCACACCTACCCCGACACCCAAATCAAAGAAACAAACTCATCGACCTCATACCCCAACCGCACCAATCACACCCGCACTTGTCCCATCTGTCTTAAGACCTCAGCTACCCAACATGGTCAAGTGACCTTCACCCATCCATAAACCAATAACACAACAACCCATTCCTTCCTCACAAACCTCTAACCTACCCAAGCATGAATTACACCCACACCTGCAGTCTCTTTACCACCAATACCTCCAATACCCTTAGCTATTGCTTCACTACCCACTACACTTCAGTCATTGTCCCTCACACCCCAAGCACGACCCACATCATCTACCTTCATAGCACCCCATTATCCCCATGGGTAACTTGCCCTCTTCCTCCATCTACTTTTCCTTCTAGACCTCATACACCCACATCACCTTTACCCAAGAAGGTGCAACCCAAAAACAAAACCCCACTACCCCACAATAAGGTAGTCAAAACAACCACACACCCTCCTACCCATTCATCTATTATACCCCTACCCAAACAAACACAATCAATACCTAAAACCACACTAGTACCTAGACCCATAGCTCGACCCCGTTCCTCCTCTTCCAAAAATAGTTCCTTGATAATCAACCACACCTACACCCAAACCCACATTCACTTCCCATTGTGATCCACTAACGAGGATTCTATGCCAAAATTTTAACCAACCTCCTCGAGACTTCTATTATCACATTACCGCCACTCCGACCTTATGACCCCCTCAAACCCAAGACAAAATGGTTTGACGATACTAAAATTTGCACATACCATCATGTGCTAGGGCACGATGTGGAGATATAAAGGCCTTGAAAACTATCCATATCCAATTGTGTTCACCAAAACCAACTTTGATAACGATGACCTTCTAGATGAGGATCTTGTTTCACTAATACCCATTCCCACACTTTGCCCACTCAACAACCACAACCTCCACCCTTACCACTCCTAGAGTCACTCTCAAAATTTGAAATTAACATGCTTCTCGTTAGAGAGCTTTCCATATCACCACCCCAATGTCGTTGTGCCCAGCTCACCTCAAAAGGCTTTTCTCCTCTAGTAGGTTTTCCCTTCATGTCGTTACACCACTCACCCTACACCTTCTCCATTTACGAACTCCCCTAAATCAACATGATACACGTCGGTACACATGTGTAGAAGGGAAAGAAAAGGCAATTGACCTACAAACCAATCCTATACCCAACATACCATCTGCACCCATACCTAAAATAACTATTCGTGGCCCCATGTACCTCATCTCTAATGGCGTCACACATCACACCATGATCAAACAATTACACCAATCTCCCCTCAAAATTTCCTTATATGACCTCATCCAAACCTCGAAATCCCATCGTCAATCTCTCATGGAGGTTCTTCAATCTATTGAGGTTTTATCCAATGACCCTACACCCGTAGCCTCCATTATCACACCCCATCATGTATCCTTTGTCACCCAATTACCACCTTCCTCTTCACCGCACCTTGTTCACCAAGTGGCCTCCCTTAGCTTCTCAGAGGAGGATATCAAGCCACACCAAAATGATGACCCGAACCTAGCCCTCTTCATCTCAATCCACATTGATGACATATGGGTACACCGTGTGATGATTGATGGAGGCACTAGCATTAACATCATTTCATCCCATGCATTTGCTCAAATGCGCATACCTGACAATTGCATGCATAAACATCCAGTCATGTTGTGTTCATTCAACGATGCTATCACCTCCACACTAGGCACTATCATCCTTCATGTTTGCATGGGCCCCCACACTATTCCAGAATTGTTTTACATTTTGGAGGGGAATTCCAATATAACTTATTGCTTGGTAGACCCTAGATCTGTGTCATGGGTTACGTTCCTTCCACTTTACATCGTTGTGTAAAGTTTGAACACGAAGGACACACTTATACCATTCCAACTGACCCATCACCTTTCAAAACATGCAACATGCTTTACCAACCCAATGATGTGCTCATACCTATCAAGCCGTCTACCTCCACAACCAATACCACTTCACCTACTCCTCCACCTACTAGTATAACCACTTGTTTTCGCCACATAGACCTCCTCCATTCCTACCACTACTATAACCTCCATGGCTGACCCATTAGTTTCCCAATCCATTAAATCCACCTCTGCATCGACTTCCGACACATCATCCATTCCAGCTACCTACTTACCAACCACTAATCCCTTGGAAGGTGTTTTTCAATGCCTCACTCTGGGGAGTACCACCTATATTGTGTCAACACATTCCTTACTCCTCAGGAGTATGGAAGCCTTCGCCAACACCCATGCTATGATAACCGTATAAGAGAATGCCTCCTTTATAGTCCTCCTCATCTTTGTACTAGTCTCACCTATGGGGACTTGATACTACCACTTACACACCTGAACCACCACCACAAACCCACCCATTTTCTGCTAACTTCCAATCACTTACCAATTGTCGTTTCTCCCACACCTTCCTACACCACTGTGCATGGAAGGGTTTTGTTTTTTCTTTTATGAGAAAGGCCGCCATACCGTTATTCCATGTACCACCCACAAACATAATGACCATAGTGGTATCGGCTTCCCCAGAACCTCCTACCAAACAGGCCCGCATTGAACTCATTGAGGACCCTAGCCCTTCTCCACCTTCATCTTCATCACCACCTTCACCCGCTCCACCTTCATCACCACCCTCACCGATGGAGTTGATGGATCCTGAATCTATCCCTCCTAACTTTTTTTTCATAAACACCATTTCCTTGGGGCCTTTGACTTATCAACGTAAAGGCGAGGCCCCTTCCACTCTTCCATTCCTGTATCCTAAAATGATCGATGATGACACACCTACAATTCACGTCGTTCAATGTCAGGATGATGAATCCATACTCACCTACCTTGGTGTAGAAGACTCATATATTCATCGGTCGTTACCCTCTGAGATGTAAACCATGTTGAATGAATTGACTATCGAGATCAACATTCATACTTAGGATGACCTACACATCCTAAAGATTAGATGATCTTTAGATGCTGCTGAATAGGAAGCCATCACTTCTTTCCTCCAAGATCATAACCACACTTTTGCTTGGTCTTACGCAGAAATGCCTAGTATTGACCCCACCATAGTGATTCACAATATCGTAACCATTCCTGATGCCAAACCTATCAAACAAAAGATGAGGAAAATGCACCCTCGCATTGCTCTTCTCACAAAAGAAGAATGTCAACACCTTCTTTCCATTTACTTCATCTTACCCATTGATTATCCTCATTGGATTTCTAACATTGTCCCTATTACTAAAGCAACAAGGGGACTCCACGTTTGCACAGACTTTCATGACCTCAACCTAGCCTACCCGAAGACGACTTTCCCTTACTTGGTATTGATCAACTGGTTGACGTCACGGCTGGTCATGAGATGCTATCACTCATGGATGGCTTCTCGGGTTATAACCAAATTTTTCTTGCCCTAGAAGATCAACATAAGACCGCATTCATCACCCCTTGGGGGACCTTTACTATCAATTCATGCCTTTTGGCCTTAAAAATACCGGTGCCACATATCGCGTGTTATGAATTACATCTTCCATGATATCATGCGAAGATTATGTGGATGATCTCTTGGCAAAATCTAAACATCACTCCGAGCACCTTGTTGTCCTCAACACCATCTTTGACCGCCTCATTAAATATTGCATCCGCCTTGACAACCTAAAAATGTGTCTTTGCGATTCTCTCAGGAAAGCTCCTGGGATTTATTGTTTCCCTCCATGGTAAAGAAGTTGACCCTACTAAATTCAATGCCATCCTTGAAATGACTCCGCCTACTAACCTTCTCCAACTCCATAGCCTACAAGATAAATTACAGTCCATTTGTCATTTCATTTCACAATTATCTAATCGGTGTCAACCATTTCATCATCTACTCAAGAAGTATGTCTCCTTTAAATGGGATGATGACTATCACAAAGCTTTTGAGGCCCTAAAATAATACCTTCTCCAACCACCTATACTCATTCCACCTAAAGATGATCAACCTTTTTACCTATACATATCCGCTACTGATCATTCCTTAATAGCCATGCTTACTCATCGTGATGAACAACACGGGAGAAGGTGGTTTATTACATAAGTTGTACTCTTTTAGACTATGAAACCCGATACAACCATCCAAATAAACTTTGCTTGGCCTTAGTTTTCATTGCCATCAAACTCTACCATTACCTACTCAACCACAAAACCTATGTCATGACCAACATTGATCCCTTACACTTCATGTATGCCAAACCTTATCAAAATCAGCGTGTCACATGATGGCTTATGATTTTATCTGATCTTGACCTCAAATTCATTCATCAAAAGTCCAACAAGGGCCAAGCTATTGCTGACCAACTGGTCGATGCACCTTTTTTTGGGGATTAACCCTCTAATTTTTAGTTTCTTGATGAGTCAATTGTTATTCTTTCCTGGATGAACCCCTTACCAAATGACATTTTTCTTCAATGGTTCTAAGTGTCGGCATGGGGGTGGGGCTGGTATTATTCTCATTCCTCTAGATGGTGAACCCATGCCTTTGTATTTTAAACTAGACTTTGAATGCACTAACATATTGAGTACATGAAGCACTCGTACTAGGTCTCCAAGCTACATATGCCCTAGATTTTAAATCAATTAACATCTTTGGTGATTCACAATTGGTCGTAAACCAAGTCAATGGTATGTACCAATTTAAGTAACGAGATACTTCAAAAGTATAAACATCATGTAGACATACTTTTTACCACCTTTTATCGTTACACCCTTCAAACCATCCCACGTTCAACCAACAAATTTGTAGATACCATGGCCTACTTAGCTTCCCAAATACCCACTTCCCCTTACCGATTCCAAAATATTTGTCACCAGATAATGCCTCCATTCACCTTCTTATTTACCTCATGATGTTTACTTGATTGGAACCGACACCCCAGACCCGAGTGACCTTTGGTATAAACAATACTCGACTACCTTTCTCTCTCCATCTTACCTTCGATATCACCCGTAATGGACAACGTACCTTCCTTAAAAAGGTCCCTCATTACATCATTCTGGGGGACTCCTCTATAATCATCGCTTTGAAGGTATTCTCTTACGATGCCTCACAAGATCTGAAATTGGTTATACCATTGAGGAGGTTCATGATGACATATGTGGAGGTCACTTTAGTGGCCTTGCTGTTGCTAAGCATATTCTTCACCTAGGCTATTCTTGGTGACCCTTAACAATGATTGTTGTGACTATGTCAAATGTTGTGTGAAATTCCAACAACATTCCAACCTACATCATACACCCATTCATGCCTTACGGGTTGCTCATGATCTTTGGCCCTTCTCTTAATGGGGTTTGGATCTTGTCGGAGAAATCAATCCCCATTCTTCGCAATGCCATCAATGGATCATAACTCACTACCGAATATTACACAAAATGGTTAGAATCCATACCACTCATCTCCATAAAAGCTGAGAAAATATATGAGTTCATTAACCATCACATAATTTTTCGCTTTGGTGTTCCTCAACACCTCATCACCGATAATGGAAAACAATTAAAAAACAAAACATTGCAAAAACTTTGTGACACCTTCAGCATTCAGCTTATTTTCTCATCACCTTATTACCCACAAACCAACAACTAAGCCAAATCCACTAACAAAACCCTCAACAAAATTCTCATGAAAGTGGTTGACGATACTGGGAAGGATTGGTATACGCACATTACTTTTTCCCTATGGGCATACCACACTAGTATTCACACTTCCACTGTGGCCACACCATTTTCTCTAGTCTATGATACAGAGGTTGTTCTACCTCTTGAAGTCCAGATCCCCTCACTTCACATTTCTCTCCATGACATGCTTCTTGATGATGAGTTTTGTCGGGACTACTTAGCAAATCTAGAGTTATTAGAAGAATTTCATCTTAACGCTCTGGATCACCTTCAAGTATACCAACAATGTATCAAAAGTGCTTATGACAAATGTGTTCATGAACGAACCTTCTAGGTCGGTGACCTTGTCTTGAAATAAAATCAACACGTAACCAAAGCAGAAAAAAAGTAAACGAGGAAAATTTGCTCCTAATTGGCTTGGACCATACATCATAACTCATACCTATGGATCAGGTGCCTATCATTTATCTTCACTTGATGGTAAACCCGAACCTAAGCCCCTTAACGCATTGCATCTTCAACCATTCTATTGTTGACTCATCATCCTACCTCACCCTTTATCTCTTTCTAGGCTCGTCCCTTGAGTGCTACCCACTCCATACACCTCCCCAATGATTAAACAAGAATCATGTGAGTACCTATCACTTGTTATCTCTTCTTAAATATGTGTACCACGACACTACACATAGCATTATTCTCATGGATACTTTTCGTCTACCTTTAGATGAGATCCCATGGTCATTCCACCTTTCCTTTTGAACAAGATTCATATCTTCCACCTTGGTCTTTTCCATGATTTCAAAGACCTCACATGGGACCAAACTCCTTGATTCAAACTTCTAATAAAAGATGACTCCCTCAAAGGACATCTCCCTCTCGACAAAATTACTACTATAAATAGATTTCTCCCTCGAAGGATAGCTATGTAAAGCTTCAAAAAAATTAATAAAAACCAAGAGAAATCAAGCTTCTTGCATCGATCACTTCTCGAAGACCTCAAGGAGTACCATATTCATTATCCCATATATACTTCCCACATCGATCAGTCTATCAAAACAAAAACTTTTTAGTCACAGACTTGCCTATTGTGACCTAGGACCCCTTGCCCAAAATCCTGTCACTCAAAACATATAAAATTAACTACCTTTCACCCTCCTTACTAACTTCCACTCTCATTGTCTCAATTTCCTCAAGGGACATCTTGGAATTTAGAAATTTGGTGATCTTGTGACTACCTTCATCGTAGAACAGTTAATCGTGCAATGCCTTCCGGGTCTTATGTTCATCACCCCCTCCAAGGTATGATCTACTCGGTATGGTCCTACCCAATCAGGTGGCTTTATTTCCCCCCTCTTATCTTTTAACCATCTTTGTTTATGTTTTGATTACCTTATATAGGACTTGGTCCTCGACGCTTACCTTTTAGGTAATCCTCCCCTTTTACCATAATCTCCTTCACCTACATCATTTTACCTATAATCTACCTACACCTATTAAACCTAAACCCACAACATGCCCAAAAACCTACCAACTCATTTTCATATTCTTCCCTAGCTCATGCAAGAACTACATCGACCTAAGGTCCTTTTCATCGAGACTATATAGGTAGCACTCGAGGGCATGGGGCCCTTGGAGGTTAGCTCGGCCATTTTCTACCCTAAAAAATTCATTAACCATGCCTAACTCACCATTTACATCACATTTCCCTTAGTTCCCCTTTTATAACAAAATTGGAAATTAAGCCACATACATAACAAGTTGTTTACCACAACATACATTTATTACACCTACCATCTCTCTATCATCACTATGCATAGATTACACCTCACATATGACCCATAGTATCATTCATCGCCAAAATAATGAATCATAATTAAACCTACTTTCAACTCGACCATGCCTATATCCTGACTCAATCCATTCCTAAACCAACCTAACTCCATCATGCCTAACTCACCTAATTTCAATCCACATTAAAGTAACAAATCCATATCTCATCTAACACAAGCCATAAACCAATGTCTCATAAACACATCAACACATCACAAAATACCATGTATCTCATCATATAAATCAATAAATGTGTGTCTCAATATACATGTCCACCTCATCATGTCTATCATCTCAAAAATTTGCACGTAGGCCGATATACAATACAAAATGTCATTAGCATGCGGCCAGTCTCATATATACAAAAAGAAGAAATGAATCACATACAAAATCTCGCTTACCCTTGACCGGAATCAATCGTGTGCCCTACCTAACTATCATCGGTTTCCCTATACCGACGTTGGTTATCCATGACTGGCATCAGTCACCTTCACCTAGGCATTGCCCTTACTTTTCCCTTTACCCCATCCTTTACCCTGATCCTTTACCCCACCCCACCTATACCCAACCTATTTACCTCACCTTTCCAGACCTCCTCACTTACCTGCCTACTCTTGTCCTCCTTTGGGGACTCGTTATTTTACCCATACCTTGGCCTTACCCATGCCATGACCTAGATATTTGGACTTGGACCATCGCTAGTGACCTTTGACCTCATGTGTTTGCTATACCTTATGGCACTGTTACCTATGTTGATTGACCTAATGACCTTACCTAGCCTATTGTCATGACCGTTTATCCTGACCCTACCTTTGGTGTACCAAGACATACCTACACATACCTATGCCTAACCTACTTTTTGTTTCCTAACCATAGCCTATACCTTGGATACCGGATTTACTTCAACCTTTTTCGAGATAAACCTATCGACATTAGACGATGTAGAGTTTTCTGCTCTTCAACCCGATAGCATGCACACAGTTTATATGTGTGCGCGTGTTTGATTTTTTTCTACCTTTGACCATGGCCTATACCCTAGCTTACTCGAGTAGACCTTGCTCCTTTTTCCCCTATTACCCACCTTACCTTTTCCCCACATTTTCCTTTTATCAAACCACTCACTTGTTTCATCCTGCTTTGCCTCATCGGTTCCTGGTTTGAGGGGGGTCACCTTCAGCCACACATGGGGCAACCACATATTATTTTTTTGTTAGCATCACTTACCAACACACGCTACGCAACAAAAAGGGGCAAAATGTAGACACTAAAATCAGGTCACACTCCCCTTTCGTACCTCAACCAATAAGCACCCTACATTACATTTACCTAGCCATGACCCTCTTCACCCCACTAATATTAATTTAATTAATTTAATTTAATTAATTAATTATCCTCACTATATTTATTATTTAAATAATATCCACACATACAGTTCACTTAGACACCTCACCAAGCCAACTCAACCTAATACCTATTATTAGTAAGTTGTCATAACTAACTAAGACTTACCCAAACCCTAAAAATCAATGCCTACATTCGCTCTAACCACATCCTCACATGCTCACAAGAAGCTCCCAGTCTAATCCATGGGATAAGAACATGAGATCCAAGGAAATAAGGAGAATCTCCCTAGTTTAGTAAACCTAGGAAATCCCACCTTGACCGACGTTAGTTACCCCTAACCGTCACCGGTTAATCCGGACCACCATCGGTTAACCCTTTTAACCCCAAAACAACCTTATTCTCAAGGTTGGAAGTAAGTTGGAAAAAGGTTGGAAAAACATTGAGAGAAGGTTGATGAGCAAGAACACATCTCAGAGAGATAATGCATCTTTAGAGAGTAAATTCCAGTGAAAACTTGTATGCTAGGAAGGGGATTGAGCATCTTCTCCTACATAGCCATCCCAGTCATGATCTAATCTATCCAAGCAAAGATGAGTGTACATACAACCCATGCAGAAGATTTCTTTCAGCTGGTGATCACTTGCAACCTTCAAACCCCTCATTAGCACCCCCATCCCTCACACACATGCATTCAGGACTAGAATCCAAGTAAGTATAACATCATACCTTCCTAGTTTATTTCATTTCTTCATCATTTTATCATCCATTGTTTATCTTGTCCCCTATTGACCTTCTCTAAAATTTTCACCTCCATATACCCATTAAAACCTCACCAAATCCTACTCCAATAACCCAATATTTCACCTTGACTAACCAAAGTCCTTTGTGTAATCACAAAGGAGACCACATCTTGTTCTATGACATTTCTAGATCTCACAGTAACCAACACTAGTTACACCTAACCACCGTCGGTCACCCCTAACGACATCGGTCTCTGTATTTTCCCACACAACCTAGAGTAGAGACCTATTCACCCAATTTCATCTTACCCTCATCCACATGTGATGTACCCAAGACCTCTATCAATCCTACAAAACCCGTAACCAATCATTTGACGTTTGGATTCTATTCTAGCTTAGTCTCATTAGATTAGATCTATCTCTTATTGTGTTTTTAAGTGAGATACCTAAATCATTTCAAACTACAATAGGGTTTACTTTGTTTACAACATTAAATTTTTAAAATCGTGGATGATAACCATCTAGGAAGTATCACACTTCTGGATCTAGCATATACTAGGTAGTTCACTGCCCATATTATTAATTCCTTCGGTTTTCTTGCTTTGCATTACAGGTAGTTCCTCCTGACAAAAGGAATCTCTCATGATCAGATGTGGATTTAGAAGTCATACACGCACAACAACCCATCAACCAACATTTGAATAGGTATTCCTCCTACACCCATTACCCTATCGGTCTCGTCAACGCTTGAAAGAAATGATCTAAGAATCGGGTGAAATAGGTATGACTAGCTCCGTGTAGCATTTGAAGAGGAGTGGCACATCCCCAAGGAGATACCTTTGGTGGTGGGAAAGGTAGTGCGATTCACAAAGTGTACCAACACTTCGATCAAACAATTTGCTATGAGGTATGGGACATGGAGCCCATGGTGTAAACTTTCGTATGCCTTAAAATTACACTACTTCGAGGAATCACCCACCGATTTATTGATGCGTGATTCTTGTGTTTTAATGTAGACAAGGTAGACTATGACTACCTTACTCATGAAAGACATCTCGTGCATCTAGGGTGGACTTCCTATATTGAGAGGCTCATTTCGGACATCATAAGCATGAATCATGTAAGCTTTTCTATTAGGAAAATGGAGCCACACTTGTATACCTTAAGCTTAATCATAATTTGGAGATTAAAAAATATGTAGAAAATGAGTTCGCACTCCCAAGACCACCGAAAGGAAAACATATAGTAGAGAACATGTCAGGCCCATAGCCTTCAGAAACTATAGTAGTGGTTGAAGAGGAATAAGAACATGAAGATAGTGTTGGTTTAGATCATAGTGGATGGAGGCATCGCATAGAGAGAGTAGAGAATGAGTGTGTATGTACTCCACACAAGAAAATGAATAAGAAGAAGACTTTGATGTGGAATCATTCTATGGAGAGCACCATTTTAAAAGGGTATTTAGGAGAACAAGGGCCCAAGGCATGGGACCTTCACAGCCTCTAAAAAGGTCACCATGACTCTCTCCTCATAAAGAGACAATTGAGAGGATGAGAAGAAATTTAAAACTAAATGAGGAGGTGGAAGAGTCTCGCAAAGAGCGCAACTAGAACCCTTGTACAACTAGAAGAAGTGGAAGAACCCAATGATGAAGATATGAAGGATGACTAGGAAGGATTTAAGGAGGAAGAAGGAACAGAACATGATATTTCTCAAAACAACAAAGATCCAACTCCAAACCTTGGTGCTCAAATTCCTAAAGGGCCAAGAACAAAGAGAACAAGTGGGGAGTATGTTGCACCAAGTATGGGCTATGCTGAGGACACAAGTAAAATTATCTATGCCCGATTCCAGAATACAGTGGACGTCAAGGATTTGTATGGATCAGAATTGATGGACCCAGACATGGCTACTACATGTGTGAGGAAATAGTTGTCCTATTCCATGAAAACTCACATGGATGAGCCTTATTTTGATGTATGTTAAGAGTCATGTGTGTCAAGAAGAATGAAAAAGGCACCGCAAAACATGCACATAACTATAAATTCCACTCTTATGTCTGATGAGGAGGTAAAAATGCCTTATTTAAGGTATATATAGAGGTGGCGTGAAGGAACATAGATAAGGCTGATACTATTAAAGCACTAAAAGAACATAACAAGGCTAAAGATACAAAGATAACATGTCTAAAAGGAGAAAAATACTTAGAGTATAAAAATAAAGAAACCTTAATCTGCATGGCGGAAGAAATTGGTGATCATGTCCTGAAAGCAAGACCGCCCTTAGAATCTAAGGTACTTGAAAGGTTTCCTTCAGCTATGCATTATGTGCATACCTTAGTTGATTTGGTGCTTGAGGATGGACCAATTCACATGCCAGTGCCAAAGGACCCTAAATAGGAAGCAAAGAGAGCAAGGGCCTTAGTGGTTCAAAATATTTCATCTTACGAGGCATTACTTCAAACTTTGCAAGAAGATCTAAACAAAGAAGATTAAGATTTTAGCATATGTGCAGCTCTAGAAGTAGTGGTCAGGCCCAAGACTATATTAGAATATAATGAAGTCCTGAAGGTGATGAAGGATGAGACTTTAGGGCACACAGAGAGACTAGCACTAGTAAATAAAAAGTGTGAAGCCCTTGTAGCAGCACAAAACCCTCATAAGGAGAGGTTGGATGAGATTGGGAAGCTTATAGCACAGAAGATGGATCTTCTGGAGGGAATAGTGTCGATAATGACCAATGTTGTCCTAGTGCTACAAAATGAAAAGGGAGAAATAACACAGGATGAGTTAGAGGGAATCACTGCAGATGTCCTAGAGAAGAAAATGAACACGCTCGATGATTGACAAGCCTTGGAGGCTAAGATTAAAGAAGAATATATGGAGTTAATCCTCCTATTTGAAACAAAGGGTGTTGTAGAATAAAATTCCATTCTTTGTATAAGTAATTATTTACATTCATTCCATTTTTATTCTTTATTATTTTTATCCATCGAAAAGAAACCCCATAGTTTGGATGATAATGTAGTTTACTATGGGGTAATGTTGATCGACAAGATTATGACACCGAGGAGAGGACACATAAAAGATTCATGCACGGAGCAAGGAAAATTTGAAGGCGTAGAAGGATAGGGAAGGAAATGTGCATGAAAGACAAGGACTGATTCGATACTTAGCCATTTTTATGATTACGAGCTATTTTTGGAGATAGCATATGGAACACACAACTAGATGGAGACTTTTGCAACACGAAAATGCTATTTTGGGAAGATCGTATACTAATTTCCATGCTTGAGTTTGATCTAATAATAGAATTACTACCGCCGAGTTAACTATAAGAGATCTATTATTAGTGCACTTGCATGTGTTCATATTAATGTAAAGGTGCATGACTATTTTCAACATGTGACCTATTTTAGAGGTGAGTAAGTGGTGAAGGGAAATTCCCCACCCTTATAAATTTGTATTGACCTATGTAGTTAAAGAGGATGAGATAAAGAGAGAGGGACATCTGAGTAAAATGTTTCACCATTTTCTTTACCTTTTCGAAATGATGAAACAGATAAGGGTAAGGGCCAAGGAGGAATACCGTTAAATGATGGTTGGTTAATGGTTGTTGCACGAATTCTGACTTCTTGATCCATAGCAGAATGTGAGAGCTTCCTTTTGGCTAGGAGAAACTACTTGTAATAGACAAAAAAACTAGAGGATAGTTAAATGATATATAACAGTGGACTGCCTAGTAGGTGCTAGATCCGAGAAGTGTGATACTCCCTAGATGGATGTCAATCCACTATTTAAAACATATTAATGCAAGAAATAAACAAATTCCTATTGTATTTGATATAATTTAGGTATCTTGTTCAAGTACAATAAGAAAATCTAATCACAACAGGTTATGTTATAGTTGGATTTGAGAGGTGAGGTGTTTGTCAAGGTTTTGGGACTGTTCAGGGTCAGATTCTGGGTTATTTAGGTCAAATGGTAGGGTGATTGTTGGGTTTTTTCTTGGTCTAGTTATAAAACATAGAGACTAATGTCATTCTGGTATAACCGATGTTGGTTTAGGTAGAACCCGACAATGGTTGTGGATAACCGACGTCGATATGGTCGAGGTAAAAGAAACTCAAATAGATTAAAAGGTAGGGGTGATCGAGGCCAAATAAAGTTTGGGAGAGTGAATGGGAAGGTCTCAGAGAGGTCTTACGTATGCTTAGAAGTATACAAGAGGTGAGGATAGGTGATTTGGTGATATGGGTGAAGGGATATTTGAGTTCATGGGAAAGTGGGTGATGAGGTAATAAGTATGAAAAGAATATATTAATAATAGGAGTAGTAAAGATTATGAACTGAAATAAACCCTACTAGCCAGGGCCATACTTACTATGTTAAGGATATGATGGCTGAGTGGTGGAGGTGGTTAATCAGAGAATATGTGTATGGTACTATAGCGGTGATTTCTAGAGTGCTCCCGTGAATGAAATGGCTCTATGATTGATCCTGGTGATGGCTCTAGATGTCTGGATGCGTAAAAGGATGTTTGTTTTACTTACATGTAGCTCGATCTCCTTTCTTTCTCTCGAGAATGTGCTAACCCAAAAATAAGGTTGTTTGGTGAATAAATGGTAACCGATGATAGTTCCAATTTGACTAGCGTTGATTTAGGGTTGATTAGCATCGCTTAACATGGGATTCCCTAGGTTTACTAAAATGGGAAAATATTTCTAATTTCTTGGGCCTAGTTAGTTCATTCTTGCGGATTAGAGTGGTAACTTCCTTCTAATGAGTGGGAATATGGTTAGAGAGATTTTAGGGATTTATTTTAGGGTTAGACCATATCTTAGCTCATTAAGTCTAGGTTGAGGTGGTGGGTGAGGTGTCTAGGTGAGGTGGAAATTACCTTAATTAAAATAATTAAGTAATGAATATCATGAGGATGGGTATTAATTTAATTAAGTTAATTAAATTAATATTAATGTGGGGTGGAAGGGGCCATGGTTAGATGAGTATGCTTGAGCTGGTTATTTGACAAGGGACCAAGGGGAGTGTGACTCAATTTTGGTGTCTACGTTATGCCCGTTTTTGTTGTGTAACGAGTATTGGTAAGCGACACTAAAAAAATAAGATGTGGTTACCCCATGTGTGGGTGAAGGTGATTCCCCTCAAACTAGGAATGGATGAGGTAGAAGGTAGAATCGGTGAGTGGTTTGATAAAAGGTGAATGTGATGAAGAGGAGGGTGGTCAATGGGGTAATGGGGTAAAGGTCCAATCAGAAATCCAAGTAATGGACCAGGGGAAAAGGTAGTGACAAATCAACCGTACACACACGTATAAACTGCAACATGGTACCAATTTGAAGAGCATGCAAACTCTACATTGTCTAAGGTCGATAGGTTTATCCAAACAAGGTTGAGGTGATTCTAGTATCCAAGGTATAGGACATGGTGTGGAAGTACATCGTAGGTCAGGTGCAGGAATTTTTAGGTATGTTTCAATACACCAAAGGTTGGGTCAGGATAAATGACACGAAAATAGGAAAGGTAAGGTCATTAGGTCAAACAACATGGGTAATAGTGTGGCAAGGTATAGAGAGCACATGAAGTCATAGGTCGAGTAATAATGTTCTAGGTCCAAGTAAAGCAGGTCATGGAATGGGTAGCGCCTTGGTATGGGTAAAATAGCAAGTCCCTAAACACAATTAAAGACATGTATAGGTAATGTAGGCTTGGAGGTAGGTTTTCATAAGGGTGGGTAAGGCCAAATGGTGGCGGGGTTGGTTAATTTGGGTCGAAAATGGGGAAAGAGTATGGGAAAGAATATGACAGGTAACCGATGTCACCATACGTAATCGGTGATGGTATAGGTAAGTCGATCACCATTTATTAGGGTAGATGGTTGATGTCGGTTTCGGTATAACTAACCATGCTTCTCTAGGGCATAGGAATGATGTCAATTTAGGTATAACTGATGTCGTTTAGGTTGATGTGGGTCATAAACAAAAAAATCCATATAATACTGATTTGTTTGTACATTTTTGCTTTTGTGAAAATGACAGAGTGTTGAATGAGTTATGCTTTGTCAGGATGAAAGGATGAGGGATGATATCCTACCGAGGTTGAGAGATTAGGTTAGGTAGAGGAGCTAGGTAGATGGGTTCATGACAACATGGGGATCGATTTTGATTAGCTAGAGGTCGGGAGGATTGGATTTAGTGATTAGACATGGTAGAGGTAGGAGAGAGATTGGGTGGACAAACGGTGTAGTGCCTTGACATGCCACCATGAAGATGATAGCATGATGAGGTAAGAGTCAATACCTTGCATTATTTAGGGAGGTAGATTGGGTATATAGGTCAGGTAAGGAAAATGGGTTTTTGGGGGAAAAGGGGATTTTGAATTTGGGAAGGCAAATTGGGTAAAATAGGAATGGTGAGAGGTGTGGTTAGGTGAATGAGGGGTGGGGAGGAGTTGAGGGTAGATTTAGGTAGGAATGGGTAGGTAGAAAGGTAGAAGTAGGGAGTTTTTAGGAAGAAAGGAGTTTAGGTGTTGTGGATTTTGGGGTGACGGTGACCGCATCGGTTAATGGGTGTCGATGTCGGTAGTGTAGAGCTGGTATTGGTCATGGATAAGGTGACCGATGCTAGTTTGGGAGAGACCGTGCTCAGTTAGGGGTAACCGGTACTAGTCATCATGTGGAGAAAAAGGGTCCAAAAGAGTCCTAGGGTGGTTGGGTGAGGTAGATAGTGGGCAAAGAAGATGTTGATGAAAAACATAGCATGGGTAAGAGGTTGAAATAGGTATGGTTTGAGCAATAGTGGGTGAGGGTTGGGGCGGGTAGATAGAATATGCGATAAGAAGTTAAGTTACGGGAGGAAAGAGGGAGGGTAATAGGTGTAGGTGAGGTGTCAAGAATGATTATGGGTATGATCAAGGTGTATTAATGTGATTTTTGTTGGATGTAGGTGAGAGATCAGCTGTGGATGTGAGATAGGATGCCACCCCTACTCGTGATGGTTCAAGGAGGTGTGACAACCAAGGATTGGCGGCATGTTATAGAGGTTGCCCCGATTGGTGTTGGGCGCCACCGGCATGTAATCTGGCGGCTGATTTTGATGGTCGCCCTCACCGACAGATGGGATTCGGTGACTAACACATCCCATCTACCGACGAGTGAGATCATAGTCACCCTAGAGGATGTGTACAGGATCCTGTAGTTATTGATATTGGGGGCACAGGTATATTCAATCTCCTCAGAGGTTTCTAAGGAGTTGATTCTAATAGTCTTTGGCGAGGGTTTAGCGGAGATGAGGTTTCATAGTGCTAGCATGAGCTATAGAGATATGTACTTGGCTTGTCCATAGGAGACTAGGCTAGTAGTGTTGCTAATGGAGGCAATCTACTTCAGTTTCTTACCGTCGAGATATAGAGGGTGGGAGATTCTCACGATCCTACATGATATGGTGGTGGATAGGACCCATTTTTCATGGACACCAACATTCCTAGTGCATCTATACAGGGAGTTATGGGCATATGGGAAGCTACGGAGGTTCAACTTATGTTGCACTTACCTACTACATTATTGGGCATATGAGAACATTGTGTGTGTGCTACCCGTTGGTATGCCTTGGGCTGATGCATTTGAGCTAGGTTTTGTTTGAGTGGGATACGGCGATGGGTGCCTGTTATTCAAAAGTGTCGAGTGACTAAGGAAACTCATGATATCACCTACTACAGCATTTATTAGAGGGGTTTTCTAAAGTAGACATCATTTGGAGGCCTTATATGGGTTATCCATCATATGGGTACATGGAAGCGGAGCTACAAGAGCTACAACAACTCATATGGATAGAGGGTTGTCGTGTAGGAGAGCATGAGATGATACCCATGGACATGGTTAGATAGAAGTTTGAGCTGGTTTAGGATATACCGACACCTTCCGATAAGTACAGGGAGGGATGACGTGGAGAGGCCTCTACCTCTACCAATACCGAAAGTGTTGACAAGGTAGGAGGACCAGGTGAGAGATCAAAAATTAAGGATGTTGGGGTTACGAGATAGATACAAACAATAGTGGGCTACACAGTTATAGGTAGTACCATCAAGGTTGGGGAAACTGGATTTAGCCACCATCATAGTGCATAGGGACAACCTACGGGGGTAGGTGGTGACTCGATTACATAGTTAGGTATAGTGCAGGGGTAGTTGATAGGATCAGAGGCATAGGTTGTTATTCTCAGAGGAACAGTGGCCACTCTACAAGCCCGGGTAGAATAGGGATAGGTGCCCGCACAGGGTGGAGATGGAGATGGAGATGGGGTATAGTGGCTGCCCCACAGTGCACAAATTATAGGTTTATAGGTCTAGTTGGCCACTACATAGGCACAAGTTATAAATCTTAAGGCCTAGATATAGGTAGGAATGGGACAGGGTCCCTCGAAACAGGCACGAGCACGGGGACGGGGTCCCTTTTAAAGGTACTAGTGAGACAGGGTCCCGAGAGACAGGCAGTACGGGGCCGAGGCCAAATACACCACTACAGCATGTACCGATAGGCTAGTTGAGAGACTCCTTGGGTGAGGTCTGGTATTATCAGGATATTTTGATGGCCATAGGGATATATTTTCTATCCTATGGGGAGTATAGATCATAATATACCTCAAGTGAGAGGACGAGGTCATGCACCCATAGTGTGGAGAGCACAGGGGGCCATCAAGCCTCGAGACAAGGTTAGGGTGAGGCCACCAGTTCACGGAGGCCAGCCCTAGGTGAGGTACCAAAGAGAGACCTAGCCAGGACCAATGAGGGGTGGTGAGATGCTAGCTAGACATCGTGCAAAGGACAGAGGAGGAGGAGGAGACAGGTGAGACAACTATGGAGGATATCCAACATGGTGATATCTGATAGCCGTATGTACCTCCTATTTTTTATAGTTGTTTATTTTTTATATATACTGGCATGCATGCCGAAGATGGTGAGGATGTATCTAAGCAATTTGAGATGATTGTGATTATTATTGGGATATATGTTCACATGTATTTTTATACAAGACTTTCGATTTATAGATGATGGTGTTTATAGTATGAATAGTGTACATGTTTTAATTTTCATGGTTATATATATATATATATATATATATATATATATATATATATATATATATAGGTGGAAATCAGGTGGATTAGGTATGCTAGAGTCAAGGTCATGTAGGCATGGTGGAGTCAGGTCGGTTTAGGCATGATGGAGTCAAGTCATAGGCATGGATTGAGTCAAGTTGACTTAGGAATGATTGAGTTTAGGTTGGTTTATGCATGGTGGAGTTAGGTCGGTTTAGGCATGATGGAGTCAGGTCATAGGCATGGACTGAGTTAGGTCATAGGCATGGTTGATTTTAGGTTGGTTTAGGCATGGTTGAGTTTCTAATTCATGAATTTGTGTAATTAATGATGATGTGGATCATGTTAATATGTTATGTAGGAAAATGTATGATAATGGTAAAGAAATGGTAGATAACATGAAATGAATGTATGAGTGATGATGGTAAAGATGTTAAGTAATTGTTGTTTGTGTGATTTAATTTCCAATTATTGATATAAAAGGAAACTAAAAATGGTAGAATTTGAATAAGAAAGGGGCAGGGGGAATTGGTTAGGGTAGAGAGTGGTTGAGCTAACCTCCAAGGGCCCCATGCCCTCGAAGTGTTGCCTACATAGTCCCAACGAAAAGGGACCTCGGTGATGTAGTTCTCCCATAACCTAGGGAAGATTATGATGAAGTAGAAGAATGGGTTGATAGGTGTTAGGCATGGCTGAATGTAGGTCATAGGCATGATCAATTTTAAGTTGTAGGAATTTTTTGAGTGATTTTTTAAATACATGTGTTGATGATCTAGCCTTGTATAGGATATTCAACAAGTAATGAGGAAGGTGAATGGTAAGAGGTGGTAAAAAGAGCCACTTAATTGATAAGAACCTTAATTAGTCGATCATACCTAGGAGGGGCTCATGAACAAAATACATTAAAGGTGTTGCATAATGGACCATTATAAGGGTGAAGAAAAGTCACATGATCATGAAATTTCATGTTTGTGGCAAGTCCTTGAGTAACTAGGAATTAAGGAGAAAAAGACAAGGTGGTGAAAATGGGAGTTTAAGTGTAACTTAGTGTATGCCAATGTGTTTTTCGGAACAAGAAACCCAAAATCCAAAATAGGCTAGTCCATGATGAAAATTTCATCCTTTCCTTTATTTGTTTGATTTTAATAGACTACTAGATGTGGGAAGTCTATATGGGATGGGTATGTTATCTCCTTGAGGTCTTCGTGAAGCTGATTGATGCGGCAAGCTTCTGAATAGTTATTATAGTTTTGTAATGGCTATATATAGTTGGCCTTCAAGGAGCAATCTATTTATAGTGGTAGAATATAAAGAAGATATTTCCCTTTTGAGAAAGTCATCCTTTTCTAGAAGTTTGACTCAAGGAGTTGTATCCATTTTTGTTTTTAGATGTTTAAGTCATGGACAAGACTATAGAGGACGATTAGGTTCTTGTTTTAAAAGACAAGATCATAATGCACAAATATTAACTATGAAAGAGGTGGTTTTGAGTGAATGACCATGGGATTCCATCTTGAAGAAGATGAAAAGTATCCATGAGAATCATGTTATGAGCAAAGTCTTGGTACTCATATTGAAGACAAGGCTAAAAGGTGACGGTAATCGCATGATTCTTGTTTAGTCATGGATCCTGAAAATGGGTAATATGGAAGGTGAAAAACGCTCAGGATGAGCAATCAATTGACAAAAAGTGATATGGGACTTGATATCAACAATCGAATGGTAAAATATGCAAGGCATTAAGGGGCTTAGGTTCAGGTTTACCTTCAAGTGAAGACAAATGATAAGCACCTGATCCATAGGCATGGGTAATGATATAGGGTCCAAGCCAATTAGGAGAAAATTTTCCCTATTTAATTTTCTCCTCTTTGGTTACATGTTGATTTTCCTTCAGGATGAGGTCACCAACCTGAAAGGTTCATTCGTGAACACGTTTTTCATAGGTACGTTTGATATATTTTTGGTATAGTTGGATATGGTCAAGAGTGTTGAGATGACGTTCATCCAATAATTAAAGTTACGCCAAACAATCCTAGTGAAAGTCATCGTCATTGACCATGTCTTGTAGTGAGATGAAGAGAGATGGGATTTGGGCTTCGAGAGGTAAGAAAACCTTAGTACCGTAGATGAGAGAAAAGGGGGTGGCAGCAGTCAAAGTACAAATACTAGTGTGATAAGCACATAAGGTGAAAGAAATGTGTATATGCCAATCCTTCCCAAAGATCGTTGACTACCTTAATAATAATTATGTTCAAGGTTTTATTGGTTGATTCAGCTTGACCATTGGTTTACGGGTAATAAGGTCATGAGAAATTGAGTTGGATGCCAAAAGCATCACATAGTTTGTGTAGGGTTTTATTTTTGAATTGTTTTCTATTATCTGTGATAATACGGTGAGGTACACCAAAGCAACAGATGATGATGATGGTTGATTAATTCACATATTTTCTCGACTTTGGTGGAAATGATGGGAATGGTTTCTACCCATTTAGTGTAATATTCATGAGCGGTTATGATCCATTAGTGGCACTGTGAAGAATGGGGGTTGATCTCACTGACAAGATCCAAACCCCATTGATAAAAATTCCAAAGGTCTCGCGTGACCTGTAAGGCATGACTAGGGGTGTGATGGAGATTAGCATGTTGCTGGAATTTCACATAGCATTTGACATAATCACAATAGTCATGGTTTAGGGTTGGCTAGTAATAGCCTAGGCAAAGAATGAGTTTTGTGATAGCAAGACCACTAAAGTGGCCTCCACAAATTCCATCGTGGACTTCCTTAATGATGTAAATAATTTCAAAACTTGTAAGGCATTGCAAGAGAATATTTTCAAAGCTGTGTTTGTAAATAAGACCACCCATGATTACATAACGGGAGACACTTTTAAGAAAGGCACGTTGTCCATTACGAGTGAGATCGACTAGAAAAATGGAAAGGGAAAGATAGTCTCCGCATATTGCTTATACCAAAGGTCACATGGGTCAAGGCGGGGTTCTGATAGAGTAAACCTCACGAGGTAAATAAGATGGTGATTATAGCCTTTGTATAGTGAAAAATATTTTAGATTCGGTGGGTGAAGCAGGTATCTGATAAGCCATGTAGGCCATGGTATCTACAAATTTATTGGTAGAACGTGGGCTGGTTTGAAGTGCGTAATGGTAAAAAGTGGTAAAAACTATGTCCATATGATGCTTATATTTTTGGATTATCTCATTATAACACCGGTATATACCATTGACTTGGTTTATGACTAATCAAGAATCACCAAAGATGTTGATTGACTTAACATCTAAGGCATAAGCAGGCTAGAGACCTAATACGAGTGCTTCATATTCAGCAATATTGTTTGTACAATCAAAATTGAGTTTAAAAGACAAAGGCATAGGTTCACCATCAAGAAGAATGAGGATAAAATGATCCCCACCCCCATAGTGACACTTGGAGCCATCAAAGAAGAGTGTCATTTGGTAAGCGGGTTCGTCTAGGGAAAGGGTAGCAATGGACTCATCTGGAAAGTCAAAGTTAGAGGGTTGATTCCCAGAAATAGGTGCTTCGGCCAATTGGTTGTCGATAGTCTGGCCCTTGATGGAATTTTGATGGATGAATTCAAGGTTGAGGTCAGCCAAAAGCATAAGCTAGTGTGCGGAACGTTGATTTTGATAAGGTTTGGCATACATGTAGTGTAATGGGTCGGTATTAGTAATGACGAAGGTTTTGTGGTTGAGTAGGTAATGGTGGAGTTTGGTGGTGACAAAAACTAAGGATAGGAAAAGTTTTTGGTGTGGGTATATCTAGTTTTGTAGTCAAGAAGGGTACAACTTATGTAATAAACCACTTTCTCTCGGTGTTGGTCATCACGATGAGCAAGCATGGCACCTAAAGAATGGTCAGTGGTAGAAATATATAGGTAAAAGGGTTGGTCATCCTTAGGAGGAATGATCACTAGTGGTTGAAGGAGGTATTTTTTCAAGGCTTTGAAGACTTTATGGCATTCATTATCCCATTTGAATGAAACATCTTTCTTGAGAAGATGATGGAATGGTTGACAATAGTCGGTCAGAAAGTTGGGAGATAAAATGATGAATTGATTGCAGCTTTCCTTGTAGGCTGCAAAGTTGATGGAGATTAGTGGGTGGTGGAATTTCAAGGATAGCCTTGAATTTAGCAGGATCAACTTCTATGCCATGTAAAGAAATGATGAAACCTAGGAGTTTCCTAGAAAGTACCACAAAGACGCACTTTTTTGGTTGAAGACGAACACAATACTTGATGAGGTGGTCAAAGATGACCTTAAGAATGGGTAGGTGTTTGGTTCGATGCTTGGATATGGAAAGTAGATCATATACGCAATCCTCTAATATGTGATGCATGATGTCATGGAAGATGTAAGTCATGGCTCACTAATATGTAGCACCAACATTTTTTAGGCCGAAGGGCATGACTCGATAGTAGAAAGTCCCCACTAGTGATGAAAGCAGTCTTGTGTTGATCCTTAGGAGATAGTAATATTTGATTGTAGCTTGAGAAATCGTCCATGAGCGATAACATTTCATGGCCAGCAGTGAGATCAACTAGTTGGTCAATGCCTGGTAGTGGGAAATCATCTTTGGGACATACAAGGTTGAGGTCATGGAAATCCATGCAAATGTGAAGTCCCCCTGTCACTTTCATGACATGAAAAATGTTAGAAATCCATTGGGGATAATCATTGGGTAGAATGAAGGAAATTGAGAGAAGGCATTGAATCTCTTCTTTGACCAGAAGAGCAATGTGAGGATTTTTGTTTCACAACTTTTATTTGATGGGTTTATCATCAGGAATAGTTACGATATTGTGAACCATGATTTTTGGGTCGATACCAAGAATATCAACATAAGACCAAGAAAATGATTTGATATGTTCCCAAAGTAAAGAGGTGAAGGCTTCTGTTAAGTAGCATCTAAAGATTTGCCAATCTTTAGAATGTGCAGTCATCCCGAGTATTGATGTTGATTTCAATGGTCGATTCATTCAATATGGTCTACATCTCGAGGGTAACTATTGATGAATATAAGAGTCTTATGCACCAAGGTAGGTGAGGATGGACTCATCGTCCTGACATTGAATGACATTAATTGAATGCGTATCATCATTGATCATGTCGGGATATAAGAATGAGAGAGAAGATGGATCCTCGCCATCATGTTGATAGGTCGGTAGTCGTAAGGAAATGGTGTTTATGAAGAAGAAAAAAAGAGTTAGGAGGTATATATTTAGGATCTATGGACTCTGTGGGTGAGGATGGTAATGTGGGTGAATGAGAGGGGGAAGATTTCTTGTCTTGGATAAGGTCAATGTGAATCTTCTTAGAGAATGGAGTGTCAAAAACAATTCCACTACGGTCATTGTGTTTATGAGAAGTATAGGAGATGACAAGTGTGGCGGCCTTGTTCACAAAATCAATCCAAATATTTTCCACACACACCAAAAGAAAGTGTGAGCAAAATGGTGGTTAGTGAGGAGTGTAGGCCAGATGAAAATGGTTGGGTTTGGGATGGAGGTTTGGGTTTATAGGTGGTCATATCAAATCCCCATACGTTAGGTTGGTGTGAAGGTGGGGAGGGCCATAAAAGAAAACGTCACTAATGTGGATGTCATAACTAGGGTGTTGACGTAGATTCCTATACTCTTGTGTAGTGAGGAAGGTATCGATATTGTATAGGCGGTATTCCCCGAGTAAGGCATTAAAAACACCTTCCAAGGATCGGTAGTTAGTATGTGGGTAGCGGGTATGGATGGATCACTAGATGAAGGGGAAACATGAGTGCCAGGTGGTAGAGGCTACAACTACAAAGTAGGGATAGTGAGGTTAGACACAACGAAGTAGTGGCAATTTTGGTGGATGGGCTTATGGGTGAAGGTGAAGTGGTTGTGGTGGAAGATACCTTGATCGGTACAAGAACATCATTGGGTTGATATAGCATGTTACATGTCTTGAAAGGTGAGGGGTCATTAGGGATGGTATAATTATGTCCCTCGTATTCAAATTTGAGGCATCAATATAACGTCGAGGGACATAACCCATATCATGGATCCAAGGTCAGCCAAGTAGCAAGTTATACTAGAACTACCCTTCTAGGACATAGAAAATTTCTAAGATGGTGTAGGGACCTACACGGACATAGAGATCAACATTACCTAGGGTAGAGGTCATGGAATCATTAAAGGAACGTAGCATAACATGGTTACCATGTATGTAATTGGCGGTATTTACATTTTTTCATACGCATAGGAGGATATGATGTTAATACTAGTGCCACCATCGATCATAACACATCATATGTGTATATTATCAATAAAGATAGAGATGAAAAGAGCGGGGTTGAGGTTTTCGGACTTGAAGGAAGTGACCTCTTCATCCGAAAAGGCCGAGGTGACCACTTGGCAAGTGGATGGAGGTGTAGAGGAAGGCAAAGACCTAGTGAGAGAGGCTACATGGTGAGGGAAAATGATGGAGGTTACGGTGTGGGGTCATTTAGTAAGACTTCGATAGAGTGAAGGACCTCCATGAGGGCTTGATGATGTGACTCTGCTGTGCAGGACGAGGTCATATAAATACATTTTGAGGGGGATTGTTGTAGCTGTTTTAGCATTATGTGATGTGTGACCCCGTTGGAAATAGGATATACAGGACCTTGAATGGTGACTTTGGGTATGGGTGTGGCTTGTATATTGGTTACTAGGTTAGTTGATGGGCCACTTGCTTTCTCTTTTCCTTGTCTTTCCGAGCATGGGTGGCAATGTTGATCATGTTCATCCGAGGGAGGTGGATGAAGAGGGTGTGTCATGGAAGGTATAGCGTAAAGAGGGAAAAACCTAGTGGTGGGTACAAGACTTGTGAGATGAGTAGTGTGCATTGGCATTTGGGTGGTGGTTTGGCCAACTCTCTTATGTGAACCATGTTAATTTCAAATCTTGGGAATGGATCTAAGAATTTTGGGGGTGGATATTTTGGTCACTAGGTAGGAAATGAGGAAAGATATGTGGAAATTGGTAAAGGCAAAATGGGGTCCTCATCAAGAAGTGAAAATGGATTCTTGCAAGCAACTATATTTCAGCCTAACGAAATGTAGTTGCATGCAAGAATCCATTTTCACTTCTAATAGGTGAGTTGTAATCTGGTTATGATGGTTGCAAACTTATCTCTATTAATTGACTCATCCTTGGATGAATTCTAGTGATCCAAGGAATTTTTTAAATCTCCTTACCTGGTATGAATGGTAAACTAACATTCAAAGGTTGAGAGATGTAACGGACTAAAATTTTTATGTTTACAAATTATTTATTTTCTTGTAAGATCGTTCCTGCATTATGTTGTATGTTTTGTGCTTGGATCTTCTTGATTGATCTCGGTGGGATGCTTATGGTGTTAAGTGAAATGAGGTCTGATTCAAGACTATTAAGGAAAATCTAAGTCCTAGACCCAAGAGATCTATCCTAAAGGGATTCTAAACTAAGGGAGAGGTATCTATTTTTCTAGCTCGATACCTAAATCGTGGATAGTCCGTATTGATTCTTCTTCTTATTTATTTAAGTTGTAGGATGAATCATCCTAAATATGTACTATGCTGAAATGAATTTGTCTGTACATGATTCTAGAAACTTGGTAAAACAAAAATAAGGTTTTGGTTTTGAAAGTAACTCTTTTTGTTACATAGTAAAGTTAAATTCTATATTTCAATTCAGAAAGAATTATGAAATAATTAGATGACAAGATCTGTTGTTTGTTTTAAATAAGTAATTGATTGGGTCAATTCTTATATGATATAATGCAGTAGTTGCTGATTATATTATTCTTTTTCTTAAAAGTGAATTCAAACTTATTATTTGTACTTATTTTATGGTTGTTATTACTTATGCTTATTGGTATGATATATTAATTGTTTCATTAAAGCAGAGTTGTTTTAATGGAACAATTAGTGGAATGCACTTCATTTTAATGCTTAGTGCTTATCATGCTTAGTTTAATGAACTGACCCATGCTATAAATTTTTGCAGATGGACTTCGTAAGTGATAAAAGAAGGCAAAAAATTTTATGATGTATTGGCTGATGTAAAGTTTGGCTCTTTTGTAAAGAATTTTGATTCATTCTTGAGTTGTATTGAAAAAGAAAAGTTGTATTCTTCTATGATCTTAATGTTGTTTGATATGTAGTATGCCTGAAATGCATAGTCTTGTAAAGTGTATATTTTATCATGATGAATTGAAAGGTTTGGAGATTGACTCCAAATTGTTGTGTGAATTCTCTTGTACTTTTTATGAAGGAAATTGGAATTTATCTTGTTGATATTCTTCGTAACCGTTGTATACTTATTATTGTTATCATTTAATAAGTTGGATTAAGGGAATAGTTCAATCTCCCCTTACTAAGCTGCAACTTGCTAGTTGCATAATATGTCGTTCTCTATCTAAACAATTATAGTATAATTATGGAATGTGTATTGGACATACAATTAAACTATATGAATTGTGAAAGATAAAAAGGGGTACGATAGCCCTAACACTAAATCATGTAGAGGAAGACTCTTCCTCTCTCAAAAGAATGAAAAATAAAAGGAATGGTGGTTATGATCGTTAATCTTTGTACTTTGTTTTCTATGAAGTAAACTCTAGCTAAACCTAGGTGGATGATACACCTTCTTTGGACAGCTAGGTTACATTAAACTAACCTTATGATGTTTACTTTGCCCTATTTTTGGATAACTGCTTGATATGTCTGAGTTAATGAACATAAAAGCAATCATGAGTTAATGAGGTTCTTAATATTAATCAGATTAATTATGGATAAAGAACTTAATGAATGTTGGAATTAGGGTTTTGCAAGGTTGCTGCAATCTGAATCTTAATCCAAATTTAATTATGAGTTAATGACCACCAAGGGGTATGTATATCGTGATGAAGTAGTTCTATCGGATGTTGGCACATGCCAATTGTAGGATTGTACCTTCAAGAAGACTAAGGGATTCTCAAGGATATAATGTTACAGTTGACATGTGGCAACACCCTTCCGTATTTGTTCATCTAGATCTACACACATCTAGACTTGAACTTAGTTTCTCTCTAGGTCAAGTTAGTAGCATGATTAGAATAGGAAGTAGCTTCTATGACTCATGGTACCTAGGCACATTCGGTTGACTTAGGTCAGTCGAGTATACCCATATACCCTAAGTCATCATGAGCATCTACCTATAACAAATTATGTCGCTAACATGGGTTAGGGTCAAACCTTGGGCAAGTGGACTAACAGAAGTTAGTAAAGACCATTCTAGATAACAATAGAGTGAGGTGAAGGACGTATTCTGAATTGACGAGTATGTCATCTAGGAATAGTAACATGAATAGTATGTTGGAAATCTTTGGCCAAAGTATCACAAGCTACTAGTTGTGTTGTCTTATGTCACCTAGTTTAAAGAAATGTGATGTCAAATGAATATTGGTAACAAGTGGGGTGGAAGGGGCCATGGTTAGATGAGTATTCTTGATTTGGTTATTTGACAATGGACCAAGGGGATTGTGACTCAATTTTGGTGTCTATAACGAGCTATTGTGGAGTTATGATTCTAGATCTAATGTGCGCATAAACTTATGATACTATTTATTGTGTTTACTATAACGGAGTGTATTGTGTGAACAATGGTGTTAAACATGATGGTAACTAGTTCTTACATGGTTGATCCATTATGTTTAACATTTTATTTGTGATTCTTTAAGAACTAGATCCTGGAATATACTATGTGGAATGTTTATGCTATTTATGGATTTGTATGCATTATATTTTCACCATGTTCACATCTTGCACAAGAAAATATAAGGAGGGGCTTGGTACCTTTACGTGCTTTGGGTAAGTTCTTAGTCTAGGATGAGTGATGTGTCGGTCCCACAGGGTTATTCGTGGTAAATTATAGGCTACATCACCATCGACCCACCCTATTCACTATTGACTAGGGTCCTAATTCTTAATCTACCCTCATCCATCTATTTGTTTTTCCATATTCCTAGTTTCTACTTCCTCAGATCCCCTCTGTAGGTTGACTCCAACATACACAATCCTCTTTGCATCCATTTTTACTCATATCCTACACGATCTACATATTTCTCTCACATTACATATCCATTCTCTCAAGTCACTGTCGACCTTCCTATGTAAATTTTGGGTCACTTTGTCGACCTAAACCACGTAAGCTTTAATTTACAATTATTTCAATTGAATCATCTTCTAGATAAATTTTAATCATTTCTCGTATTCAATAATACCTTTGTTTCGCATGTTATCTACTATTTCATCCTTTGTTTCAATCTTTATTTAAAATGGGGTTGACATCCGCCAAGGAAGATAACACTTCTTAGATCCACATTGTTAGGAATCCCCCACACAAATCTATCTAATCAATCATGTTTAGTTTATCTTATTTACAAGTCATCAACTACAACAAGGATCTATCATCACTTTGTGCCCATTCATCCATCACATCACATTAGAGGTACTATAAACCCTCCATGTTATGAGTTTCTAGTTTCTTTCAGTAGCTAGTTCATTCATTTGATTAGGAATGAAGAAAATTGTCCAAAAATATTACATGAACAACTTTGTATTCTTTTCTCCAGCAAAATTCCTTATGAATATAAAACTTAGAGATAACATAAGGGATTTTATTTATTCCACAACTTGAGATAAATAAGTTTACAAATCACAACTTGCAATTTAACTAAAGAAAGATAATTAATATGGAGGTAAGATAGATCATCACATAAAAGGAAATAAGAGCATTCACAAGTATTGAATGAGCTATTGAAATACACAACACATCAAATAGTCAAAGGAAAAATATTGTTCCTATATATTACTAAGGCTAAAACATGTATATGAGAACTCAAAAAATGGTAGAGCCTCCTTACAATAAGATATAAAAATTCCTTGATTACATAATGCATTCTTCTATTTATAGATTAGGAGGGTTGAAAAATTATAGCTACTCCTCTTAATCATTACATGCTAAAAAATAGAATAAAATTAAACTTAAGAAATAAAATCCCACAAAAGTAGCAAAAAGTGGTTATGCAGGTTTTACTGAGTCAAACCTACAACTCGAATGGTGTTGTAGCTTGGAGACTGTGTAAAAATGGTAGCCATTTTTAATTAGGGATGATGCTACCCCTTTCTTGATCCAATTATTCTCCTCCTTCACTAGCTACCTTGTCTTAGTAACAAGAAACTTGATAATTTATTGAACTTATTTGTCATCCGGTCCACATGTATAGCGTTTTAGGACCTTGTTCTATTTATCTACTTTACTTAGTTTTCCTGGTAACCTTTTGGTCTGACTTATGATTTTCTTGAGTTTCCTTAATAAATTTTAGTATAATACCAACTTGTGAATAAATTTGAGACTAAAGGACTTGGTTACCTCATTATCTTCATTTACCAAGCTCTTGAACTAGGAAAAGTTGAACTGTCATAACAAAAGCTGATCGACACTTTTGGTGTGATTCCCAATTATATCAACCATTGGTAGGTCTGGTTGAGAATATCAGCATCTCTTTATTTTAAATTTCTACACTCCTCGAGTGACCAATCGATCCATGAAAAGGGTTGGATTTTCACATTTTTATGATCATATATGGGATCCAAAACTTTTCTATCATTGTGAAGAACCTTTAGAACACATGCAATTCCATACTAGGGCACATCTTGGAGAGTTAACCTCTTGAAGTCCCTTTCCCATATCATGACTTCATCTCTGTAATTGAACCAAATATCTTCTAATTATGGTATGTGAGCACTTTGAATGGCCCATGTCCATTGATTACATCACAATAATCGAACCAAAATGTAGGTGAAAGGTATTCAAATTCATTTATTGCATTTCCACTTCAACATTATTTTATTTATACATGAATGTATAAGTATACCTTCCCAAAACTATGGGGAATTGAGCTCCTTTATCTTATCTGTCATGTTGGATCTTGTGAAAATGTAACAGTTTGTTGAACTAACTCCATCAAGACCCATTTGTCCATGGGGAACCTTGGTAACTTGTAGGGAGTACCTGAGAATCCTGCCACCCTAAGATACGTGAATGTTGGAAATTATAAGTAAATTCCTCCCCATTCTCTAACCACTTGCCAAGAATTTTCTGAAATCCTTTGGTTGTAGAGTTCTTTGTCAAATAAATACAAGATAATAGTGAAGAATGCATCATTAACTCTTCTAAAATTATTTACCCCTTCCTTCATTGTAAGGTTTGAGGGTAGAATTAATAAATCTAAGTTTAATTCCCGACCCTATATGTGAAAAACCTAGGTAATTCCTCATACCCGCAACCACGTACACAAGATAGGAGGTCATGAAGAAATTTCCAGAAGTTAGGACATCCAATAGTTAGAAATTGATGGCATCACTAATATGTTCTACCCATCGGATAAGATCAACATTATTTTAGATAGTGGAAATTTATAAATACATCCACTCTTGGAAATACTTAGAAGAAGGGAGTCTGTAACTCTTCTTAGCAAGGTGATGATGTCATTTACTTCCTGAATAAAATATGATCATGGAATAGTCTTAGGGACCCTAGCCAATGAAGGCTTATATTTCATCAAGTATATTTTGTTAAGGACCCTAGTATGAGTATCAAAATTCATATCCCAAAGCTTAAGAGTGAATTTCACGGAAGTTTTGGCATATTCCTTGACATTGGGAATCTTCAATAAGTATTTAAAATAGTCACCATGGAATTTGATCATGATTGTCCCTTCATCGTCCCTAACTGTCCAGAATATTTATCATACTTTGTGGTATCCGCATAGCACAAACTTTGGACATTTCATTAATGGAGGAAAATAAATGGCTAGGGAAATCCCACTTTTGAAGATAACTTGTATTCATTCATTTATTTAGACCTCTAACCCTTTCCCAAAATCTAGGTAGGTCAATATGCCCAAATTCTCAGTAACTCCAATATTATCGACAACTGACGTAATGCTCGAAGGGGGATCTATCCCTTATAAACTATATTTCATCTTTTCCTTTACGTTTAAAGATGGTCCTAAAATTTACCCTTGGAGAAATCCCTAACAAATCCTTTAAAGTTGAGAGCAAAAGTCTACCCCTACAATGTAACCTGTAGTTCTAAAGAACTACACTTTTGATGTGTAGTTTTTCCCTAAAGTTATGCTAATGGAGATTGGATCTTTCTTTATAGCCATGTAGTTCCAAACTACACTTCGCTCTAAAATTACGACATGAACCTCCAAATCCACTATAGCACTTTGCACTTCCGATAGGAAGTTCTGTCTACACTATATCACTTTTCTTCCAATGGGAAGTTTTGCTTTATTTTCTCCTCCATCTTTCCGAAAAATGATGTTTTGAAGCCTAAGTTTCAAAAACAATAGAACCCATGAAGGTGAAAGAGACATAGAACAAGTAAGTCCACAACACAAGGATAAAACCCTAAAAAATGACACAAAAACAAAACATGAATGGAACCCATCAAAATAGATGAAAATTTGATAAGAAAAACCATTGAAAATGAGAAAGAAAAATATTGAAAATATAACTTGTAAAACTTGCATAAATAACATATAGGTTAATGAGAAAATTACAAAAACATACCCAAAATTTCACCTAAGAAGTATGGTCAAAGGTCAAAGAGGCGTCGGTAGGTCAAAGTACCACATTATTACATGAAAAGACTAGTAAAAATCACCTTTAAATAGAAAATTGAGAATTAATTACTACGAGGTTGACACATGTGGGTAGTTGGAAATAAATGAGACCTATTGTTGGGTTTTGGAGGTCATAATTCGAACGTTGTTTGCATGCAAATTACACTTCAAGTTCTGAAACTTGAAATACTTTTGAAATGGTTAGAAGTAAGACATCATGATTCAAGATGCATTTTGCATGTAAACTACTTTTTGGGTTCCGAATTTCACTTTACATGTGTGAAATTAGACTTTAGAACTCGACATGCAATTTACATGTAAATTGTGGTTTAAGTTCTCAATTTTGACTGACCCAAATTTATTTTATATGACGAGTATATGGTTTCGAGTAAGAAATAAGTTTACATGTAAACTTCATGTTGACTTCTAAAATATGAAATTCAAATAAATTTTCAACACTTTGGCAAGTTTTGACCATTTTTGAAAAAATAATACTTGAGTACGAGGAAAACGTTTTGCAAGAAATTTTTAAGAGCTCTCTTGGAAAGGAAACTTAGAAAGTTAACATTATTCCTAGAAATAATTAATTTCTATAGTCACCTTCATTCCTTGCACATCGAAATACTCAAAAGTGCTAAATTGAGATACTTACTAAAAATAAACTACTTGGAATTTGAACTACTAAAAATAGTATGTTTTGGGATTGTGTTTAAATTCCTCACACTCTATCATCTTTATTTCATATTGATGACCTTCATCACCATAGAGCTCAAACACTCAATTTTGGAGTGAATTTCAAATTCATACATTTTTATCTTAATGTGAGTGAAAATTAACCGATAAACATGTAACTGGAAGACTTAAGAACAAGGATGTTGAGTGAATATCATGCATATGAAAGAATAATACATTCTTAGTGGGTTAATAAAAAATGGAAAGGTTTTATTTACAATGTTGTAAAGCTATACCATGGTTTAAACATGAAAGGAAGCCTTCATATGCTCCAAAAACATTAGTCTCGGGGGTGAATTCTATGTGGCACACTTGGATGCAAGAAACTGGATCATTTAATTCATTATATTAGTCCTATAAGGGGATCATCGTGGTTGAATTATTTGGGTATTTATAACATGTTCATTTAGTATAAATATTATGGTGTCACATAATTAGGGCAAGTGTGTTCGCACCTTGGAACAAGGAAGATACAAAGTTGAAATATTTTAATTTAACAAGAAGTCGGGAAAATAACTACATACTATAATAATTCTCTCAATATGCATCAAAATTAGGATCTTCGTCAATAGAAGTTTCCATGTCTCTGAATTTCCACATTTCTCTCTTCTTCTCTCTTCTCCTCCCTCTCTCTCTAACATTCTATTTCTTCATTTGGAATGTACTTTTCAGGATTTCATCTTATTCACTTAAGTGACCCCACTTTACATTGAAAAAACATGTTAGAGCTAAAAATTGCACCCTTCCTTGAGTCATAGACAACCCAGGATTTTGAGGTAACATGGGACCATCTCCAAGTTGTGGGACCTTCCAAAATGAGACATACCTTTAGAGAAGGCAGGTTCCTCTACCTAATCCTAATGCTAAACTACTCCTAGGAATTGAAATGCAACTATCTAACTCTACTTTATCATTCCAAGGGACCAAGATGAGAAGGAGATGCATAAAACAAAAATCCTAAACTACAGAGGTGATAGCACCAAAAAAAGGGTGGAGACACTCTTAGGTGAGTGGAAATGGAAGAAAATGATGAAGGAGAGGGCATAATTGAGTGCCAAAGTCCAAAACAACATTTAAACCACCATTTCCATGGAGCACAACACATTTAAGACCCTGCAAGGAGAATAAGATATGCACAAAACACCTATAGATACAATGAAAGGAAAGGAAAATGCAATAAAAACATAGATAGGGCAAAAGATAGCCACAAAACATGAATTTTATTGCTTCAATTATGCACAATCTATTACATTGAAGGAGAAGAGGAAAGGATCACCATGCAAGATGTCCAAATCGAGGTTTGTAACTCACCATTTCTCTAGAACAAATTTGACAAAGTTTCATTACATTAAAGAACATGCCCTTCAAAAATGAGAGGTGTTTACAATATATAGAAAATGAAAATGAGAGAGAAGACAAAAAAATAATATTTTACCTTTACCCACCAAAAAGAACCATTTAAATGACTAAAAAGGGGCATGGTTGACCTATAAAATCAACCCTTTGATGATTTTTTTCTTATAGGAGAAGAACTTACACCATATCATATCATATATTATTTATCATCTACCTAGAACTTTGTATCTTTAATGCTTGACTATTTTTCCCCTTTTTCCCACCTAATTCCACCAATATCATATTTTTAGGTCTCCATGATGTAGAGGATGAAAATATGTTTCCAATTATATAAATTTTTATCAAATTTAGAGCATTGGATTGAAAGTTATGGCCATCTAAATATTTGCATGTTGTAGAACATAGGAATGTGACACATGGTGGCCTTTGATTGGATTAGGGATTTCCCCTTTCTTATGTGTGCATTAATTTGACATTCCCACATTTTGATCTCTAGTTTTTGCGGGGTTGATATTTTCTCGACGTGTCTACTTCCCTTTGCTTTTCAAATGCCATTTTCCCTATTCCAGACCTAACACCTTTTACTAAATTTAGTTCATTCGGGGCTTGAGACATTTCAAATTCTATCGACCTGAAGTGTGATGGAATGATGCCACAAGTCTACCCTTTATTCATTATTTACCTTTGACTTCCCTTTACAGGACCTGAAATTTTAATTTACACAACTACAAACTATGAAACATTTCCCTTGGCTTGAAACTTTTCTACATGTTCACTTCTTTACTTGCCACTGTCAAAAATTTCATTAGTTGTGGAGGTCAATGACTTATTTTCATTATGCACATTAGGTGACACCATATAAATTACTCCTGCGCAGCCCATGTAGTTTTATTTTCCCAATCAAAACCTTAGATGCACTGGACACATCAATCAAGAAGATCTGAATACTCACCTAAAGGACACAAAGGTACCAAGTCCCTTTTGTTACTATCTTACCACCTTATAGAATGCATGTTAATAATAACCATATTCAAGGTACATATCTCATCATACTAACCGATCTCAATTTGGAACACACATAATAAGGAAACATACATATCACACAAGGATTAATACTAGATTCACCATACAATAACCATGATGAGAAACATCAACAATCAATATCCAACAATAATGATCCATTATATTAAATCATGATAAAACAAAGTAGCTGAATACATCATAAATACCATCACAAAGTCATGTGTAAAATAATACTTCTAGCATAAATATATTGCATAAATTCATACACACTTTGTCTCGGTCTCTCAAAACCATGTAAATAAAAACATATATATAGGGGTGGGGACTTTTCCTTCATCACCCATACACTCTCAAAATGGCTGCATGCTCAAAATAGCCATGCACCGCTACAAAGATACCTAAAGAAACATGCAAGCTTCACCTAATAATATATTATCTATAATTAACTCTATATCTAATCCTATTATTATCTCAAACTCTACATGAATCTTGATCTTCTTCTTGTTCCCAAAATATCCTTTGCATATTCTTTAAGTCTTCATGTCTTTATCCAATGCATGCTCCATACTCCAACCTATTTTCAGCCCGTACATGCAAAATGGCTAATTTCAAACTTTGTCTTTCCTAGGTGTAAATATTTCAACTGCTTTACTTGTCCAAGTTCCCCCTTCTTTCATGTCATTTTCCTATGCACATATGATACTTAGTCAATATTTTCCAAGGCCAAAATTACCCCAAAATAATATCATTATTTACCCTAGCAATGGGTACTCATACCTTATCTCCCCAAATAATTTAAAGAATAAAGAATAACTTAAAAAATTAATGAAAGAATGAAAGAATTCATCACCCAGTCCACTCTTCTATATCCAACAATAATAATTCAGGGTATACATTCTTGATTTCTACTTCTAACTCATCCCAATTGTCAAGTCCCTTCTTCACCCTTGTAGGAATGTTGCTATGAACAACATCTATTTCATCTAAAGTCATATATGCTCCCTTGTTCTCTATCACTTTGAGAAAATTTTCCAAACTCAAACCTACCATCCATTACATCAATACGTTGTGCTATCAATTTCCCAATTTATTTTAGTTTTCCTTGTGAGCATCACGGGTTGCATGAGCACATCACATTTCTCTGCTAGAATGTCATCCTCTCCTCATTTCCAAAAGTCTCATTATTAATGGGGAAAAATTATTCATTTTCTTTTATCAATGTCCTTATTTTAATGATTGTCTCTGATCTACACATATATTCAATGCCAAGTCTTCTAAGTTTTACTTATCCTTCAAATTTTCATGTATTTCTTCATACTCAACTAAACAACATAAAATCCTTGTCTTTTTTCTTTCCTTATTAACTACAACCCATTCCTCCTCCCGAGCGCTTATGTCCTCAAAGACTTGGACCTTGCGCACTAGCTCCCTCAGTCAACAACAAATATACTAACTTCTACAAGTAGTGCAATGTAGAGGGAAAGGTTCCAGTTACCTTCTCTTCATATTATGTTCATTCCTTCAATATTTCTTCTCCAATTTCCTTGGCCATTTTAAGAAAAACCTTCTCCTTGCACTCTATCAGTATCTCTTACCTTTATAAAGCATTGGATTTATTCCTCCTTTTATTTCTTCAGGCTCTCTATCCCCTCTTCCTTCTCCTTTTTATCCTTAAGAAAATCTCTCAAGTAGTTTGTAGATTGAATTATCCATTACTCTTTTCCCATCTGCAGCCTCACTTGTTTATCCTCAAAATTATATCTTCCTTTATTTCCTTCCATATTTTCTATGTTTGATGATTGAAGTCACTTTTTTTGCACTTTGTAAGTGGGATGTCCATGTCCTTCCATCGATCACCTCTTCGGGTATTGTATTTTTGCAAAAAAATGTGTGGTACTTCCTCATTCTCCTTCTCAACCTGTCACAACTCTCCTTAGTGTCATTGTTCCTCTTAATCTTGTAATGTGCTCTCGAAAACTCCAATCTTTCCACTACCTTACCTTTTCATGCCTTGATATCCTATGTTTCTTCAAATATAATGTACTCTAGTGTGTCCTAGCTACAAATCTATCTCTTTGAAACCCTAACCACATGAACCTTCCTTCCTCACACACCCAACAAGCTCAAACACCCTTCCACATGGAGCTCTATCAATTTTGTGTCTTAAATTCACCTAGTTCATCATTCAATGAATCAATCTTTGCACTTTGCACTTTTTCACACTTCTCATCTTGAAAACCCACAGATGCAAGGTAAGAAATAGGTTCGCATTGTGATCCTTTTATAGATTTTTATTTCAAAAATTTTCTATTTGTCTACTTTAATTTCTTGTCAACTACCACCATAAGCGGCATTATTTCTACCCTTTTTATATGTTTCTCTTCACATTGTATTCTTTTATGCACCATTCATAACCTTCTAGAATTCCCACTACTTCTAGGCTATAGACATCCTTTCACACATTTCCTTGCACTAAGATACTTATCCACTATTCCTCATACCAATTAGTTTCCCATTTCACTACCTACCTCACGTTAGAATGCAAATCTATCCATCTATGCATGGTCTTCAATATGATAAAATTTCCTTAAATACCTTAAATTTTATAACCTATAACATTTTCACTACAAGTACCAATTTGCAACATAACACCAATAACTTATTCTTTCCAATCCACCCCACACTAAAAGAATACGTAGTCCTCTGCACATGAATCGAATACATAGCAATCAGTTACTAGCACATAAGCGCACTTATTACAAAGAAACACAAAACTAAATTGACAAAGCATATCAACAATGAAAGGAAAAACATGAAAGGTAAATTTAATCTAAGTGACAATATTGCCTTATTAGAAACACAAAGAAGACTTTTTATAGTAAGGATTTATCCTAATCCCATTGAATTAACTAGGTAATAAAGTGATATCCAATGCCTATAACTGAAAAGTGCCTTATTCCAATATCTTTGCTATAACAGAGGGTCCTAACCAATAAAATCTCAACTTCCCAAGGTAGCGTGCAAACTTTGAATCATATAGAAGAACCGCATTTTGAAATCAAAATCCTTATTCCAAATATGTCTATCATGACATGCCTTCTACCCTAATTTTTTTGTCTTCTAGATCCACTAGGAAATAACATGCCACTCATCCAACTACATTAATTTGTTTATTTGTTCTTTAATAAATTTTTCATCATCCAATCCTCTTTTGTGCACAATAAGATGGGATGAAAACATGAATTCTACAGGAAATACAACCTCCACACCACCAACTAAAAGGGTGTGGCCTTATTCAATCATTTGTAAGTATTTTTGTACTCCCAAAGTACAACATATACCTTATCATCCTAGTCTTTCCTTACAATATCATATATTTTTAATAGTGTGTGTCCCAAAACCTTGTTGAAAGCCTTAGTAGTACCATTTTCCTTTGAATGATAGGGTGTTTTCTTGTGGTGTGACACAAAAATTAAGCTAAAATAATTCTTCATATTACAAGTATTTAATATCTTTGTATAAAGTTTCACACCAAAGGCCAACCATCATAATCTTGCACGTTGTGGCATCTTCGCATAATTACCTCCTACAATTCCACCATGAGATTCTTCCATTATCACCTCATGCTCATGTACCAGAATGCACCAAAGGTGCAAAAATTCATTATGACCTAGCTTATACAAATATCCACCTAATAATTGGTAAGGTGCCTCATATATTACAAGTTATTTCTTCTCCATGGTCTTCATTTTCTTAGGTGCCTATCCTATGCAAAAAAACAGCAATATCTTCCAACTAAGTGGGAACGCGATTCAATCTAAAGAGTTGTGTATCCGGTATTATGTCCTCAATGCTCTATGCATCCTCACCATAATTTATTCTCAAAAAATGATCAATTCTTATGTAAACAAACTTCTGAAATAGTATTATCCACCTCGTATATGTGCCCTTGTAAAATAGGCTTGTTGACTAAATACTTAAGTGCCATATGATCTGTAAAGAATATAAATGGTGTAGCCAGGTAAGTATTTTCCAAAATTGTGAAACACCTAAATCATGGAATAAGATTCACGCTTAGTAGTTGTATAGTTTTCTTTATCTAGTTTCAACTTCTTGCTTGCAAAACAAATAGGGTGGTCTACAAGTATTTTTCCTAGTTACGCTAATGTGGTGCCAATCGTCATCCTAGAAGCATCCACATAAACATGAAATTGTTTGTCCTATGAAGGGAAGTGAAAAATAGGTGCAAAGTGGTCAACCTTTCCTTCATTTTTTCAAATGCCTCGCTATTGTGCCTTAGCCCAATATAATTTTTATTTAGATTTTAAATTTTCCTCTAGGGGCATGGTAATCTTTTCATAGCCTTTAATGAATTTCTGTAATATATTGTATGAGAAAGAAAATCTGCGCAATTCACTTTGATTGATAGGTTCTTCCAATCCCAAGATCATAGCGACCTTGGCTAGATCCACCAACAAGCCTTCTTTACAAATAATATACCCAAGCAAAGTGCCAAAAGGTGTTGTAAAGATACATTTATTAATATTCAAAGAGATATTAAACTACTTACACCTCTCAAACATAATCCTCAAATTTTCAAAATGATCCTTAACCAAACCATACATGGTCCAATCATCGAGACACATGTGTAAAAACTTATGAATGAAGTTTTGGAATGCTTACACAACAATTCACGAAAATATTGCAAGCACATTATTTTGTCCAAAGGGAATAATCATATGCGTAAAATTTCCCCACTAAGTGGTGAAAGTTATCTTTTCCGATATTCCTTTATTATTCATACTTGATGATAACTTGAAAATCCATTCATGAAAGAGTAAATCTCATGCCATGTGATGCCCTCTAATAACTCCTTAGTAAAAGGTGTGGGAAAAGGGTCTATGACACAAGCAAGATTTAACTCTCTATAGTCCACACAGATCCTTGTCTTGCCATCTTTCTTTATGCTTATTACCATTGGGCCAACCCACTAAGATTCCTCAATGGGCTCAATGATTTCAGATCTCAACATCTTATAAATTTCTTCTTTCACCTTGATGTGAAGATTAGGATTCATTATGTATGGCCTCTTCCTAATCAAGTGTGCGCCTTCTTTTAATTTGATTCTCATTTCACCCAAAGAGTGATGCAATCCTTTTAACTCATGATATCCACACTTTGAAATAAATCCTAGAAGTCACAAAATAGCTCAATAATATTTTCTACCTTCTTCTCGGTATAATTTCGTGTGGTTAACATCCAAGTTTTGTTCCTCATCATTATCATCATTCACTATGATACCCGATCTACCCTTTTCCTTTTCTTCCCAAGTAGGGAACATTTCTTCTTATCCAGGTCTCTTCAAGGTTAAGGTCCGCCTCCACATAAATCTCTCCAAACATGTCTTATAGGAAGCTCTTTATCTCCTCTTCCTTCTCTTTTTTATCCTCAAGTAGCTTGTAGATCGAATTATCCATTACTCTTTTCCCATCTACGCTTCACCATTTTGTCCTCAAAATTGTATCTTCCTTTATTGCCTTCCAGATGTTCTTTGTTTGATGATTGAAGTCACATATTTTTCGGTTTGCACATTAAACGCGATGTCCACTCCCTTCCATCGATCACCTCTTTAGGGTATTGCATTTTTGTAAACAAATCATGTGGTGCTTCATCATTCTCCTTCTCAACTCGTGACAACTCTCCTTCGTGTCATTGTTCCTCTTAATATTGTAACAAGCTCTCAAAACTCTAATATTTCCACTACCTTACCTTTGTATGCCTTGATCTCCTCTGTTTCTTCAAATATCACGTGTTCTAGTGTGTCCTAACTACAAAACTGTCTCTTTAAAACCCTAACCATGAACCTTACTTCCTCAAACACCCAGCAAGCTCAAACACCCTTCCATGCAGATCTCTATCAATTATGTGTCTTGAATTCACTAGGTTCATAGTTCAATCAATTGATTTTTGCACTTCACACTTTTTCACACTTATGATCTTGAAAACCCACAGATACAAGGTAAGAAATCAGTTCACATTGTTATCCTTTTATAGATTTTTATTTTAAAATTTGTCTATTTTTCTACATTAATTTCTCCTAAACTACCACCATACACGGCATTATTTCTGCACTTTTTATCTTTTCCACTTCACGTTGAATTCTTTCACACCCCATTCATAACCTTCTAGAATGCCCACTACGTCTCTTATATACCTCCTTTCACACATTTCCCTATGTTGAAGTATGTATCCACTATACCTAATACCAAGTATTTTCCCATGTCATTACCTACCTCACATTAAAATGCACATCTATCCATCTATGTGGGGTCTCCAATATGAGAAAAATTCCTTAAATACCTTCAATTTTAGAACCTATAACCTTTTCACTACAAGCACCAATTTGCAACACAAAGACCAATAAATTATTCTTTCCAATCCACCCCACACTAAAAGAATGTGTAGTCCTCTGCACATGAATCCAATACATAGTAATAAATTATTGGTACATAAGCACACTTATTACAAAGAAACACAAAAATAAATTGACAAAGCATATCAACAATGAAAGGAAAAACATGAAAGGGAAAATGCATGAAACAAAAATATAATCTAAGTTACAATAATGCCTTATTATAAACACCAAGAAGACTTATTTATAGTAGGGATTTATCCTACTCCCCTTGAAGTAACCAAGTAATAAAGTGTTATCTAGCACCAGTAATCGGAAAGCATCTTATTCCAATATCTTTTCTATAAAAAAGGGTCCGAACCAATAAACTTTAAACTTCCCAAGGTAGCATGGAAACTTTGAATCATATAGAAGAACCATATTTTTGAAATCAAAATCCTTATTCCAAATATTTCTATCATGACATGCCTTCTGCCCTACTTTTTCTATCTTCTTGATCCATCGAGAAATAACATGCCACTCATCCAACTACATCAGTTCATTTATGCATTCTTCAACAACTTTTTCATCATCTAATCCTCCTATGTACACAATACGTAGGGATGAAAACATGAATTCTATAGGAAATACAGCCTCCACACCACCAACTAAAAGGGTGTGGCCTTATTCAATTGTTTGTAAGTATTTTTATATTCCCAAAGTACAACATATACCTTATCATCCCAGTCTTTCCTTCCAACATCATAGATTTTTTTTGTGTTTGTCCCAAAACCTTGTTGAAAGCCTTAGTAGTACCATTTTCCTTTAAATGATAGGGGTTTTCTTATGGTGCGATACTATAAATTAAGCCAAATTAATTCGATGGTCTCATTAAGAAAATGAGTTCCCCTATCACTTTTCAAGCTTAATGGACATCCATACTTACTCGATAATGTTTTCCCATAGGAATCTTGTTATTGTAGCTACTCTAAAATCCTTTGTAGGTGGTGCCTCATCCCACCTTGTCAAATAGTCCCTACAAGTTATAATATAACGTGATCCAGTTCTACATGTGGGTGGATAAATAGAACCTACAAATTCAATCACCCATTTCTCAAAAGTTTTAACATTTGTAATTAGTCTCAAAGGCATCTCATCTCTAGATCTAGGCTTCCCAAGACACTAACAATGATCACATGCTTTGACATGTTATTGAAAATATTTTTGTAAAGTTTCCCACCAAAGGCCAGTCATCAGAATCTTATGTGTGGTGACATCTCTTGCATAATGACCTCCTGCAATTCCACCATGAGATTCTTCCATTATCACCTCATGCTCATGCTCTAGAATGCACCGGTGAAAAACTTCATTACAACCCATCTCATACAAATATGCACCTAATAACCGGTAAGGTGTCGCGTGTATTGTAAGTTATTTCTTCTCCAAGGTCTTCATTCACTCAGCACCTATCCAAAGTGCACAAAAAGATAACAATATCTTCCAACTCAGTGGGCACGCGATTCAATCTAAAGATTTGTATATATAGTATTATGTCCTGAATTCTCTATACATCCTCACCCAAAACTATTCTCGGCAAATGATTAGGTCCTGTAAACTGAAACTTCTAAAATAGTAGTATCCACTGCATATGTGCCCTTTTAAAATAGGCTTGTTAACTAAATACATAAGTGTCATATGATCTATAAACAATATAAATGGTGTAGACAAGAAATATTGTCCAAAATTTTCACTGCAACACATAAATCATGAAGTAATATTTGTGCTCGTAGTTGTATAGTTTTTTTCAGCTAGTTTCAACTTCTTTCTTGGTAAAACAAATAGGGTGGTCTACAATTATTTCACCTAGTTGTGTTCGGTGGTGCCAATGGCCATCATAGAAGCATCCACATGAAGATGAAATGGTTTATCCCATGAAGGGAAGTGAAAATTAGGTGCGGTGGTCAACATTTCCTTCATGTTTCAAACACCGCTATTGTACCTCAACCTAATATAATTTTTCTTTAGATTTTAAATTTTCCTCCAATGGGAGCGGTAATCTTTACATAGCATTTAATGAATTTATTGCAATATATTGAAATATACACACTTCACTTTGAGTTTTAGGTTCTTCCAATCCCAAGATCACACCAACCTTGGCTAGATCCAAAGAAAAATTCTTCTTTCCAAATAATATACCCAAGAAAAGTGCCAAAAGGTGTCGCAAAGATACATTTATTTATATTCAAAGAGATACTAAACTACTTGTACCTCTCAAAAATAATCCTCAAATTGTCAAAATGATGCTTAACCAAACCATACATGGTCCAATCATCGAGATACATGTGTAAAAACTTATGAATGAAGTCCTGGAATTCTTACATAAAAATGCATGAAAATAGTATAGGCACATTCTTTAGTCCAAAGGGAATAACTGTGTATGTAAAAATTCTCCACTTAGTGGTGAAAGTTGTCTTTTCCTGATCTTCCTTTGCTATACGTACTTGATGATAACCTAAAAATCCATTCGTGAAAGAGTAAATCTCGTGCCCTATGATGCCCTCTAAGATCTTCTTAGTAAAAGGTGTGGGAAAAGATTCTATGACACAATAAACACTTAACTCTCTATATTTCACACATATCCTTGTCCTACCATCTTTCTTTATGCTTATTACCATTGGGCTAACTCACTCTGATTCCTTAATGGGCTCAATGATTTTAGATTTCAACATATTATAAATTTATTCTTTCACCTTGATGTGAATATTAGGATTCATCCTTTATGGAATCTTCATAATCGAGCCCACACCTTCTTTTAATTTGATTCTCATTTCACCCAAAGAGTGATACACTCCTTTTAACTCATGATATCCACACCTAAATAAGTCTTGGAAGTTACACAATAGCTCAATAATATTTTCCACCTCCTGCTCAAACCTATAATCACTAATGATGGCTGTTTAGGATCTGCATATGTCCTAATGTTAACCTTATTTATTTTAATAGGCTCATGATACATGCACAACTTCTCATCTATTGTGTCCATTACCTTGGGTGTAATTTTAATGTGGTTAACATTCAGGTTTTGGTCCTTATCATCATCATCATTCACTATGCATACTAGTCTACCCTTTTCCTTTTCTTCCCAGGTAGGGACCATTTCTTCTTATTTAGTCTCTTCAAGGTCAAGGTGCACCTCCAAATCCATCTCTCCAAACATGTCTAATAGAATTTCCTCATCCTTCACACTATCTCCCAAAGTAATGTGCTTCATAATCTATAGTGATTCATTGACCGGAGGTTTAGTAGAAAAGTAATCAAAAGTATGGATCATATCAAAGGTCATCTCTTGCTAATTAAATGTTTACCATATCAACTCTATACGGAAATATCACATGCACGTGTTACTACCAAGGGTTGTGTAGAACTTATGTACCTAGAGTGATGGTGGTAAGGGCTCCTACCCCTCTATCCAAAAACTCCCACCCTTCCGAACATTGTGTGAAGTAGAATCCTTTCCTTGGAATTTAGATATATGTGAAGCTACATTGTTCCTTATAAACCTAGTAAAAGGTGATTCTCACCTCTCTATATTCCAATAGGTTGTATGTGTGTGTAGTCCAAAAATGTGTTGCTATCCCACATAGGGTATAAACCAACATATTTATTCTTTTACCAGTATCCTTCCACTGGGCTTCCATGGTGTGAAGAAATACATCAAGGTTTCCTTCACCAGTGTAAAGAGGTACCAGGTTAGAACTCAAGTACCTAACCATGTGCAGCTTGATCATGTGAGTAATAGTATTCTTAACCTCACACCCAACTACTTCATACATTCCATGCACCCAGTTGTCACAAGCAATACTTGTAGTATTACTAACTGAATGAGAATCATCCCATTGTATCACTCCTTCCTTAGATGGCTCAACTACCTCAAGATTTATGATTGTACGTGTATATATACTATTCAATTTCTCAATGCTCAAAGGATCAACATATGGGGAATCCTTTGAATCTATCAAATGTACCCCATGTTGATGCCAATGGAGATCAATGATTAATGCCAATGGATGTTGAAGATGGAGATCAATCTAATGTACCCCATGTTGAAGCACACATCTACATTATTATCATAAGACTAGGGAATCCAAGTAATGTTGGGAAACTATCTTCCTCTGCAATCTCCAATACTTACAAATCCCTAATAAACTTGGCTCCCTCAATCATAAAATTCACATATTTTAACACCCTAATAAGATTATCCCTAGTTCTATTTTCCATATAAAGCACATTCGAAGAAGGTTACAATGGTGGTCTATCCATATGATTCCAACCATCCAACATGAGTAAATAAACTTTGGCACCATTATCTTTCGAATATTACTTAGAAGCCATCCATCTATGACCAAATTCAATGTAATCTACTTATCATACTCATGATTATGGGGAGATAGATTTGTGTGAAGTATTTGTCTCTCACAATCATTACCTATGCATGGTATTTTCTCTCTTAACCACTCTCCTAACAAAGGGATTATGTTTTCATGGCGCAACATTACGTAGACTTCCTTTAAATAATATATATCCTTATGTGGAATTTAAGAATTCTTAGCTTGTTCCAACACATGTGCCTTCTCCTTCAAGCTATGAATCTCTCATTTTAGAATCCCAATAATGTTCATAGTCTTTAGGTAAACTTATTTCTAATGTTCACCATTAGGTTACTTGAAATTAATCACTTCTTGCTTCGTTATAGTCAGCTTATACTTTGAAGGTTCATAGGAGTGTGCACCCTCAACACGTGTAGTAACTAACATAGGTTATAATTCAAAATTAAGCCCCACCTTTAGCATCCATTGATCTCCATCTGTGCATTGTATATTAATCATAAATTTTCCCTTATCTTGTTTGTGTTACTCTTTCATATGCTCATACAAGTCAAAACATTCTTCAAATTTATGATGTTTTCCACACCTAGAGAAAACCACATTCGAGGGCATTCACCTTGATAATGATCGGGGGATCCACAAATAAAATAATGACCACTAGGAAATCCTCCTCTTCCACCACCACAATCTCGTCCTCTATATCCACCATGAAAGCCTCTATTCCTATTATCCCCATTACTACGCCCTTCATTATGTTGTTCGCCTTGTTCTTTAGATCCACTTGCTACACTACTATAGTGCACACTAATTTCAATGGATTCATGTATATTATCTATCACTTTGTAATTAATAGTGTCATGAGTATGAGTATTGCAAATATTACAATACATAAAAACTTTTTTTGGATCGCATGTTGCAAAAGAGGACATCTACTTGCATCATGGTCCAAATGACAAATCTCTCAACAACATGGTGCTCACAAACTTATGAGCGAAACTATCCTTGGTCCTTCAACCTCGTAATTTGTACAAGAAATTCCTCTACATGTCTCATGAGCTGAATTAACAGAGAGATTTTCCAACTATTTTTCCATAGCTGTAATCTACACTTCCGTAAATGGGCTTACTCCAACGTCTACACTCCCAACTACCTCGGTGTGCAAAACCACCTCAAAAGCATCACACGATCCAATAAATTCTTATGAGATAACACCATTATAAATGGATTCAATGACCCCCTAAAAACATTGTACATGTTGGCTAAGATGTATATCATAAGATAAATGTGACAAAAAGTCTTAAAATGTGCACCATACTCATGAACACTTTCTAATAAGCCCTAATTAATGTCCTAAACACACTTTGATATTTTTTAAAAACTCGGGGATATGGAACTTAGCAAGAAAATTAGAGCACACAACATCATAATCCACCACATTTTGATACGAGGTCATAATTTATGTACCGGCTATGCACACTCCCTTTAAGAGTAGTAACAAACTAACTTGACTTTCTATCCGGATCAATGATCCCCTATCGCTCCATACCAACTCTTACTTATACAAATACTCACCATCATCTTCAATACCCCATATTCTAGAAAGTAAAGAGACATCTCATAAAGAACTTGTTATGGGTAATGAGGATGTAGACCTAGTCCACAACATCTAGAACCAGAACCCCCACTAGTATTTCCTCCACCACCAGAACCACCTAATCCACTTGATCCCGAGCCTCTTGATCCTCTTAAACCACCTCATGATCCTCAAAAAATGGTTTTTAGATAGTTGTATTCACTTCCTTGCATCCCAACCGTAGTACTAAAATGAACTCCCATAGTCTGTAAAGTTATAGTACTTCAAGACATGTTTCCAATGTTCTTCCTACCCACACTATGTCTTGATGACGCACTTTTGAAATTATTCCTCCAATTAGGCCCCCAAATAAAAATATGATGTATCTTATGATGCCATAGATAAAAAAATCCTAATGTACTTTTTTAATCAAAGGAAAATGATATCTACCTAAAGCTACTAGATTACCTACACTCACCTGTTTATCAATAATTACTTTTGTAACTTGAATGCCAAGCACACAGGGCTAGGTCACTAGGTGGGATCGAGATGCATTCCCATGGTCCTTAGTCTTTCCTCATCGAAAATATCTCATCAAAATGAAGAGGGAATTATCTATAGTTCTTTCCTAAGTGGGGGAGATCCTAATGCTCTAGCTCCATGTCTTCCATGTGAGCTTCAAATCCTTCATGAGACATCACCCTTTGTAACTCCATGGATGCCTCAATATATAAATTCTTTGCCAATTCCATCTCCCGTGATGCATTGTACTTAATCTACCTTTCTTATCTCTTCCTTTCTTCCACAAGGTTTTCCATCTTTCACCACACCTATTCCTACCCCCTGCATCCAAGTCCTTGGTCTATAACTACAGATCTTATTTGATGCATACTTTTACAACCACTCATACAACTCTATAGGAAAGCAATAAATTAATGTCTCATAAATCTCATGATAAATATGTTCTTCAACCCATATGCATGAATATAAATCAGGTCTAGAACCATATCTTTGTGCAAAATGATTTTTTCTATCAATCAACCAATCTTCAATGGATTTAAGAGTCAAAAATATGTCATCATCGGAAACATTGTGGTAGCAGTCTAAAAAGAGGTCTCGACAACTAAACAAAAATATAGTCTTATTATTGGAATGGGATTTTGTGGAGATTAAATTCGCACATGCGGGGCATCTCATATATAAAGAAGCTCTTAAGTAGATCTTTGAGGGCACTCAAGTACGCAGTAAGGAAAATGATGACTTAAAGTGGGATTTTGAGGAGTTAAAAGTTCACACATGTGGGAATTCACAGATACAAAGCAGCATTCATGCAGTCACTTGTGGGAACTCCCATGTCAGTTATAGCTGCATTAATTATCATTACTCCCAACATGTGAGAGGACTTCTTAAAAATAGAGAAAGATAGATTGCTAACTACATTTCTTCCAGTAGTTCGCAAAAGGGTTTCAACAAAATTAGCTTCAAGCATTCTAGAAAGGATAAAATGGGAGGAGCACCTTGTCAGATTGAGCCCAAAGTGAGACCCGAATGGAAGAGTAATAAGGTGTTGTGGAATATGCTTAAATAGGGAGGAATCATAAACTTTATTGATAGGATCCAGGGGCATGATCAGAACATATCTATTCAGTTTGCGATGGAGTGGAAGGATCGAAAGTAGAATATGGTGGGCAAAAACTTTGTTAATGAAGAACTCATTGCCGAAGCTACAGGCCTTGGGATGGATGGATTCCATTTTTTCAACAAGAGGATCGATAAAGTGGCTGAGGAAAAGAAGTTTGTTGCTGAAAATGAGGAGTTGATCTTCGTTACTGCGGGTTTGAAGGTAAGCTCCATACCCTTGCCATTTGATGAAATCACCCGCATGATGGTTCGTTACATCTCTCTAGAGGGGAGATATGTCACAGTGCCCACAAAACATCTAGTGTTCCTAAACCATTTCCACAGGAATATCACGGTATGTTTCCCACATTACCTTCTAAGCTCTCTTGAACACTCAATTCTAGAGTTTCAGAAACATACCCGTGCGGTCCCCTTGCATCAAGGCCTAATTTTCTTGTTGCACAAGCTTTGTGTCTCTAAATTTCCTAGCCTCCCTTCTTCCCCCAGCTCTGCTCCTTTACATCCCACCACCAAAACCCCCACTCACACCCCCATCCCTTCCATCACGGCTCCCACCCCCACTCCCATTCCTTCCATCGCGGCTCCCACCCCCATCACCTCTACCATGGCCAAACCTAAAACTAGGTCTCAAAAGACACCCAAGCTGGATATCCCTGTTTCGGAAGAATTCTTCGCAGCACTCAAGAACTGGAGGATGTTCAAAACCTCCTTCATATTAGTAGAGCAGGTCATCAAGTGGCTACACACACTGAGAATACTACCCAAAGGCTGGAAGCCTTAGAAAAAGATATGCTCAATCTAAAAGAAGAAGTATAGAACTTGACTAAGCAAAAAGGTAAAAGGAAGAGGGAGGAGGATTTTGATCTTGACAATACACAAATTGAGGATATCTATAAAAATTTAAACTCCCTAGATAGCCACTTGGGGAAAGCTAAGGATCACCATGATCACAACATGGCAATTTTTAATGCAATTGGTGACTTCCTTGAACAACATGTACGCAATGTCTCTGTTCTTAGTGGGATCCCGAAACTCTGTGGGGTACGGATAAAGAAAGAAGTCAGACCATTAAAAAGCTAGATGCTAAGGACCCCACTCACATGATGGCATTGTCCTTGTTTACCTCTTTGTAAACTGTCAAATCCAGAATCAACAGAGCTACCAAGAAGTAGGGATGCTCTTCGTTGTAGATGCTGACTTCCTTCCTTGGTGTTTTTGCTGTTTTTTTGGTGCTATTTTTGGCTGCTTTGTTGCAGCGTTCAATCTATTTTGTTGTTATGTTGTAACTCTTTTTTGGTTACCTGTGGATTCAATGCCTATTTTGGATTTTGATCCTTCTGTTTTGTGGAACTTCTTAGTTTATTATCCGGATTTTAGGCCTTCATTGTAATCAGGGTATAGTCCCTTCAAAACTATTTACCAATAATAATAAAAATATAGTCTTATTTTTCAACTCAAAACCCTAGATGTGCTAACACATCACTCAGATAGATCTTAGTGCTCACTTAAAGTATGCAAAGGTAATCTGGTCCCTCTTTATTCTTTGTCTTACCAGGTGCAAACATGCATGTTCATAATAACCATATTCAAAGTACTTATCTCATCATACTAACCAAATATCAATTTAGAAACACACATAATAAGGAAACATACAAATCACACAATGATTAATACCATATTCACCATAAAATAACCATGAGGATAAATAATAAAAATCAATATCCAACCATAATGATCCATTATATTAAATCATGACAAACTAGTAACTTCATACATCGAAAATACCATCACAAAGTCATTCGTGAAAAATAATACCAATGACATAACTCTGTTACATACAATCATACACACTCTATCTTAGCCTCGTATAACCTTGCAAATTAGAACATATATATAGGGGTGGGAATTTCCTTCACAACCCATGCACTCTCAAAATAGGATGCATGCTCAAAATAGTCATGCACTACTACAAAGAAACCTAAAGAAACATGTTATCTTCACCTAATAATAGATTATCTATATTCGATTTGGATTATTAATAATGATTCAAACCTTAAACATGATCGACGGAGTGTAATGAAATGGTAAATTTTTCAAAATTCAATAGTAGTAACGACTATCCTCTTCCGGAAAACCATCTAGTGCTCGGGGTAGGAATCCATGGTGTGGTCTCTTGTCTTATTTACTTACGCATCTAGGTCCCGGGCGAGTGCATCGGTTACCCCATTATTGGTGATCATGAGAGTGTTTAAGTCCAAAAATATGTTCTTCCTACTGAGTATGTTTCAGGTCTCTCTAACAAAGATGGAACTACAATGCTCAATGGAAAATCCTTGCAAAGCATTGTCTTTCAAACCTTTATTTCTTGATCTAGCTACTATTTTTTGGTTAAGGAAACGTATCGTGGTTCAAGAATCAACTTTGCATCCTAAATCTCTTTCAAGAAGGCCTTGCCTTAGGGTATGGTTCCTATGTTGCCTCCTTGGAGAAATGGGTTTGTGACAAACAAGCAGTGGCCACTCTCCAGCTCGAAGGATTGGTAGATGATTTTAGCGAGTTTGAATCGGTTCATGAACCCAAAAGTGACCAAATCAGCGTTCAGGGCTCTATTCTCCCCACTCCTGCCATTCATAGTTCTGATTTGGGTCCAAAGTATCCTCCAGGAAGGCCTTCCAAAGAATGTATCTCTAACAAGGATATTGCAGCGGGAAAACAACTCTAACTTTGTTCCTTTACTCCATCTTCAAGTAGGAGAGGTGAGTCCTCTCTGAAGAAAGGATGAAAATATTTTCTTGGAATGTTAGGGGCCTAAATGCCCCTAACAAGTAGCATCTTCTCAAGCACTATATTTCTGATTTATATGTGGATCTTTGCTTAATTCAAGAGACCAAGATGTAAAGATTTGATTTCTTCTCTAGTTGGTTTCCTAGGTGGAAAGGTGACATGGTCTCTTTATTGATTCGTATGCTACCTCTGAAGACATGGGTATTATTTTTAACGTTAGTAAAATTACTATCAATCCCCCTTTTGGATTGTTCAACATTTCAATGGTGTAAGGTTTGGGTGAAACACTATGATGCTTTTTCCTCCTCTGTAATGTTTATGGTCCGAATAATCCTATCAAAAAGAGGGAAATCTGGTCCAAGTTGACAGATGTTCTTCGTTCTCTCTTTGATTCAAAATCATCATTGCTGCGGATTTTAACGCTACCCTCTCTGATAAAGACAAGAATGGAGGGATTTTTGGAATCCGCATTCATAATTGGACTTCATTTTTTTTTTGAAGACTCTAGTTTGCTTGATTTCGAATTGATTAGTGTTTGGTTCTCTTGGAATAATAGATGTCCATGGTTTTGATATATGTTGGTCAGATTAGTTTACTTTTTGGTATATGAAGATTGGTTGTAGAAAAATTTTCTTTTAGATTGCTCTGTCATTCCTTTGTCCAGCTCAAACCATTTCCTCATCTCTCTTAACATACAATTTTGCATTCCCCCTCGTAGATACCCTTTCAAATTTGAATTGATGTGGATGTAGGACCCTACTCTTCCTGATCTAGTTAAAAACTTGTGGGCTTCCTTCTCTGTGTCTAGAACCAAAATGTTTATTCTCTCTAAAAACTCTCCTTGCTTAAGGAACAACTACTTGCTTGGAATGCTTCTTCCTTCAAGAATATTTTTCGAAGAAATTAAGAGTAGAAAAAGAGATCCGTGATCTAAATGAATTTGTCTTTAGAAAAGGCATGAGCCAAGAGGAATTTAGGAAAGAAAAATCTCTCTTCAAAGTGAATTATGATATTTTCTCGTAAAAGAATAAACTTTTTGAAGATAAAAGGATATAGGAATACAAAGTTCTTCCACGCTTCGGTCAAGGCAAGAAGGAATCAAAATTATATCTCCTCTCTTAAATTGGATGATGATAGAGAAATCTCCTCTCAAGCTCTCATCAAAGAAGAAGTTGTTTCCTTTTTCCATAAGTTGTTGAACAATGATCTCAGTTCCTCTCTTGCCTCTTAGCAACCTTTATTGGCCCAAATTAACAAAATTGTGCATGATGCTGATAATGCCAAACTTCTCTCCCCCTTCTCTAAAGAATAAATTTGTTCCATAACTTTTTCCATGGAAAGAGACAAAGCCCCTGGCCCTAATGGATTCCTGGCCACTTTCTTTCAAGACTTTTGGAGCGTCATTGGGGATGATGTTTGTCTTGCAGTTGAAGTATTAAGAAGATACAAGAAGATCTTAGGTGTTTTGAATCATACCTTCATTTGTATGTTTCCTAAAAAACCTTGCTGAAAAGCTTGATGAATATCATCCAATTTCACTCTGTAATACTTCTTATAAAATCATCTCTAAAGCTATTACTTCTAGGTTGAGTCCTATATTGAATAATCTGATAGCACAAGAGAAAAGTGGTTTCATTCCTGATAGATCTATTGCTAATGGCATAATCATTTCCCATGAGATTATTCACTCCCTACATTCTTCTTCCCATCCTAGTATGATGATCAAATTAGATTTCAACAAATCCTATGATCGGATCAATTGGAGATTCTTGCTCAAATCCCTCCAGCATATGGTTTTGTAATCACTTCTGTAATTGGATTTTTAATTGCATCTCCTCCTCCAGTTTCTTTGTTATTGTCAATGGCTAAGCAAAAGGATTCTTCTCTATCTATCGGTGCTTAAGGAAAGGTCACCCCCTATCTTCCTTCTTTTTCATTCTTGTTGTAAAGGCTCTGAGAAGAGGCATCAAATATGATATTGCACAAGAATCTATTAGAATTCATAGGATTCTAATTATTATTAATTTAATCAACCAATGCATTTAAATATTAACATAAACCATAAAACATTAAATATTAAACATTATGCAATGTAATAAATAAAATTACATAACATATTAATTAAGTAATACATACCAAAAGTAAGAACAAAGTGACACAATGTTTATAGTGGAAAATCCCAAATAGGGTGAAAACCACTTGTGTAACAACCTTTTACTTTCCAAGAACCAAACTTACATCCAATAACTTTCACCTCCTCCTTTTAACCCTAATCACAAGGGTAAAATAATATTCACCTTTGATATTTCATTCAAACATATCAAATGAGGACCTATAGTCCTTTTTATATTAGGTGATCGGGTATGTCTTCTCTCGATCGAACCACCTTTTCAACCTTATCGGCTGAAACATATGCCTAGGTTTATAATATTTAATATTAGAAATATAATCATTTCATGATATTAAATATTTAATTGAAAGTATATACTTAGGTTAGCATATTTAATAATAGAAATATAAATATTTCATATTATTAACTATTAACCTATATATATTATTGATGGACCGATATACATTAAGGGTTGGCTAGACCACTTAATCAATATGTTCCAACAATCCCCCTTAATGTTAAACATGATAAAATATGTCAATAGATTACTTGCTCGTGATACACTACAAGATTTACAATTCTTAAACCATAAATATTTTAGGCAAGCATATCGAGTTAAGTAATTATAACACCTTCATCATACTCAAGTTACCTTTGGGTACAAAAGGATTTGGAATCCAAAAGATCATCCCATGATCGGTGGCTAAGTATGATTTGTGAGTTTTACATATTCTCACAAGTTCTCATAAAATTTTATTCAACCAAATCATATAGGAGCCTTTTATAACCAAGGACCTCCTTAATAATATGTTTGTATTGGATGTTTACCAATAAACTAAATAGCACTAAAGATTTTACTTGAAGAACTCCTTTAAGATCTTTCAAAACTTCTTTCTAAAAAAGAAGCCAATGAGGTATACATTGTTAGTGTAGGATATTTATTTTCCTTGTATTTGTTTATTTACTTGGAGCTTTCCTACACTCATGGGATATGCTTGCTTAGTTGTAGCAGTTGTGTTGAGTTAGCTTACTAGTTAGGTTGAGTTAGCTTACCAGTTGTGTTCAGTCAGCTCACTAGTTGTGTGGAGTCAACTCTACTTCTAGTATTAGTTAGTGAGAGTTATTCCCCACTAATCTAGGAGGAGGTTGCACATTCACCACCTATATGTACTTGACTTGCATCATTCATTATGGTGAATATGGAGCATATGGATCATTGAGTTGATTTGGAGCCATTCTTGCCTTTGTGAGTTTTGATCATATTGCATCTTATTGTTAGTTATTTTGATTTCTGCAATTGCTCGTGCATTCATTTTTCATCAGAGATCCACAAACTCTAATATGGTATTAGAGCATTTTGGTGATACATTTTCCATTACTTGATTTATTTGTAGTTTTTGGATACTTCATTTGTGAAGCTTACATTACATGTGAAAATAGATTAGACTCCATCTATTTTTCAGCTAATATAATTATCTGTAGCTAAATTAGGAGAACCACTATTTTTAGCAAAATATTTGAAGGATTTACTAGTTTTTAGGGTTATTTCATGGTTTATGTGGTGTGTACAACCTATTTGCATACTTTTGTGGTATTGCAGGCCTATAGAAGACATTAAAAGACCTAAAAATTACATTTTTAGACTTGTATTGAAGTTGCCATAGTCTTGTTCAATGTTGTTTTTGCTTCTTTGTGACATTTAGCTGGCCCATAATGGGTGTGCAAGCACTAAGGAGGTTCAAATTCCCCTGAAATACTCACTCTAGCTCAAAACAATGTTATTTTTTGTTATTAAACGTTGCAGATCTGTGGTATTGGGTGCTCAGATTCGAATATTTTTCTTTTGGGACGTCCTCACCAACTAGTTTCTCTCCATCTCTACCTAAATGCCTCTTCAATCAGAGCAATATTGCTGCATATTTATGCTTTTTAATTTGAATGGTGCATTTGGGATTTTTGGAAGCCTTTGCATAACCTAGGAGTTGTTTTTCAACCTTTTTTGCAATGTATTCATGGTTGTAATTTTACCCTTGAAGATCTGTTTGCATCTAACAGTTTGAAATGACTTTTATTTAGAGAAATTTGTAGTCATTGGAGGTGCCATTGAAGATTGCAACTCTGCCTTTGCATTTTCTTTGGTTTGGGTGGTGCTAATAGCAAACAGAGGAAAAGAATAGTAAAGAGATAAGATTTCTAGGGTTCCAAACCTAAAATCTATCTTCACAACACATTTACTTTCCACGTGGACTCCACCTTTAAGGATTAAATGCATTAATTTTTGCATTTTTAATTTTTTATTAGCATTTTATGCTTTTAAAATATAATTTGAACTAATTTAATGTATTAAGGGAGAATTAAGTGGTTCTTTAAACCTTGTATTTTTGCCTGACGAAGACGAAGGGTGAGGCCCAGGTTGGCAGGAGGCCAATTCCCCTCACAAATTAAACCATTTTATTCTTCATTCCTTCCTAGTTCTAACGATTATATACACGACCCCCTTTCCCCTCATTTCTGCAACTTTTTAATCAGTTTGCAAAATTTTAATTAAATAAGCCATTATTTATGGGAAATTATTTTTGCTATAACTTTTGATTGGTAGCTTGTTTTTAAGCACTATTTTGGTCAAAAGTGCATGTTTTCTTGTGCTCTACATGATGGAATCATTTATTTTTGTAAACACACTACTTTATAAAGTGCCACATTTTGGGGGTTCTAGCAAAACTCACTAGGGACTTGTAATTTTCGCACTAAGTTATAAAGTGCCATCTGGGATAATTTTGGGGGTTTATCTACATTATGGAGTTTCAATTTCACCATTATATTGTTATGCTTGACTCTGAGAAATTTCTGTCTTGGAAGGCATGCATTATCAATCATTGCATTATGAATGATTTATTGCCCTACCTCCATGGTCTTGTTCCTGAGCCTGATGAGCCTCTACAGAAGTATGAGTGGTTTAAACATAATGATGAGGTCTATGGCCTTCTCAGTATTACTATTTCTAGGGATACATTGCATTTTTTTGAGAACATTGAGTTCCCTTTCACTTCCTAGACCATTATCGATACAAGGTTGTATGACATCTTTGTTTAACCATCTCGAGAACAATGCTTCATTGGACCACTCTAGTGCCTCCATAGATTCTCCCCCCTCTCACATCCCTTTCATTGTTGATTTTTCCTCTACACTTGTTTCTACTCATGAGTCCCATGTTGACCATTCACCACAGGATCTTGTTATTGAGCACACTCTCCCTATTGTTGCCTCCACAGAGCTCATTATCACCCATGTTCATGCTTCCATTCACTCTCCGCAACAGTGTTCTATTGGAAAACCTTCCTCTGAGACAGATGTGACCATTTCCTCTTGTGATCCATTGCATCTTGATTTCTCATATGATGACATTCCACATACACAGGTTGCTACCCTTGAGTGTAACATTGCTTCATCTTGGACTTCCAGTAGCTCTTTGCAATAGTCTTCTCCTCCTACTTCATGTTGTGATGTTTATACATTCTTTTCAGACATTTCTCTCATTGAGAAACCCCATTGGGATGAGTATATGCCCGACCTAAGTTATCTATTTGTAGATTCCACTTGTGTTACATTACAGAATATGCTCCAATTAAGCCATCACACATTCTGGAGGACCCATTCATCTCTCTCATTGGGAGTTCCCACCTTGGGACATTTGTCACTTCCACTATTTTAGAGATGTTTCATGATCCAACTATTCTTATGGATCCCTTTGTGAGGGTTATTGGGCCCCCACCATCTTCTCTCTCTAGACATGTATATTGCAGTGGCATTACCATTGTCTTTTGTGCACACATTTGTTAGACTTATGCCACCTTTTAGTTACAAACTAGATGCAGAGATCATAGTACTACATGCTTCTTCTTCCTTTGTGGAGTGGGTTGACTTTCAATGCTCATTTTCTATCCTTCCCAAGGGTAGGAACATTGTTCGGTGCAAATAGATTCTCTTCAGTCTTTACGTAGAGGACCACATCATCGACGCTCTTCTTAGGGGACCTTCTTGTCCTCACTTCTTTCTCTCTCTACTCTGGAGGATGATCATTGTACATGGGTACCTCATTAGGCTGAGTTACCAGACCCACTACTTCTTCTTCTCTCTAGTTTTTTCTTGAGTGAGTTTCATGTCTCTCTTTTGGGGGAATTTTTCTCCCACTGGGTTTTCTCCTTTTCTCCACTTTATGAGAGATTTGCATTGTATGTGGGTACCTCATTAGGCCATGTTTTCGGGACCCACTTTCCTTTTCACTACCCACCTAAGTTGTGCTTATGGGGGGTGTTAGTGTAGGATATTTATTTTCCTTGTATTTGTTTATTTACTTGGAGCTTTCCTACACTCATGGGATATGCTTGCTTAGTTGTAGTAGTTATGTTGAGTTATCTTACCAGTTGTGTTCAGTTGGCTCACTAGTTGTGTGGAGTCAACTCTACTTCTAGTATCAATTAGTGAGAGTTATTCCCCACTGATCTAGGAGGAGGTTGCACATTCACCACCTATATGTACTTGACTTGCATCATTCTATTACATGGTGAATATGGAGCATTGAGCTGATTTGGAGCCATTCTTTCCTTTGTGAGTTTTGATCATATTGCATCTTATTGTTAGTTATTTTGATTTCTGCAATTGCTTATGCATTTGTTTTTCATCAAAGATCCACAAAATCTAATATACATGACCAAAGGTCCTTTTATACTTTCCCAAGGTATTTTTACACTTTCCGAAGGTCTTTTAAAAATGTACGAAGGTCTCTTTTTATATAAAAAAATAAGCTCCACTAAGAGGTGACATTGTCATGCACACTCCCCTCAATAATAACTCGACAATCCGATATTTTCATGAAAGTGACAAAACTTTGTAGCACTCGGGGATTTGTGAAGATATTAGCAACCTTCTCTTCATTCGGCACAAACTTGAGATCTATCTCACCTATTAGCACCTTCTCATGGAGGAAGTGTATATGTATCTCAATGTGCTTTGTCCTCTGATGTTGTATGGTATTATGTGCAAGAGTTATAGTGCTTTGATTTTCATATAGCAAATGACCACTACCTGGATCCTTCATCTTTATCTCATCAAAAAACCTCTTTAGCCATAGATCCTCTTTTACAGCTTCCATTGCACTTTTATACTAAAATTTTGTTGAAGAGATAGAAACAATTGGCCTTTTTTCGCACCAAGTAATGACACCGCACTAAAATAAAACACATAACCGTAGTAGTTTTTCTATCCAATACATCACCAACATGATCAAAATAAAAAAATCTATATAAGTTAACATTTTCATTCTTAGTATAATGCAACCAATAATTAATTGTTCCTATAATATATCTAAGAATCCTTTTTCAAGATTCCAATGATCTCTTTAATGTTCCCGCATAAACACGGAACCAATTTCTATTGCATAGGAAATATTTGGTCTCTTGATGGTTAAATAAATAAAACTACCAACTAATTGTTTATATCAAGTAGGATCAAATTTTTCACATGCAGGTTTAGGATCAATTTTCAATCCAACTTCCATAGAGTAGACATTGGTTTACATTCAATCATATTAAAAATTTCAAGACATCGGTTGTATATTGTTCTTGAGAAACAACAATAAAATGTTTATATTGAAATATAGCCATGCCAAGAAAATGATGTAAGAGACCTAAATCAATTATTTCAAAGCAATGATTCAATTTTCTTTAATTCTACAAATTAAAGCAGGATTATCACCATCCATAAGTAAATCATCAACATATATACAAACAATAATGATATGTGATCCTTCTTGCTTGATGAATAGATCATTATCGAAGAATAATTAACCCAATAGTTTAAATAAGGAAACAATTTTTGCATACTAAGCTCTAAGAGTTTGTTTTAAACCATACGAGGATTTCTCAACTTACAAACATAGTTTTCTTTACTATTTTCTTCAAATCCTTTAGGTTAAAACATGTAAAGTTCTTTTAAATCACAATTCAAAAAATCATTTTTTTATCCATTTGGTGGATTTCCAACCCAAATTGAGTGGAAATTGTAAATAAGTCCCTAACATTAATCATTTTAGCTACGGGGAAAATGTCTCAACATAATCAATACCAAGTTTCGAGTGAAACCTCTAAAGAACAAGTCAAGCTTTATGTTTTTCAATACTACCATCAGCATTATATAAATTGCTTTTTATAACCACATAGAACATATAATACTTCAAGGCTCAGATTCATACAAGGTAATTAATGCATGGTACATATGATGGCTTCTCGTCATTTTTCTAAGGTTAATAGGATTTGAAATTTCTAACATAGATTGAGAACAATTTAATTTCTTAGCTAAGAAGATAGGAGTTTCAAACATCTATAACATCAAAACATCATCATGACCATTTACTAAATCAAAATCAAAACCATCATTTAGAAGGATTTAATAAAGTAACTTCAAGAGAAGAAGATAACAGATGTAAACCTTTCACTAGATTATATATATGCATTTTATATAAGCTTCAATAATTAACATGTCCTAATCTTTCATGCCATAGTGTTGAATTATTCAAAATTTGAGATATAAAACAAGTTGCGATAAGAGAAATCATCAAAAATATACAAACCATTTATTTGAGTTCCTTCATCTATTATACTCTCATTACTATCCTTGATATACCAATTATCCTTCATGCATGGATTCTAGTTGTGTATATACATCTTTCGGATGTTCGAAATTACCGATTTGTAGAAGGTACTCATCGTTCACATTGCCCATAATCATAGAAAGAGCCTCCTACATTCATTGCGAAAATACCTTCATGTTATCTATAGTTACATGATGATTGGTGGGAGAAAAATCAGATTGAGAAACAATCATCCAAAGTTTCCTCGCCATAAATTTTGTTTTGACCTTGATCTTCCAAATGTTGTAGTTGGTTCCATTTATGATCTGGATTTTTCAAGACTGAAATAGTTAGACGCTCGTTTTTTCCTAAACTGTAAAAAACACAACCCATTATAATATACAATGTACCACAAATTTAGATACATATTTATCAAAAAAGAAACACTTTTAATAGAATCGATCTAGATTTTATAGATCTAAAGAAACTATTTCATCATAACTAATTATATCATTACAATACATATTAATTAACCTCCCATGATAAAAATAATAACTCAAAATGTAAAGGTCTCTACATTATACCCTAAACTTATATAAAAAATATTTCCAACCATATAGAAGTGAAGAAAAAACCCTTAAGAATGCATAACAACTTCAATTTTATGAAGAAAAAATATTGATGTAGACAAAGATCTAATAAACTTAAATTTGACGTCTAAATGACCATCATAATGGATTATTTTTTGGTCTTTCATGATGGTCATTGGGCCCTCAATTTTAACATGGTGAAAGTTTCCTAGAACCTACAATCTTGAATTTGACATCTAAATGACCGTCATATTGTCTTATGTTTGGTCTTCCATGACGGTGATTTGACCGTCAAATTTAATGAAGCCAAAACTTGTATATTTCCAAAATGTAAAATTCTAGAATTTATTCTTCTGTATAATATTAGGGAGGTTATATTTTAATACATTATAATAACCTATTATAATTTATAATGTAAAAATATATACACTTTTTAAAAAGAGGTATATAGTTTATATAATGTAAATAAAAAACAACATATAGTCTATAAAAAATTATAAACTATAGTATTTAAAAAATAAAAAAACATATAACCCTTATTAAAGGGGATTAAAGGACATAGACCAGGTTAAAAGAATTTTACCAGGTGCAAGTAGATTTATGAGAATATAGATTAACCTGGTGATTTTACAGAGGGGACAAGAATTTCACCCGGCCAATGAAATAAATTGAAATCCCTATTTTCATGAACCTTGTCTCCTCCTTCATTTACTCTTGATTTTTACAATTGAAAACATTTAACCTACATACATTTGAAACTATGGAAAAATTTAAAAATATTTTATATAATTCCTACAAGCTAAAAATATTATAAGTTTTATGTGTCTATAATTGCCAATATTTTAATGAATATTTACCAAACTTCACATGGACCACCAATAAACTAGTTTTTTTATATAATTCTCCATTTATACACAGGGAATTCCACATTTATACCTAAGATATTATCTCATTTTATTCTTCACTCCCATCCTTATATAAAATAAAACCTTGAAATATATTTATTTTTATAGTTTTTATAAACTATAAGATATACATGAATGGGGCCGCCCTTACATGGATAATATAAACGATTAAGGACACATGTTAAGTTTTAATTTTGAATACTTATTTTTTAAAAACTATAAAATTATAGTTATTTTGATATACTATATATATATATATATATATATATAATATTAATAAATTATAAAAGATTAGTATAGTTTTAGGACTATAGTATTTACATGAATTTATTAAAGAAATAGAAATGACCCTATTTAAAGGAAGCTCCGACAACTATAGATGACTCCTTATTAAAAATATGTAAAAAAATTCAAACCAAGATATTAGAGCAACTACATTATTTTGTCCCATTCTATGGGTCTTTAACTCCAAGCCAATAGAAAAATTTTAATTTTCCTATTCTTGAGGAAAATTGTCTCCGTATGAGAGACCTTGTGATTTGAATTTGACATGTTTACCCTTGAACTTAACCTAGGCTGCACATACATTACAAACTATACAAGAACTAACAAAATATTTCTTAAACATTTTAACCTTTACATATGATATTCATGCCCGGGTAAAAACTTATTCCAGGCCCCTTTTACCAAGGATTTCGAGGAAAGGGGGTCCACCACAGATTTTTTCCTACAAATACCAATTCTTCAAAAACACACAATTTTAGTTTGCACAAAAATGGAAAGAAGGGGGCTTGATCATTTTAAATACCTTTTTGGGTAGGTTGAAAAAATCAGTAAAAAAATAAATAGATTAAATACAATAACTTAGACCTAACCTATTTAATTTAAAACATTCTCCGGTACCATGTTAGAATTTAGAGGATTCTAACTATTATGAATTTAATCAACCAACACATTTAAATATTAACATAAACCATAAAACATTAAATGTTAAACATTATGCAATGTAATAAATAAAATTACATAACATATTAATTAAGTAATACATACCAAAAGTAAGAACACAGTGACACAATGTTTATAGTGGAAAACCCCAAATAGGGTAAAAACCATTGTGAAATAACTTTTTACTTTCCAAGAACCAAACTTACATCTAGTAACTTTCACCTCCTCCTTTCAACCCTAATAAAAAGGGTAAAATAATATTCACCTTTGATATTTCATTCAAACATATCAAATGAGGACCTATAGTCCTTTTTATATTAGGTGATTGGGTATGTCTCTTGACCCATGTTTTCAACCTTATTGGTTGACACATATACCTAGGTTTATAATATTTAATATTAGAAATATAATCATTTCATGATATTAAATATTTAACTGAAAGTATATACCTATGTTAGCATATTTAATAATAGAAATATAAATATTTCATGTTATTAAATATTACCCTATATATTAGTGATGGACCCATATACATTAAGGGTTGGCGGACCACTTAATCATTATGTTCCAATGGGATCCTTATCTAGTATAATCTTTATAGCTCATCTTCCTCCTCTCACTCACCAAAAGTTTACAGATGATACCTTTCTCTTTGGATCATCCACTATTTCAGAAGCTTGTGTTATTGACAATATTTTTGCTTCATATTCTAAAATTTTAGGCCAGGTAATCAATTTTCATAAATCTATCATTTTCTTCTTTAACATTTCTCTTCATTTGCAGTGAAGAATAAGGGAGGTTCTAGGTCTTTTTGTTTGTTCTCTTCCAAAGAAATATCTTGGAATCCCCTTTTTTTTGGTAATGGTAAAGTCTCCCTCTGGGATGACCTCCTTCATTCTCTCTCTCAGTGCTTATAATCTTGGAAAGTGAAGTGGATCTTTCTTTCTGGTAGAGTTGTTCTTATAAAAACTATGTTTTGTGCACTTCCCATTTATATGCTCTCAATTTTGTCTTTTCCCAAAGTTGTCCTTAGCAAGTTCGAAAAAATTGTCAGATCTTTCCTATGGCAGGGGAATAATGAAGAGAGAAAATTCCATTTGGTTAAATGGGATGATGTCAAACTTCCAAAATCCTTGGGCGAGATGAGGGATAGTCGATTTGGCTTTTCAGAATATAGCTCTAGGCACTAAACTAGTTTGATAATTTATCTCTGACCCCAAAAGGTTAGTCTTTCAAGTTCTTTCACAAAAATATATAGAAGAAGGCCATCCTACTCTATTTATTTCTACAAGACCTTCCCAAAGGTTTTCATATTGGGAACTTCCTATGTAAATGTAGACACCTTACTGCTGATTTCATTTCTTAGAATTTTTTTTTTTATTAGTGGTAAAAGTTAGGGTTGAGGGGACCCTACCCCATTACAAAGAGTTGCAGCATCCTTACATATTGGCCAATGGATTTACCTTTAAAGGCCATTCATGTTCCAAAAGTTCAAAAACAAAGACTACGATTAAGATATCCGTAAGATAGGAATTACAATATATAACAGTCCAAAGGATTATACTAACAACATAGGGATAAACTAACAGCAGATTAAAAACCTTTGAATATCATTATTCTTTGAGCAGATTTTCCACCATCTCCATACAGCCGTTCCATTCATTGACCAGTGTTGCTATTGTCTCCTTCCAGTACTTGTAATTTGGTTCTTGAATCACCACCTTCAGCCCTGTACCTTCCTTTTCCTTTTCTTTTTCCAACTCCATGGACTGGATCATTTCAGCCAGTAGTTTAAGATGGTAAATAGTACTTTTCACATTTAGGATATGTGCATCCCTGATTTGCATAATAATACCTTTCATTTTCAACAACTCACTTTCCATTTCCATGCTTCTAGCATTGGCATTTTTGAGGTTTTCGCTTAGGATAAGGGAAGACATTTTATCCACTTTGTCATGTAGCTCCTTAAGGTCCATGGAGATCAGGCTAATTTTGTGCCTATTGATATCAGTATTCAGTTTGTAGTTTTCAAACTCTCTCATAAAAGCATGGGTTTTAACAGCCGATTCCTGGGCCGAGAAAAGATCCCTCTGAGCCGTTTTAAGATTATGTAGACTGTGGATAGCCTCCTCAGTGTTCTTGGAATGCTTACCCTCGGAAGACTCCTATTATTTTATGTTGGCCACATCCTCACTGCTTGCTCCTTCCCCTTCGACTTTGTCATGAAAGGAGTCCTTCTGGGTCAGGGTGCCACTAGGGCTTTCACCTAAAACAATGGTAATGTTTTCCTCCTCACTCGACAGGGATCCTGCTCTTTCCTGTTCTGAAACTTATCCCCCACTTTTCCCATGCTTGACCTGGTATGTTTGGCCACCGGATTCCCAGGCACAAAATCATCAAAGCTACCTTCCTTAGGGTCCAAACTCCCTGCCCTTTTTCCCAGAGAGATGTTTGAAGCCGAAGCCCCAAATTTATCATTTTTTCCCAACAGGGGAGTGCTCAGCCGAATGATAGATTTGATCAGACCCTGGTGTAAAGGGAGAATGAAAGTTCCTTTCTTCACCATTGCAATTGATTTTTCCAAAGAAGAAAATAGGTAGAAAGGAAAGTTATAGGGTTTGGAGTTGCGAATATGGTTTAACATGGGGAAATGGTAGCCATAAATAACTTTATATCTTCCTTCCAACGTTATGTAAGACATTATCAGTTTAGCAATTTCATCAAAAGGGTAAGGTAACTTACTCTGAGCGTATCCATTGTGAAGAGAGATGGGATCCCCTTTTCCTTGCAAGAAACAATCTATCTCAAGACTGTAGTCAGATTTTGGCTTGAAAATACATCTACCTTCCAAAGAGAGGCCTGTCACTTTAGCGATGAGCTTAGGTGTAATTGTGAGAGAGCAATTACCAACCTGTACCTTGCCCTCATTCCATGTTTTTGCACCGCTTTGCTCAGACTCTCATCATGGCCCTCAAAAGTGTGGAGAAAAGACAACAACCCCGCAACATCCAAAAGAGCTTCAGCATCCCTGGAGATCTTCGAGCACCTAGATGGTTCAATGCGAACCAGGTCTCCCCCATCCTTCGCCCCAAATATTTTTTTTCTCAAAAGCTAGACAAAAATTCATCTTTGTCTTTCTGCTTCCACAAAAACAAAATGACCAAACTACTCGTGAGAAGAAAGGGAGCCACTTTACGAACAAATGACCAAATTTTTGGAATATTAACAATGGCACAAGTGTTGATTTTTGGGAGGATAGTTGGAATGGACTTGCGCCTCTCATTCTCAATCCTAATCTTAACCAGGTCATGAATATTTCCAAGGATGTTTGGGGTAGTAAAGTTGTAGACTTTGGTAATCCCGATCCGAATGGTTATCCTTCTTTGTTATGGAAGGATATCGCCTCTATTGGCGCAACTTCTTCTAAAGTCTCCATTTATTCAGAGGCCCTCTCCTCTCACAAAGTCATATACAAGGATATTGAGGATCATATTATTTGGTTAGGCTCACCAACATGCATCTTCAATGTTAAAGAAGGTTACTCAAAACTCATCTCTTTGTCTGGTAATGGGGCTCTCAGTTGGACTGGTTACTAGAATTCTAAGCTCCTTCCTAAAGTGGTTATATTTTGTTGGTTGGTATTTAAAAGAAAAATTTGTACATAAATCCACAAGAGAACTTGGGACTATGTCAGTCCTTCTAAGTGTGTCCTCTATGGTAATGAAGAAGAAGACATCGATCATATCCTTCTCTTTTGCTCCTTTACAGTTCAAGGGTGGAATTGGCTTCTAGGTAAGCTTAATTTAGCATGGGTTCCTTATAACAATATTAAATAATCTCTTCTTGCTTGGCCAAATATGGGAAATCATAGATCCCTCAGTTCATATGGTCCATTACCCCTTTTTTCCTAATTTGGCATATTTGGTGGGAACGTAATCTTCGTATTTTTAGAGATCAAGCTTTGGTTTTCCCTGCCTTTTTAAACAAATTGGAGGTTGCAATTTTGGAAAAAATCAGCAAGCATAACATAAACAATCCAAAATTCACTTCTCGAGATGTTGAAATTAGGAAAGCATGGCCGCTAATCAAAATTCCAAATCCAGGTCAATTATTCATCGAGGTTTGTCTCAACTGGAAAAAATAATGAGAAGGAAAAATATTAGATGGAGGCCTCCATTCCCTAGTTTTTTGAAATTGAACTTTGAATCGGTCTCTAGAGGAAATCCTAGGTAAGTCCAGAGTAGGTTGTTTGGTGAGAAGTGAAAGTAGTTCTCTCCTCTTAGTTGGGTCCTTCCCACTTAAGGATTGCACTTGCAATTTGGCCAAAGCTCAAGCACTTTTAGAAGGTGTTAAATTGGTGGTACACTTAGGGTGTGATTCTCTCCAAATCGAAGGGGACTCTCAAATTATTATTCATGCCATCGCCAAAGGGTTGGCCCTTTCATGGCACTTAAACTTCTACATCTCTAACATCCTCTTCTGGCTCAAAAAAATAAAGTAAGTGGAACATCATTCACACACTCTAGAAGCCAAATCTACCACCGATTTTCTCGCCAACTATGCCATTGATTACCCGTCCACCATCAAAACTTCTAGCAATTTGAGAGATTGGATAGGATTCTCTGAGATCATTTCACATGAAGGGAAGAATGGATTGCAGCAATTCAATTGATGTTCCTCCATGTATTTCATTTTAAAAAAATTCGCTAGCCTTATCTCTGCTTCATCTTTCCTTTTTGGTTTCTTGGGTAGTTCCTCCATGGATTTCTGGGATTCCCTACATTTCCCTATGTGATGTTCAGCTGAAGTTGGCTCTTACAGCTGAAATCAATCATTTCCACCTCTCTGTGGTCTTCAAGTATTTGTCCACCCAAGAAGAAGAAGCAATCAAAGACATTTTGGTAGAATCATATTGGTTCAACTCTTGCAAAGCTAGGGTAGAATCTGATATTGTGGCTGATTTCATTATTTTTTTCTTCTAATCCACCCCATTCCATTACAATTTTATTTATTTTTAGTTGATTTAATCTATCTAGTTCACCATGAGGGCCTCCACGATGAACCGTGGATTTCCATCTCCCCGATACTCTTCTATGGGTTGAAGAAGATGACGAATTAGCCTTGGTCGGACATGGGATTTAATGGCTTAGTGGTCAATACAAGGAATTTTTACACTATGCCAAAAATGTGGACTCCATAGTAGTATATGCCCACCTCGATCCCAAGATTCTTCCTCTTGTTAACATCGACATAGCTCGCTTTCTGTCCATTCTACTATAGATAATCTAATTGAGCTCTCTCGATCACGTTATGGTATGACTATCATCTCTTGCTCAAGAAAGGTAATTCTGATCAAGTGTCTTTGGTAGCGGCGACTCTCACACTTAGGTTGGTTCTCGGTGTTCATTGGTTCTCATTGGTCCTTCCCCTCTCTTGGTTTTGCGGCTTCTTTTATTTCTTTTTAGCTCCATTTTGGTCATTTTATTTTCTTCTGTCTATTGATCTTCATTCTACCTCATATCTCACTTACTTTGTGTTGTTCCTTCCTTCCGATTCTAGTATTTCTTCTCCTCTTTCTCTTTCTTCTTTCTTTATTTTGTAAGGGTGGGGTCCCTAACCCTCCGGTTCATAGCTCGGTCAAAAGTGTTTAAATATTAAAAATAGATTATCTATAATTAACTCCAAAATACTCTTATTATTAGCTCAAACTCTACATGACTCTTGATCTTCCACTTGTTCCCAAAATAGCCTTCGTGTATTCTTGAAGTCTTCATGTCTTTATCCAATGCATGCTCCATACTCCAACATTTTTTTATCTCGTACATGTAAAATGGATAAGTCCAAAATCTATCTTTCCCGGGCACGAATCCTCGGAAAAAATCTATCAACCTTTCATGCCTATCCATGTGCCCCCTTCTTTCATGTTATTTTCATATGCGCATCGATACTTGGTCAATATTTTACAAGGCCAATAACCTAAAATTTGTAAAACACCTCTCGGGGCCGAGAAAAATTGAAAACGTGTGAGTTTAAAATTACAAAAAACCTCTGAAGACCCAAAAGTTGAAAAATATATATAGAGTTAGAAAGATTTTTACCTTTTCGAAAGAGGAGAAATTTCCAATCTAATGAAGGTTCTTTCAAGGATCCTCAAGTGATTAACAAATATAAAAATCAACTTTTGAATTATTCAAGGGGGAAAATGGAGTTAGTTTCCCAAAATGAAGCATGAGATAACTTTGGTCAACATTTTTGGTGACTCATAGGAAATTTACCTACTAGATGAGTTTATCAATGGCCTTAAAACATCCATTGGGCATGGATTCACTTAATAAACATGAGACTAATCTAAAATTTAATAATACATCCTTGAACCACTTGAAGCACTTCTTGAATTGACCATTCACATCATAAAAATCTTCTCGAATAATGTTTTATTTGATAGGAAAAAAATTTAACTTGAAATTTCACCCTTTTTCCTATGTAAGTGATTTGTTGAGATAGAGAATGAACATCTCAGAATCGTCCAAAATCTATTTTTTTCCAAGTATGAATAAAAACTAAATTGATTCCTTAGAAAAGGATGGAGTATTGTATATTTTTTAATTTCGTGCTAATTTGATGGATATCTTGGAACTGTGTTAACTATTTTTTTCCTAATCATGAACACTTCATCCTCCAATGGACTGTGCCACAACAACAAAACATTGCAAAAACTATCTACAAAAAGGAAAATCATACATGTTCTAAGTATAAACATGCATATTGTGCATAAGAACTTATTTTACTAAAAAAAACCTACACTAACCTACTCTAACTAAAGGAATGAGAAGTTAAACAAAGCCTAAAACATGCAAATAGAAGTAGATTCCCTTTCTTACAAATTTAGACTATGTGTTGGATTTGGCATTGGACATGGTCTTAAATAAGAGTGAAAAACTGATTTGAAGCTGGTTTTCCACCATATTGATCAAGGTATCAACAAAAAATAAATATAATATCTCATTTAGTCAATCTACATTTGTTTAGAGGTGTTAAAGTTTATCCTTTGCACATTATATCTCTTCCTCATGCTCTGAAGTGAGCATGAATGGTTGAAAATTTGTCTTTGGATGCAAGCTATCTAGGTATGTGATTTGGGAACCAATTGGAGATGATCCTTAATATTTTCAAATTCCATTGAAGTTAAACCACGTGAATGGGAGCATCCTCCAGGACTTTCCTAAAGAAGGTGACTATTTTTAGGCTAGTTTTTCTCCGTTCTACCTCTATAAACAACTTTGTCTCCTTCTGATCCACCATATCCTCAATAAATGAGGATTTTGATAAATAAAACTCCTCCTCATTAAAATTAATTTCCCTTTATTCAATTCTAGCATCTGAAGATGTTCTTGGACAACCACTGCAATCTTCCAAAAGTGCAACAAGTTCTACACATGTAGGACAATGGGGGTAACTACATTCAACTGAAATGTCTTTCTCACTTGGAATTTTCTCTTCCTTTTCTTTTAACTCTCTAGTTTCAAACTCCTTGAGTTTATAATTTTCAATCAAAATAGGAGGCATTTACGTGATGGGATGTGTCACTTCTTCATCCACTATTCTCTTAGAATCAATCCATTCTTCAACAAGTATTTCTTTTTTAAAGAATGGGACTCACCTCAGATGATTTTTATGAACTTAGAGAAGGCTGATTGTTAGGTTCTTGGTGATGAAACTTTTTGGATTCAAATTCATGGCTCAAATCCTTGAAGCTCTTAAGTTTATCTTCTTTTTTGGCTCCTTCTCAATCTATCGCTCAAGGCCCACATGTGCATCTTGTTGTTTAGAAGAATTAAGTTCAACCCTTACCGATATGAAATATTCAAGATCTTATTTAGTGAGGAATGGATCCTCAAGTAACAAATAAATTGGGCCCTTAGTATGTTGGTTAAGCTCCGTTAATTTATTATTTTCAACTAATTTTTCATAAAATTTAAACACTTGTGGATCTATTTTTTTCTAAAGTGGGGAAGGATTTATCCCTTATATGATCTTGAAAAGGTTTAAATGGTTAAGGAGGTGGAATATTTTCTTGTGGATGAGATGGATGTTTGGAAAGGAAGATGGTGGAAAATTGAAGATGAGAGGGAAGGGAAGAAGTTGGAGAAGGTAAATCCTCAATAGGAGCAATCGAAAGCTAGGGAAGTGAAAATTAGGTTGAGATGGTTCAAGTTGGGGAGAGTAAAAGGAAGGGCTATGAGATGCTAATGTAGGGTTCCCCCATTGTCAGTGCTTCCTAACACTAGATTATTAAGCCTCCATTTGTTCAACCAACTCTTCAATTCTAGGAATCATCTCAACCATGAAGTCTAACCTCTATTGAGGGATGAACTAGTTTGGTATAGGGTCATCCCTTAGACAAGTTACCCTGAAACCAATCTTGGGTACATTTAATGCACAAGTATCTCTAACCTACAACATGTTTTCCTCCATTCTTTAAATATGTCTCTATAAATTAGTATCTTCCATGAAATTTACACCATCACCTTTATAACCTTGTTGTTGATAAACATTTTTGTTAGTATATATCCATATGGGTTAGTGGATGGTGGGTTATATGTAGATTCTTCATGATAGGGAAATAAAACTAATTTGTAGAAGGATTCTCAAAATAAGGAGGTGAAGGGTAATGATAATTTTTCTCTAAATGAGAGTTCCAAGAAGGAAATGAAGTCATGATTACACAACTTAATGAATGAAAAGAAAAATTGAGAGAATGGAAGGGAAATATTGAATGTAAATGGATGGAAGAAAATGGAAAGGTCTACAACTTAGAAAATGGGCTACTTGAATCAATGGAGACGTAATTTGTGTTGAAAATGTACCTCTAAAGGATAAATACCATCAAGAACACATCAATCATGCTCGTATGAAGTTGTAAATATCTTCAAAATCTATCCCACCGGGTGTGCCAAAATTGTTTAGCGGTGAAGGCACTAACATGGTGAGGATGCACACCTATGAAATGTAAAGCTTTCATATCTTGTCTAACCGAAATGCCAAAATTGTGGGATCTCGAAAATTTCACCTTACCCGAGTCATAGATAACTTTTCGGATTTTGAGGCAAAGATGGGACTATTACAAGTTGTGGGACCTTGCAAAATGAGACATACCTCCGAGAAAATACTAGTTCCTCTACCTAATCTTAATGTTAAAATAATCTTCAAAATTAAAATGCAACTATCTAACTCTACTCTATCATTCTAAGGGATAGGATCAAAAGGAGATGCATAAAGCATAAATATTAAACTATAGAGGTGATAACACCAATAAAATGGTTGGAGACACTCTCAAGTGAGTTGAAACGAAATAAAATGATGAAGGAGAGGTCAGACTTGAGTGATACATTCGAAAACAACATTTAAACCCCCATTTCCATGGAATAAAACACATTTGAGACCCTGTAATGATAATAAGAGATGTATAAAACACCTACGGATACAATGAAAAGCAAGGAAAATTCAATAAAACATAGATAGGGAAGAAGATAGCCACAAAACATGAATTTTATTGCTTCAAGTATGCACAATCCATTACATTGAAGGAGAAGAGGCAAGGATCGTCATGTAAAATGTCTAAATATGAGGCTCGTAACTCACCATTGCTCTAGAAAAAAATTGTTAGAGTTCCATTACATTAAAGAACACCCACCTCGCAAATGAGAGGTGTTTACAATATGTAAAAATGAGGAGAGAGTAGAGAAAAAAATAAGATTTTACCTTCACCCACTAACAAGAATAATTTAAATGACTTAAAAGGGGCATAGGTAACCTTCAAAATGTTGGGAATTAGGACTACAAAAATGGAAACAATTACCCAAAATCTACAACCTTTGGAATTGTAAAATAGATAAATTCAAATCAAAATAAAGTACACACACATAACACAATATGTATTGTGGTTCACCCAATGTGGGCTGCATCCACCATAGATAGAGATCTCAATATATATAATAAAAAATATTACAAATCAACTCTTCCCACAAGAGTATACTACATCTCTCCAAGAGTATCTCCTTTACTAGATCTCAAAATGGATCTCCATGAGTGCACTACAATCATTCCTCCAAGCCACTATCGATCTCACATAACTAGGAACTACTTCATCTTTGAACTGTAACCAATCTCTCCTCCGTGAATATACAAACAAGACCTCTCAAATTGATTTACCAATGTGCACCAAAGAAGTAAGTCTATTTTCCATCACTACATAAACCTATGCAAACATGAAGAAAACCTCCTCTACAATATCCGGATACTATCTAGAGATACAATACTAGATTCCTATGGATCAAAAATACAACATGATCTCATGGATCTATAATACAATATCTCACAACAACTTGTGGGTCTAGAAATACAAGATCTCACAACAACATGTGGATCTTCAAGAAGAATCTATATGTGCTTTACATACTATGCAAGCCATTACAATGAGACAATACAATACAAAGGAAATACATTAGAAGACATTACCCTCTTCTCACCATTCATATGTACCTATTATTTCCTTCTGTCCAACTTCTTTCTATGAAATTTTTTTCTTTATGTAACCTTTTTCATATTCATCATCCTCTTAACCAAGGATTACTCAATTCCACCTACTAACCCTAGTTTTCATGCTTATTTAAGCATCTACAAACTTAGGGCATATTTTCTATGCATTTACAACCATTAGATCACCTTTTAATCAAATATTGGATATAATCCCATGACTTAAATAAAAAAATCACACACAAAGCGATTGGTGTCGGTTCCTAATCGATGTCGGTTCCTATTTTTTTACCAGTGTCGGTTCCCGACCAATGCGAGTTCCTCCCGGTGTGACTCGACGCTAGTTTTTGTGTAAACCTGTAAGTTGTAAAACATGCTACTTGTGAAGCGATTTAGCTCCACAACTCAACAATATCCCACTTGGAGATAAATTGTTGAACATGTACCTCCTGTACATTACCATCCTCTACATACCGTAAAGACCAACTATTCTTTACTCAAACAATTCTCTCAAAATTAGGAATATTAAACCATCTTCTAAAAACAAGAAGATAACAAACCATGACTTACCATACACCTGCATAAAGATACAACTGATTCGTGATTCACAAGTTATCCTTTCATCAAGCTCCTACTGAATCATAACACCAAGCCTCTCATAAAACCAAGCCACCATGCCTAACATACCTGCAAGATATCCCACTCAAACTAGAATATTGAGCTTCAATAACAACCATAGCCATACCTATAAAACCAAACATGTTCTCCAACTATCTATCTATGTCTCCATGTAACAACCAATGCAATCGACCAAAGACAAGTCTTAATGGAATATGCATAAGTAAAAAATAATATCTTGGGTAAAGACACCCAAATGAGTTCTACATGTAACTAGTGGGTGATCAATCCACAAAACTGCATAACTCAAAGAATACAAACACTACATTCTCGCAAATCCAACCCCGCATAAATAACTTACATGTTCAAAATAACCAAATGTAGAAAACATATCTATCACAAAGTAACATAGTAATAAGAGGAAATACAAACATTTTGTACTCATGCTCAAGGGAATCTAAACCATGTTCATAGGAATCCATGTGCAAAAAAAATATCTACATCATCATAGACTCACAAAACAGAATCTATCCACATTTATAAACTCACCATATACATCCATCCATATCGCCAGCTATTAAGAAGCTCTAAGTCTCTCACGACCAACTCTAAAGCCAAATATGAATAATGTGCTCATCAATTTCAACAACAAAACCATGTTAACCATGCTACTAATAACTAGTGCAAATACTAGCAAAAATGTCATCAAACATACTACACAACCATCCAAGATGAAAGAAAACAAGGGCAACATCAATAATCGTATATACACACTCTTATCACACCTATAACCTATAATAAACAATTTTTCCTTCTTTCACCCTTAAAACTCTAAAACATTTCTCTCTCTTCTTAACCTAGCTAAACAACCATCAACTACCATCCCATAAGGATATCTAGGCACTACAAAATAAAACTATAAGTGACGTCACCATACACTAAACACAAAATACCTGCAAAACCGTGATTGTCCTCCAAAACAACTTATGCCTCATGTCACTTTGAATAGTATCATTCTCCTCTCACTCAGTAGTTGCATATGTGTCCAACCTACAATGCTAACAACCATGGCTTGATCCCACTTAACATGAACTCCCTGCTCTACTTCTAATCACCAATCTCAAAAGATAATATATATCAGTGAAAAATAAAATAGATGAAAGAAAATATAAAATTGATTCCCTTCTTAACAAAGAATACTTATATATCACAGAAGTTTGGACTTCTTATGAATTAGTTTGAATCATATTCTTTTCATCCATGTGTACTAAACATCTATCATTATCTACAACTATGTATAAACATGACTTTTCTTTGAGGATCCCATCCTTAGACTAGATACCCTTGTCCTCAAGATTCCAACACATCCTGAAAATAAAATTCAAGCTCACCAAATATCCATGGTGCATATTTTACTTGTGAACAAAATCCAAACATAATACCGCTTTCTTTAAATGAAATAAATAAAACATGAACCATACGAGAGATACCTAATTTGACCCAAGTCTCACTTTGGAATAACTAAGTCAACTCATTCCTCTTTCGATTTAAACATTGAAGTGATCAACTTTGTTTCTTCTTGTACACTCTATGCAAGAAAACTAATCCTCCAAAACTCGACACTTTGAACCTTCCATGCCCTCTTTTTCTATAAAAAACCATGTGCAAACTCATTGTCACGTGATGATCAACCATGGTTTTCTCACTAGTACCGCTTTCCTCTCGTGACCAATGTTATTTTACTAATCGACACCGATTCTTTTGGAACTAACACAATGTCATAAATGGCATAGTACACCAAACTAGGTGCCTAATATAACCAAATCGATAGCAAAACCAAGACACTCATTTGTATCTTCAACTAAATTACTTTCCTCTCTAATGGAAGCCTTGTCTTCATTCTGTGCTATTATATTCTACCTCTCTAAAGAATCCCGTGCATCTAACTGCACCAAAGGATGCATAGCCACTCCTCTATCTCTAGCTCAGATTTGTAATCCTAAACATGCATGTGCAACCAAAACATATAAACACCTGCAATACTGAGATAAAAAAAACCATACCTCTATATTATAGATCAGTAATCGACCAACATGTTTGTGCCTCCAAGAACCATGAACACCTCGATGTCAAGATACATTCATTGTATCTTCTCTAATTTCTTCATATCTGTGATTTTATGTTTAACCAGGTTGTCAATGGCGGTTCCTCTAGCCAATCATGGTCACCATGCTAACATTAGTTATGGAACATCAATGTTAGCATTGATTAGCATACCGACATGGTCACTATCATTTTTAAGAAACATTTCATTTCTAGCTCCCACTTGAGATTAAAATATCTTCCTGTAATTTTCACATCAGGAAAAACAAAACCTTCTCTCATACATTTGTCAATAATACCATTAACAAAACCCTGAAGCAAATCCTTTGCTCTGATAACTAAATCCACCACTCTTGATACCACTTGTTGGTATTAGCTAAGATAACAAACCAGGATCTAATACTAATTGTTGGGACTTAGGACTGCAGAAATGGAAACAATTCCCAAAAATATATTGCAGTGAAAGTGTAAACTAGATAAATCCAAATCAAAACAAATTAAACACACATAACACAACATATACCATAGCTCATTAAATATGGGATACATCCAACAAAGATAGAGATCTAAATATATATAATAAATAAGAGTACAAATAAACTCTTCCCACAAGAGTATAATGCATCTCTCAAAGAGTATCTCCTCTACCAAATCTCTAAACAAATCTCCATGAGTGAACTACAACCATGCCTCCAAACCACCAAAAAATCTCACATAACCAAGAACTATTACATATCTCTTAACTACAATTAAGATATCCTGTTAATCTACAAACAAGACCTCTCAAATGGATCTACCAATGTGTAACCATGATTGTGTAACAAGAAGTAAGTCTCTCCTCCATCACTGCATCAACTTGTGAAAACATGAAGAACAACCTACTCTATAATATCTAGATACTATCCATAGCTACAATACTAGATTCATATGGATCAACAATACAACATGATCTCTTGGATATACATTACAATATCTCACAATAACTCGTGGGATATAACAATACAAGATCTCACAACATATAGATCTACAAGAAGAATCTATATGTGTTTTGCATACTATGGAAGCCCTTAAAATGAGATAATACAATACAAAGGAAATACAAAAGAGAATACATTACCCTCTTCTTACCATTCAGATGTACTTATTATTTCCTTCTATCAAACTTGTCTCTATGAAATCTTTGTCTTTATGTAACCTTTTTCTTATTTTTCTTCTTCTTCATCCTCTTAACCAAGGATTACTCAATTCCACCTTCTAACCCTAGTTTTCATGCTTATATAAGCATATAAAAACTTAGGGAATCTTAGCTATGCATTTACAACCTTTATATCACCTTTTAATTAAAGGTTGGATCTAATCCCTCAACTTAAATAAAAACATTCATGCACAAGCGATCGGTGTTGATTCCTTGACCAATGTCAGCCTCGACCGACCGATGTCAATTTCTCTAGGTGACTGATGTCAATTACTGTGTAAACCTTCAAGTTGTAAAACATATTACTTGTGAAGAAATTTATCTCCACAACTCAACACCAAATCAATCCTTCGATGATCTTTTTCTTACAGGAGAAGAAAATACACCATATCATATCATATTTGATTTCTCGGCTACACGGAACTATGCATCTTTAATGTTGGAATATTTTTCCTCTTTTTTACCACCCACTCCCACCAAAATAATATTTACAGGTTTCCATGGTGTATAGGATGTAAATACATTTCCAAAGGATATATATTTTTATTAAATTTGGAGCACTAGATTGAAAGTTATGGCCATTTGAATATTTGAATGTCGTAGAGCACAGGTACGTGACATGTGATAGATTTTGATTATCTTGGGTATTTCTCTTTTCTTACATGTGTATTAATTTGAATTTTCCACATGGTGGTCTCTAGTTAGCGTAGGGTCAATATTTTCTTATGTGTTTTCTTCCATTTTATTTTCGATCATCTTGTTTTCTTTGTTCTCGGATACGATGCTTTTTACTAAATTTCTTTCATTCCGGGCTTGAGATCTGCTAGAGTCTATCTCGCATGAAACTTGATGGAATGACACCATTTTTCCACCCTTAATTCATTATTGACCTTTGACTTCCCCCTATGAACCCAAAATTGGAAACTACACAAATGCACAACTATAAACTCAAACATTTCCCCTAGCCCTTTGAAAACTTGTCTACATGTTCACTTTTTTCCTTTCCGAGTGGACTAGAATTTCATTGGTTTCGAGAGGTTGGGGATTCTGTTTTCATTATACACGTAGAATTCCACTTTATAAATTACTCCCGTATTCCCAAAATTTTTAAAACACCTCCCAGGCCCAAAACATGAAACTACATGAATGCAAAACTACAAAAATCTGTTAGAGTAGGTATTTACCTTAGCTTATGTTCACCTAGGTACATTATTTACCTTTATTGTATTTATCCTCACCCACTTATGTGTGTGGATATTTCATTTTATTTATTTAGATATTAGGAGATATTATCTAGTTGTTAGGTATAGTTCCTTCTTTGATTTATGGTATTGACTAGTTCTTTCCTAGATCTATGGTATTGACTAGATCCTTGATGTCTAGTTCTCTCATAAATCTATGGACTTGACTAGTTCTTTGATGACTAGTTCTTTCCATGATTTATGGCTTGATCTACGACCTTGACCGGTTCTTATATTGTTATTCCTCAAGAGCATTTTATTCTATTTTAGTGGAAACTAAAATAAATAGTAGAGCATAATATTGAAAACCTTGTATCTTTTGATTGGTAACTCGGTTTTGAGTGCCATTTTTGAAAAAGTACGTGGTTTTTTATTCTTTTCCATTGGAAATATTTATTTTGAGAATCACACTATAATTATAAAGTGCCATATTGTAACACACACTCATTATAAAGTGCCAAAATCTGGGGGCTCTTGTTGCATTGCTTGGGGGTCTTGTTGCATTACTTGGTTCTTCCATTTCTTTTGGTGATTTTTTTTTAAGATGGCATCTACTTCTACATTAACTCATGTTGAGCCATTAACAACACATAATTACCACACATGGAAACCAAGAATGGAAACAATAATTAAGTAGAAAGGATTATGGGCTTTAACTTCTAAAGAACAACCAATGTTCACTAGAGAATATGAGAAATTTCAGTACCAGTGCAAATTTGATGAGTGTATGGGTTTGATAGGAACTTATGTAAGTGATGTTTTTATTTCATTTGGAAAAGTGTGACTCTCCTTTCAAAATATGGGAGAAATTGGAGGATTTATTTGGTAAGGTGGATCATATGAGAGCTATGCAACTTGAAATTGAGATCACCTCTCTTAATCCTGAAGATTTTCCAACAATTATAGACTATCTTACCAAGTTCAAGAATTTGTTGACACAATTGAAGGGGAGTGGAAGAGATAAGAAAGATGAAGAGTGTGTTTACTTGATTCTATCCAAGTTGAGAGGACCATTCCAAATTTTTGCTTCTACCTTTTTCTCTAGCATGGATGCCTTAGGTGACACCTTCAAAATGCCTAACTTAGAAACATTTTGTGAAAGACTTACTAGGGAAGAATCCAAATTATCTCACCTTGAGTCTTCCACCTCTCAAAAGGCATTAGTTGCATCTAATCCTAAGGGCAAGGGAAAACCAAATAGTAAAACCAAATCCACACCTTCTCCATCTCAAAATGCTCCTAAACCCAAAGAAAATAACTCAAAACCCAAGGAGTCTTATAAATCCAAGAATAATTCTAGCCATTCATGCTCTTTTTGTGGGGGTAGTAATCATGAAGAAAATAGGTGTTATAAGTGAATGCAAGCCTTAGAGGATACAATTAAGAAACACAAAATTTCTATCTCCACTCCACCTCCTTCTAATTAGCATGGAAAAGCACTTAATGTTGTTGGAAGATCTCAGTCACCACTTGCAAAAAAATTGGGTTATAGATTTTGGTACTTCTCATCACATGACCTCTTCCAAGGAGTCTTTTATTTCTCTAGGTTTGAGTTCTACTTCCAAAATTGAGGTTGGAGATTCTTCCTTTCTTTCAGTTGAGGGAAAAGGTGATATACAACTTGATGGTGGCAATATCCAAGATGCATTATATGTTCCTAACATCACTACAAATTTACTTTCTGTATATCAAATTTGTCATTTTGGTCAAGGAAAACAATGAATTTTACACCACATGGGGCAGAAGTAAGAACTTTGTTGGAGCCTTTTTCACTTGTTGCTCAGGGTATTGTTGATCATAGTTCAAGACTATATCACTTTGAAGGTTTTGATGACACTTCTTCTATAGGGACAAGATTGGTTTCTCATTCAGATTCAGAGAGTAAGCTTTGGCATGAAAGATTTGGACATCTCAATTACAGATATTTGAAGGAGTTGAGCACTCATGGTATGGTAGATGGTCTTCCTAGAGTTTCTTGTCTTGAGGGATTTTGTCATGGTTGTGCATTAGGAAACAACACCAAGATTCTTTTCCTAAGAATTTTTCTAAGAGATCTTCTTCACCACTTGATTTTGTGCATAGTGACTTGATGGTTTTTCCTACCCCATCTTTCAATGGAGCTAAGTATGCACTTACATTTATTGATAATTTCTCAAGGCGTACTTGGGTTTATTTTCTCAAGTACAAAAGTGATGTTTTTCACACTTCAAAGTCTTCAAGGCTTTGGTCGAGAAACAATATTCTAGTAGCATAAAGAACCTTCACATTGATAATGGGGGGAGTACTTCAATAGCAATGAGCTTTCTAAATTTTTAGAAACTCAAGGCATTATTCACCAACATTATGTTCCTCGTACTCCACAAATGTAATGGATTAGCATAAAGGAAGAATAAAAATTTGAAGGAAATGGCTAATCGTATGATGCATTCTAGAGATATACCTCCTATCTATTGGTAAGCAGTTAATTGTGCTAACTATATTCGAATCGCACACCACACGAGACTTGAGCATTTGACTCTAGAGGAAGCTTGGTCCAACACTAAGCTAGATGTCTCATTTTTTTGTCTTTGGGAGCCATGCTTAGGCCTTTGTGCCAAAGAAGAAAAGGAAATATTTGGAAAAGAAGAGTAAACCCTTAATCTTTGTAGGGTATTGTGAGGACATGAGAGCTTATCATCTTTTAGATCCCGATACACACATGTTCAATTTGATGAGCATTTCACTCCTCATGATTCTTCATCTTCTTCCATTCCTTCTTCTTCTTCATCTCATCTTGAGGATATTTTCTTTGAGGATCCTATTCCCACTGATGTTGTCACTATGCCTAAGTGGGCTCGTACTATAGTTTTTAAAACACCTTTCATAGAGGATCTTCCACCCACTAGGCATCATCACGCACATTCTACAGGTTCTAGAATTTTATGTCAGGTAGTTTTTGAGGATCCACAGTCTTTTTCAAAGGCTCATGGGATACAGGAGTGGGATGATGCGATGATAAATTGAGTATTCTTCTTTGATGAAGAATAATACTTGGGATTTGGTATCTCTTCCTAAAGGAAGAAAGATGGTTAGGTGTAAGTGGGTATACCGAACCAAATACATAGCTGATGGGTCCATTGACAAGTATAAGGCTCATCTTGTTGCAAAGGGTTTTTCACAAGTCAAAGGTATTGATTACTCTGAGACTTTTGCACCCGTTGCCAAGATGGATTTTGTACGCCTTATACTTGTTATTGCTGCATCACAGGGGTGGCCCGTATACCAAATGGACATGAAGAGTGCCTTCTTACATGGAGATCTAAAAGAGGAAATATATATGGAGCATCCATTGGATTTGTTTAGGATTCTTCTCTTGTTTGTCAGCTCCGAAGGTCTCTCTACGGTCTCAAACAAGCCCCTTGGGCTTGGTATGAGAAGATGGATTGTTTTCTTCTATCTACTAGTTTTGTTCGTTGCCACTTCAATCATACAATGTATCTCCAACATGTCGGTGAGGATATTGTGATACTTGTCTTGTATGTTGATGATCTGATTACTTACTGGAAGCTCTTCTTCCCACATTCAGAGTATTCAGAGGGCTCTTTCTACATAGTTTGACATGACAGATCTTGGGCTATTGCATTATTTCCTTGGTTTATAGATTTCTCAAATAGATTCAGGGATTCATTTAAGTCAGCAAAAGTACACCCATGATCTTCTTAGGCACTTTGATATGGCTGATTGCAAGCCAAGTCCATCTCCTTTTCAGTCTGAGTTACTCTTACATCCACATGTACCACACCACTTTGTGATCCTACATTGTATAGGTAGTTGGTTAGGAGTCTCATGTACTTGACCCATACTCACCCTGATATTTCATTTGTAGTAGGGCTTGTATCTCGGTTTGCACATTCTCCTCATAGTAGTCACTGGCAGGATGCTAAAAGGATTTTGCACTATTTACATGGCACTTCCCACTTTGGCCTACACTACACTAGGGGTCTCTACTTAGTTGGTTGGGTATACAGATTCAGATTGGGCAAGTTCTATTGATGACAAGCATTCCACTTCTAGCTATCTTTTTTGTCTTGGTTCTTCTCCAATTGCTTGGGCGTGCAAAAAGCAACATGCTATTACACTTTCATCTTCAGAGGCAGAGTACAGGGTAGTAGTTATAGTGATTCAGCAGATTCTTTGGCTTCACCAGTTATTGATAGAGTTTGGATTCCCATAGGATTCACTAACTGTACTTTGGTGTGAAAACCAAAGTGCAATTCACATTTCTCACAACCCAGTTGAGCACCAGCGGATAAAGCATATCGAGATGCACATCCACTTCATTCAGAAACACATTCAAGATGGAGTTATTTTCTTGGAGTACCTTCCAACTCAGCAGCAGGTTGTCAGACATCTTTATAAATCCTTTTGCATCACCTCGCTACCTTGAGTTGTGTGGAATGCTTGAGGTTTCGGAAGTTGTTCTTGGGGGTGTTTGTGAGAACATCTTCCTTCTTCTTCTTCTTTCTCTTTCCTTATAGTAGGATTCTTTCCTTCTTTTGGTTCAAGATTTCTTCATGGATATATTATACATGAGTACCTCATTAGGCCTAGTTTCCGAGACTCATATTTGTGGACATCCATCTTCACTTGAGGGGGGTGTTAGAGTAGGTATTTATCTTAGCTCATGTTCACCTAGGTACATTATTTACCTTTATTGTATTTATCCTCACCCACTTATGTGTGTGGATATTTCTTTTTATTTATTTAGATATTAGGAGATATTATCTAGTTGTTAGGTATAGTTCTTTCCTTGATCTATGGTATTGACTAGTTCTTTCCTAGATCTATGGTATTGACTAGATCCTTGATGTCTAGTTCTCTCATAAATCTATGGACTTGACTAGTTCTTTGATGACTAGTTCTTTCCATGATTTATGGCTTGATCTACGACCTTGATTGGTTATTAGATTGTTATTCCTTGCCTATATAAGCAAGGCCCATTCTCATTATATTTCATTGAGTTCTATAATAATATATGATATTACTACTCATTTATTTGCAAAGGTTTTGTGTAAATTTATTCTGGAAAATTTCTTTCATCTTATTGATCGTGGTGTTTGATTAGCATCTATGTTCTTGGCTTGGTACGATCTGGTTATCGTTCCTTTTAAAACCTTTAAAGGCTTGAAACTCAAAAATATGCAGAGTTAGAAGGATAATTTTACCTTTTCGGAAAGAGAGAGAAATTTCCAATCTAATGAAGTTTTTATCGTGGATCCTCAAGTGCTTAAAATATAAAAAAATCAAGTTTTAAATCACTCAAGGGGAAAATGGTGTTAGTTGCCCAAAATGAAGAGTGAGCTCAATTTTGTCAACAATACCCTTTTCAAAAATTAAAAAGGACTTAATTTAATTCCTAAAGGAATATGAAAGGTCACAAGTGGTGGAAGATGAAAAGTTGCATGGGGGAGAGGAAGATACATCTTTATAAGCTATAAATTGGAATGGGATCTCCATTCTAAGCGGTTAAATTTTTTGATTGTTGTTAGTATTTGACCTTTGTTTCACCATAATTGCAAGGAATAATATATATTCATATATATCCTTGCCTATGTTCTTCTTCTCTCTCTACTTTCTAACTTTGGAATCATTATAATATTATAAAACCAAGAAGGAACTTCATGTCTTTGATTTATTAGTCTTTTTTATTTCTTACATGGTTGATATATTCCTATTTTATATGGGCCTACTTTGGTTAATATTGGTGAGAATTTGCAAGTTCCTACTCACAATCATAACCCCCTCTATCTATTTTCCTACTTCCCTTTACCTCTTTCCAAAGAAATTCCTTTCTTGTACACTATATAAGCAATATGCCATAGATTTAGTGGAGTACTCATGTGTGATACCTAGCTTAACAACCAACCAAAGTTTAATTTAGTCCTTGCATTGAATAAATAGGATCCTCCTATATCCAAGAAGGAGGGGAATAGCCCCATGATCATTGGTGAAAACAACTAATATGTCCCGTGATAAATTATTTCACCAACACTATATGAGTAGAATATTGTATTAATTGTGATATTTTCTTCGACATTGGCTTTAGGTATACAATGAAAAATATCCAAACCAAGTTTATGAAATCTCTACTATTCACCTAATTATATATATTTTCCACTAAAAATTTTCATGGAGGAGCAAGATAAATATATGTGAAACCCTCACAAGAAGAATATAAATATATTCAAAATTCCAAAGAGGGAAAGGTTAATAAATGTTTCTCCCACAATTTTGGAACATAGTGAAACGAACGCTGAGGTTAGTCTAAAGGATGCACACACCTCTCTCGGAAGGATAAAAGGGATAAAATAGCATGATAATTATTGTTAGTCCCCAAAGGGAACCTTATTCAATAAATAACCCATACATGACACATGAGAAACTCCGCCTCCGATGAAATCTCACTCCTTGACTTTGGATGCATGTACCGATGAACAATAATTTGAGATCCCCATCTTGAACCCACTCAAAGTTACCAATGAGGCTACATAAGCATTGGGAGTGGAATTTATGAGCACTTTCCAAATGTCAAAACACATGTTGGAGATGTGCTCTTAAAAATGATAGATGAGGTAGTGTAATAAAACTTCACGAACAACATACATAATGAGGATCAAGGAGTGAGGGTGCAAGAGATAACCAAAGAGATCCAAGAAACAAAGAAAAAAGCATTTGATCTCTCTAGGGAATAAAAAGACTTGCTAGAGAAGCATATGTGTGATTATTTGAAGGTGTTAAACATGTGTAAATGGATCATCACAAATGATCCCAAATTATCCAAAGGGGTACTACTAGAATAAGGGAAGGTATTGAAAACATTGAGGGATTGGTCATTCTACTCCTTACATAGAGAGAAGCAAAACGTGATAGCCATGTGCAAAAGAAAAACTAAGAGTAAGAAAATGTGAGAGGTATCTATTCTAAAACATTGAAGACTTGTTTGGAATTATCTATAAATCTTGTAGAAAAGGACATGTACATGGACAAGGTATTTAAGGGGTTCTTCAAGAACTCAAAGATAATTTATGCACAAGTACTTCCAAAAGTAAAGAAAAAAATACTTGGAAATGTAGGTTTATACTGTTGACTTAGATAAGGTGATTAGATATATGCTCCTCCAAAATATTCATAATTTTGATGAATAAATCAACATAAATAAATATAAGATCAAGTAGAACTTGTGAAGAAAAATGGATTTTTATCCAAAAAATACAAAAGCTTGGAAGACCTTGCAAAATTTTAAATATGAGGCACAAGATCCTAAAAAGGTGTCAACTACTTAAAGGACCTCAAAGTACATGCTAAAATGATGGGTCCCCTCCTAAAAAAATCCTTAGATCAATAGAAGCCACATGAAGATATGTTGAGGTAGAAAGTACTAGAAGTTATTGAAGAGGTGGAAAAGGCTTACCCAAGGGTAGAAAACTAGATTGGTGTGGGGTAAATGGGTAGCCCAATTTTATATAAGGCATTATACATATATATCATTTTGGCTAACTCCTTTAGACAATTTTTTTGCATACACATCATTTTGAGTATTGGAGTTATTTTTTTGTGCCTCTATGATAGAACATGAAGGTAATTATTTTTAGAAATCTAGGCACTAAGAGGGGGTGAATCAATGCTTATTAAAATTTTGTGCAATTCAGAATTTATCAATCATCAATATTTTTAAATTACCTTAGCTATGATAGGCATGCATATTCAACTAGAAGAGAGAAAATAAACCAAACATTCATGAACACATGTAAAGACTATATTTAATGTGGGAAACCCATAAGGGACAAAAATCCACTGAAACTAAGAACTAGGCTTAGGAAAGAAATTTCTTGCAAATGTTACATGATTTAATGGTTGAGATTCAACTCCTTAGAGATACAACTCCAAAAATTTAACCGAGAAATCACTCAACCTTGGACATGCTAAATTTGTTCTTGAAGCTTCAACTCCCAAATTTGGTATAGCAACAACTGACCTTTAGTAAGCTTCAATTTACAAGGAAGCTACAACTCTCCAGATATTAAGATGAAACTTAGACTTTATTGAATTTTTGTCACACATAATTTTTTATCTCTCATAACTGATGGTGACTACTAAATTAGCTCGGTCTTTTCTCCTCTTCTCTAATTAATTTTCTACAGGTTTTAATACATTTTATTTCTCAGAATTTTGACATAGATCTCTATGTATAAACTTTCCTTATATACAAGTAATTTTAAAAAAATCTCTACACACGATAACATCATTTACATGCTAAAAAATTGAGCTTAAATAAGCAAGCAAGATGACCCTTGATGTCTCGTGACCCTTCACATGACCATTCTTACTTTATAGAACTTCTTCTTTACATGTCAAAAAATATACTCCATGCAAATAAATTTTGAGGTTATCCATAAGCTCCTTCACTTCAATAATGATGTTTCATGTTTCATAACTTTTTATCTTCTTTAGAGACTTTCCCGAATGAGAAAAAAAAATTGTCACGAATTCTCCATCGTTTCAAGATGAATCAACATGATAGTTTTTGCAACACATTTTCAATCTCCTTATAGACATCACCCGTAATTTTTGGGATTTTTCATCAATTAAAAATTAAGTTTCGATAATTTTCCATGTCAAACCAAACTTTCACATTCATCCCATAATACAAGCCAATAAAAGATCTCCATATTTACTTTTGCATATCATTACCACCACCGATAGCCTTAATCGATTGTTGGTAAACGTGAGCCAATGAGAAGGAGCCATGTTCACTTCACAATTCAATTTGATTTTCAAATACATTGTTAAAATGTGAAGCATAAACCAATTATATGGCTCCACACACCTTTTTAGTGTCAGTATTTTCTAAATGCAAAGTACAAAACAATAGGAAGGCTTCAAGCCTTTGCAATGTCAAACTTTTGATGACATGTATTTGACTAATACGACACATAGTATAAAAGGGAATCTCTAGCTATCATCCTCTATTGTTGTCATGTTTCTCTCTGATCGCGTTGATTTTGTCTACCTCACCACAGACTCAAAATATGATAAAATTTGGCTCATTCTGGGAATTCACTTCCTCCCGAAGCCATCTCTCAAAATTATGGTGAAATGCTTCCATGTGTCCACCTTTGGTATTTAGATCATCACTAAGTGGAACCCTCTACTTGGTCCACCTATCTTTGTCTTCTACTAACATATCTTCTATCTCTTCTGCTTCGAACCCAAAAAACTTCTTAAATATTGCCAATTCTAGATGTTCAATTTTGCTGGACCTCAAGTTCCTTCAACTTACCCAATTATGAAACATATCACATTCCTTTACCACTAAGATTTTAACACATGTGATATTAATCTTTCAACATTTCCCATACCCGAACAGTTATAGAATTTAATTAATTCCATGAATCTCACGTCCGTTGGGCACATCTACCTAGGTGCTTATCAGAAATCTGACATGTGTTCATTTTTTATCTTTGATTTTTGACCGTGTGTCCCCGATTTTTCCACGTTTTATCAAGTTTCAGGAGTGGAAATGCACGAAGCATATTGACTTATGTTTTCCTTTATTTGATCTACTTCATTGTAAGGACCCGAAATATAATTAAAACATGCTCACTTATCCTAAAAAACTTTAAATGGTCATATCTTCCTCCAAAGAGCTTCAATTTGCACAAAGTTGGATGCATTGGAAATTTATCCTTAAATTATTAAATGAAAATACCTCGAAAATAGCTAAAATCTCTTGTACAAGCTAAATCAAAATTTCAAACCTTCAAAGGTGTACATCAACCTCATTGTTTGAGCCTACAAAGACTCTAAAACTAGTCCTGAACCATCCTGAAATCTCATAGACCATTTTCCATCACTATCGACACCTATCTACATGAAATTTCACTCCTACATTTCCATTTCACTCCTCCTTTTCCATGTGACATCAATGAAAACACCATTAAATGCAATAGGGTTCAACAATCTCCACCTTTGTCATTGATGGAAACAAGATCAGAACCTTTGATAGAAATCCAATGCACCAACATCTTCAGATATGCAAGCAATGAATTCTTTTTCTTGTCATGCACTATCTTCCCTTTAACATCTATGAAAATGTGTACACATGCAACAACATGAGTAACATGAAATAAAAACATGATAAATCATGTTCTTACCAAAAATTTATCCCCCTGGAAAGGTGTTGCTCTTTTTCTTGATAAAAATCAATCAACTGCAATCCTTTCTTCATTAAACACCTGTAATACTCCCTATGAGATATTATGTGCTTTAACTTTCTACAAATTCCTTTTTACTTGTACCTTGGGTTATATAACTAACTCCCCTATCTAGACTCAACATGAGCCTTCTTGGATCAACCTTGGCACTTGAGCTACTCCCCCTATCATAATGAGATCTTTAGTGACTGATATGGGCTGATCTTACTCCTAATTTAAGCCTTAATTGTTCAAAAGTTGCTCTTGGTAGAGGTTTAGTCATTATATCCGCTACTTCTTCCTTTGTAAATATGTTCAAGCTTTATTCTTTGCTCATTGACATGTTCCTCCGATATTTTATGGGTATGTGTTTTATCTTCGAATGCATCGCTCAATTCTTTGAAATGTTTATAGCAATTGTGTTATCACTATATAGAGGAATAGGACCTTTACTCTCAATTTTGTTGTATTCAAAAGTTTTTCTCATCCACATAACTTGTTTACAACAAATGACTGATGTAACATACTCCGCTTCACAAGTAGATAGAGCTAAAAGAGATTACTTTTTACTCAACCATGAATAATGCACTTACCTACAAAGAATACTCCACCAGTTGTGTTTTTCCTATCATCAATGCTACATTCCCAATCTGCATCTATGAAAGCTTTGATTTGAAACTCATCGCATTTTAGATACTAAATACCATAGTCCAATATCCCCACACATCACCATACCTGCCACCTCATGTCGCCACCTCATCATGACCTAGTCTTAACCCTAAACTAACCTAATTAAGACCTATAACTTGGTCCAATTCCACACCTATGACTAATTACTCCTCATCCGCACCTAAAACCAACTTCATAATGACTTGACCAAGCCCGCTACCAATCCTCTAAGAAAAGGAGGGAAAGCCGCTATTTTACCAAAATAGCCCGCTTTGACCGACCGATACCGTTCCTACTGACCGCCGCTTGCAGCATAACCGCCATCGGCCCGTAAATGACCACTTCCAACCAAAAACAAAGATCGATTTTCATTTGATCGGGAGAAGGAGAAATCATCGAGAGAATCCAGATTTTGCTTGGCCGAGCAGAGACAAGTGAAGAAACAAGAAGAGATTGCAGAGAAGGACATCAAGCCCAAGACTGCAACTGAATAACCAGAGCCCAGTAACACTCATCCGAGCATCAGAAGAGGAAACTGCATCCAACTTGGGTCCTATCTTTCATCATCACACCCTTCTTGCATCTACATCAAAAACAAGTAAGTAGTATGTTATATGTTTCTAAGCACCATTTTCTTGAGCCTGTTGATTAATAGTAATCATAAGTTTATTCCTAGATCTACTACCAGCTACAACTGCACTTAACCTTCACCCACACACCCGGATATTGCCCAGAAGGCCATTTTACCACACTCTGAGTCTTCCCTATCCTCCCATCATTCCCCTCAGCCATCCACCAATCCTAATAACCCCACAATCACCTTACAACCAACTTCTATCCAGAAGCACTTAGATTGCTGCCCCTACCGGTATCGTTTATCCTCTACCGGCAATGTTCTAACCGTGGTCGCTACTTACTCAAAGCTGACCGCCGCTCGGCCACCGTGACTTATACCCCAAAACCCTTTTTCTCGCCTATTTGCCACCTAACAACCCCAAATCCAGCCTGGTTTATCCCTATAACTCAACCTGAACGTATCAACGACCAGTAACCAACAAACAACGTGACGCTTTATTATTGATAGTTTAGTTTCTATTGCTTTGTAACGAGATACCTAAATCGTGATTTTGCAATAGCTTTCTATATTATCATTTGTGTTAAATCATATTAAAAGGGGAACTGACCACCTTCGAAAGGAAGTTTTTATATTTCCTGGGCCTAAGGCAGATCCCTCATTTGTTGTCTAATTAAAATCTTGTGGTCTTGTATTCTACTTGCAGTAGTCCTTCCAAGACAAAAAGGAGTTCTTCGCAATGATCTGATCTCTCTCTACGGTACGCACACCATCTCAACATTCAACAGTATTCCTCCTAGCCCTAACCCTTATCTCTGCTTTCTCAAAGGAATGATAGGATAGAAGCAAGTCTATTCTCGCAGAGCCAAACATTCCGTGCGAAACATTTTGGCACGCTGACTGGGGGGACCCATTTCGGGTTTCTCGCTTTCTCTTGCTTATTTTCATTTTAGGAAGCATACTTGCTGTTGTTTTTTTATATATTTTAGTAAAGAATTTGTCTTGCTTTCCTAGTTTCGCATTAGTGAAAGTCATCTCATTTGCTTCATCGAATATCATTTTCGATTTGGGTTTAAAACACGTGCATTACATTCTTGCTTGTTGTTTTCAATTCTAGTGAACATAGACTAAGTAATGTGTCGTACACGTGGGGTGATTTCCACGGTATTGACAGAAATTAATCTTACTTTCACCGCACACAACACATACCGAATCACTTCACAATTAACACAACAACTACCAAAACATCCCCCTTTTCCGCGGTATTCCTCCGCCCGATTGAGGTAACCTTATAAGCCAAAACAAACTTGACATTTCCCTAAGTCTTTTGTTTAGGATTGACATCATTCCGCGCCTAAAGGCATAAGCCCACAATAATTAAAATTAACCCTAGGGTTAGTCTCTGATTTGCGTGTGCATCTTGTTTGTTTTCGCTTCGCTTTTCTCTCGTATACACTCGCCTTCTCGTGATTACCTTAAACAATTTGATAAATATACCGAGCAACAATCAAATCAGCAGCTTCTTATATTTTCTTATACTAGTTTATTACACCGACATCGGTTAATCGACCGACGCCGCTATATAGTATAACCGACATCGGTTACTAGACCGATATCGGTTATCGCTTTTTCCAGCTTCCCGACAAACCAAAGAACCTACCAATTTCACCATTCTCAGTCCGCTTTTGCTGCTCTCGCTAGATTGAAACCCTACCGTGAACTCCTCGTCCATGGTTGTTATCACTGAAAGCAAGCCGCCGCCATGGTTTCACATGCTTGCTCTGCTTTTTTTCCCGAATCACCCCCTTCACATTCTCGTGGGGAATCCTACTGATACCAAATGAGGTTCCTAAAATTCCCGTGGGAGATAAAGAATTTGCCAAATTTCTGATGCTAATCCTAGCGCCAGACAAGACTATTTGTCTCATGCCCTCGACCGTACACCCGACGGTCAACTCCTTGTTGGCATGCCTATCAAGATAGCTGCTCATTTAGCCCCTTCTCCGCCTCGATAACTCCGCTTTGCCTTCCGCATCCTTAGTCCCGCTGCCTACCTCAAGCAGCTTCAGGGGTCCATACGGCATGATTGGCTTTCCTTTGTTAATCTTGGGCCCAACATGTCATTACCGCCGACTCTCCTACCTCGCCTCTCTCTAGATCGCTCCGCTCATGACTTGCTCTCGCCACCTATCCACACGAGCTTTCTTCTCAAGCTCCGCCCACCTTTTCATTTCCACACACATATCCTAGTAACCTCAATAGCTTATATAGACATCCCTATTCGGTTGCCTCAACACAAACTGCCCTCCATACCTTTATCAACATTTAACCCCACCATTGTCTAGCGGTGGCCCTTGGCCCAATTTGCCTCCGCTTTACCACAACCACACCATCATCTCATCCAACTACCGATTTAATTAAACAAATGATGGACAAAATGCAAAACCCGAGGCTTCTGCTTTCAGAAGTCGAGCGCTCACATACGAGCAAGTTTGTCGAGCCTATCCACCCTTCACCCCCTTCATTCATATCCTCCTCAATGGGAATTACCAAAATTTACCCGCTTTAACAAGTAGGAGGACCTCAACAACACTTGCGATCATTTAGACATGCCTCGCTATCCGATTGCCACGACGACGCTTTACTACTCCGCACCTTTCCCATGTCCTTATCAGACCCGCCTGAGTGGTACAAAGTTGCTTTAACCCAAAGACTCAATCTTCTCTTTTAACCAGCTAGCCCAATCTTTCTTGGATCATTTCTCCATTAACATTGCCAAGAAGAAAGTATCTATCACCGACCTCTATGCCATCCGACAATTTGAGGACGAATCTATCGCAGATTTCGCTGACGATGGCGGGCCTTATCAACCAACTTACGTATGCCTTACCTCAAACCGAACTTATCGAATCATGCTTACGCGGGCCTCGCGCTAAGCACATCTCCCTACCCTCCAAATTCAAACTTTCCGTACATTTGACGAGGCCTTTACTATGGCTCAAAACTAGAGATTCGAGCCTTAGAGGAAGAGAAATTGCGGTCACAGAACAAAACCCCACTTTCCGAACCCAAGATTCCACCAACAAACCTAACACCACCAATCCTCACCCATCGACCGCTTCGAAATCAAAAGGGGCCGTGCACGCGGTGATGGTCAAATCCCAACCACCGTCTAATACCCCGCCAAAACCACCTATAAGTATAAAGCGTAACCCATCAACTACACTCCTCGGGAGAAACATATGGTGTGATATTGGAAAATTGCTCAAAGCAGAGCCATTACCTTACCTCCCGTTAAACCTCATTCCGGGTTTGATTCCACTCGCGCCATACCTTCCTGGTACAAAGAAAATGACTTCAGAATCTTCCACCGCGTGAAGGGACACAAATGAGAAACTCGCAAGATGTTGAAAAACATAGTGCAGAAATGGCTGATGCAGGGGATATAGCCCTCGATAATCCTAACGCCCTCGCTAACCGAAATTTGAAAATATTCAACAAACCATTCCCGAATCATTCTTCTAACAAGAAATCTAAACCAAGATATCTTAGCCGAGGAGAGTGTTCATGAGATCCATGCAGTCTTCGATTCCCAGCCAAATACCTCTATCGAACAAATTCTCAATCAAGCCTCTTCACTAACGCAGGAAACCGAACCCCCTTCCTCGCCATCAAGACAAACTCAAATCCTTGCCGTTCCTTTACCCATCAAGGAATTAGCTGCCCAGCGTTCCCTTCTCACAAATGAGCCTTCTTATACCACATCCTCGCAAGACTCGTGAGCGGATGTTATCTAATTTATCTATTTCCCAAACGCTCTCTTCTACCATTCTTGCTGTACAAAAGGAAGGCTCGCCACTTCTTTTCTCATCCTTAGACGAGAAACCTCTTGAACCGACATCACCACATTCTTTAAACATGACAGATCCTCTCAAACACACTCTCCTACCTATTAGTCCTTCATCACCTAAATCTTTTCAAAGAACCGGTTGACTCTTAACGCCCATTGATACAAAGGCCTCATATACCCTCAGATCACACCCACAAAGGGACCGGAATCACAACCCACCTTTCTTCCATACAAAAGTTCCTATTCACACGTGAGGACTGTCATTCCACGTAAGATGATGTGTCCTATGGGAACGCTTGAGTACGCCATATTCTACTCAAATGCAAATGACCGATCCCGATGCCTCCACCATATACCCGAAGTGTTTATGTGCTTAAAATGCCCATGTCCTCATCTTCACCCCCCTCATCTCTACCAAATACCTCGTCCACTTCTATTAACTTAGCCAAATCTTCCCCTACGCTTGGGACCTCACCCATACCTAGTCTAACACACCCACCTAAGCGGCTTGATTTATCTAAAAATAAAGCCATCCATCCCATTAGGAGACAGACTCAATCTCCTCAACCTATGCCTCTATCACAACTAAAACCATCATCGTCACACCTACCTTCCATATTGGGACCCCATCCCTCTACCTTACATCAATATATCATACCTCCTGCGTTTTCTTTAAAGCGACCTACGCCTTCTGCACCCATACAAAAATCCAAGGGTATAAAGAACACCGCTACCCCCCGTATCCTCGTCCCACCTATCAACCCTAAACAAATTCCATCATCAAAAGATTTGTTTTCTGTCACTCCTATTTCTCCGTGGTTGTTTTCTGATACCACATCATCTGTGGCCTCATCATCCAACCAGCTAAACATAGCCTCTACGTCAAAGAAACCACGGTTAGTTAAAACCCATTACCAAAACTCCTCGCTAAACCACCCCCATACAAACCAACCACACCACGTCATCACCAGAATCGACCCAGTCAATAGCCTCATTTTCCTCTGACTTTGACCCACTCAAAGGGTCTTACGCCAAAATCCTTGCTATGTTGGTGGAGAATGCGACCATTTCCCTACCCCCACTTAGACCTTATGATCCATCTAAACCTCGACCTATAGGTTACGATGAGTCTAAAATCTGCGCTTACCACCGCACACCAGGACATGACGTAGAGGGATGCAAAGCGTTGAAAACCATACTTCATCCGTCACCTCTCTCAGATAGAAAAGTTAAGAAAGACAACTTACGAAGAGAGAGACCTTTAGCTTCAATTCCCTCTCCTATACCACCTGTCCCCGCCTCACCAAGATCTATCATTATTACAGCCCCACCTCTCGAAAACCATGACCTATCCCTACCATCTTCCTCCTCTCGTATTCACGAGATCAATATGATTAGTGTTGCTACTGAGGGCGTAAAAACAATGGGAAAGCGAAAGAAAACACGCCTCGCGGCATCTCTTTCTCCGTCCACCATCCCGATTGCACCACCACCTAAAGTGGTTATTCGCGACCCGCCTATCCCGCCTCTCTAATGGCATTGCCCATCGAACTATGATCAAACAACTTCACCAATCACCTCGTAAAATGACATCAGTATGATCTCATTCGACTTCAATCTCATCGACAAGCTCTCGTTGAGATCCTTCAAGGGATAGAGGTTTTACCTAATGAAACCTTGCCTCTACTCTATTCTAACACCCAATCATGTTGCTTCGCTCACCAAACAATCTATCTCCCCAACCACTTCGTCTCTCGCATGCAAGCAAGCCGCCGCCGCGCTTTCTCCAAGATGAAATTATCGACTTTGGTGCCAAGATCCCGACCCTCGCTTTTTTCATCTCAACAGACGCTCGGGATATCGGTACGCCGTGTTATGATTGACGGGGCGCTAGCCTAAACATCATCTCTTCAAAAGCCTTCCAACAAATGAATATCCCTTCTAGTTGCATGTGTGCCAACCCCATCATGTCATGCGATCATTCAATGATGCTATTACTTCTACTTTAGGCACCGTGATCCTTAACATTCGTGTAGGACCACGTACTTTACCCGAACTCTTCTATGTCCTCGAGGGAGAGTTCCAATACAACATGTTGTTAGGCCGCCTCGATCCGGCTATGGGATGCGTTCCTCCACCTTACATGATGCATAAAATTTGAGTACGAGGGGAAGTCCTACACCGTAAAAGCTGATCCTCCCCCCTTCAAAACTTGCAATATGTTGTATCGCCCTAATGATGTGCTTGTACCAGTCAAGACACCCATTCATCCAACCCAGCCATCCACTTCCGATGCACCTACACCTTCAACTAATGAAACCGCCGTTACAAATATTACTTCCTTTCCCGCAGATAACATCCCAACCTCCGACCCCTTAGTAGATGTTTTTCAACGCCTTACGCTGGGGGAGTACCGCCTATATAACGTTAGTTCTTTCCATACCCCACAGGAGTACGGATAGTTACATGCACATCCCACCTACGACCGTCGCGTGGGGGGAGGTAATCTCTACGACCACCCCATCACCGCACCAACCTAACGTATGGGGGTGTTGACGCATCCTCCATTACCCCCGAACCTCCTCTTGGTGTGGTTCCTTTCAATCCGATTTTCAATACTTGACAAATCGTCGCTTTCGCCTCACCTTCTTGACTCGCCATGCTTGAAAGGCTTTGGTTTTGGTCTTTACGAACAAGGCCGACATACACTCATTCCCGTGACTACACGCAAACACAATGATCGCAGTGGTCTCGCTTTTCCTCAAACACCTACACAGAGACACCTCGTGTCACCGTATCCTCGAAGAAGACGACGTCACCCCTACCAAACCATCATCACCCACTTTGCCATCATCACCCACAGAGTCGATAGACCCTGAATCTATCCCTCCTAACTTTTTTTTTTCATAAATGCTATCTTCATAGGTCCTCTCACTTATCAACGCGATAATGAGGATCCATCTTCTCTTCCCTTCTCGTATCCGCATATGATCAAGAGGATTCGCCTTCGATTAATGTTGTTGAGTGCCAGATGACGACTCCATCCTCACTTACTCGGGGCGGATGACTCCTATTCAACGCGCCTTACCGTCTCAAACTCAAACCATGTCAATGAGTCGACTATAGAAATCAACATCCACACAGAGGAGGATCTCACATTGTGAAGATCGACAATCCCTTAACACATCGTAACAAGCCGCCTTTACTACCTTTCTCCGTACTCCGCAACCAAGCTTTCGCTTGTCCTACGCCGACATGCCAGAATTGATCCTACCATTGCTGTCCATAACATCACCCTAAACCCCGATTCCAAACCACCAAACAAAAACCGAGAAAGATGCATCCACGCATCGCCTCTCTGGTCAAAGAAGAGCTTCAACGACTTCTTTCTGCTTTCCTTCATCTTGCCTATCGACTATCCTCAATGGATTTCTAACATCGCACTGCTACACTAAAGCGACGGGGACTTCTGATATGCACGGATTTCCGAGACCTTAACCTCGCTTGCCCCAAGGATGACTTCCTCCCAAGTATTGATCAACTTGTTGATCTCACCAAGGGCCATGAAATGCTTTCTCTCATGGATGGTTTTTCGATACAATCAAATTTTGGTAGCCCCGCCGATCAACATAAAACTACTTTCATAACTCCTCGGGAACCTTCTCGTTATCGTGTCATGCCATTTGGCCTTAAGAATGCCGGTGCTACCTATCACGGCTATGACTTACATTTTTCATGACATTATGCACACTATCCTCGAGGATTATGTCGATGATCTTCTTGGCAAATCTAAACATCGCAGTTGAACATCTCGATGTTTTAACCATTATTTTCGATCACCGCTGCAATATTCAGTCCGCTTCAACCAAAGAAATGTGTCTTTGTGTTCTTTCGAAAACTTCTTGGCTTTATCGCCTCTTTTGCGTGGCATTGAGGTCGATCCATCTAAAGTCAAAGCTATCCTAGAAATGCCCCCACCCAAAAACCTCAAACAATTGCGTAGTTTGCAGGGTAAACTTCAATCCATCCGGCGTTTCATCTCCCAACTCTCAGATCGATGTCACCCTTTTCATCACCTTCTTAAAAAGGACATTGCCTTTCAATGGAGTGAAGAGTGTCACCAAGCCTTTGAAGCTCTCAAATCCTATCTCTTGCAACCACCCGTGCTTATTCCACCTCAGGATGATCGTCCTTTCTACCTTTACCTTTCTCGCCACCGACCATGCTATAGAGCTATGCTCGCACATCGGACTCGCACGCCGAGAACAAGCCGCTTTATTATATAAGTCGACTCTCGTGGATTACGAGACTAGGTATACACATGTAGAAAAATTGTGCCTAGCCCTATCATTCGTAGCCACCAAACTCCGACATTACCTCCTGAATCACAAAACTTTTGTCATCACCAACACGGACCCCATTCATTATATGTATGCCAAACCACATCTAAACCAACGCATCGCCCGATGGCTTATGCTCCTCACCGACCTCGACCTTGAGTTTGTACAACAGAAGTCAATCAAAGGACAAACTATTGCAGACCAACTTGCGGAGGCCCCTTTACCTGGGGAACAATTCACCAATTTTAATTTCCCTGACGAACTCATCGCCACTCTTTCACTCAGGGAAGAGTCGTATCAAATGACCCTCTTCTTCGATGGATCTAAATGCCAGCACGGTGGAGGAGCCGGCGTTGTTCTCATCCCTCTTGACGCTGAACCTATGCCTCTTTCATTCCGGCTTGATTTCCCCTGCACTAATAATACAACGGAATACGAGGCCCTTGTTTTGGGTCTCCAGTTGCATTACACTTAGGTGTCAAATCTATTAATATTTTTGCGACTCTCAATTGGTAGTCAATCAAGTTATGGGCATCTACCAATGTAAGAATGAGGAACTTCAAAAGTACAAACATTACGTGGATTCACTTTTGACCTCATTTACTCATTATTCTATCCGCACCATTCCCGCCCACTAACAAATTTGGATACTATGGCTTGCTTAGCCTCGCAAATTCCTACGCCTTCACCAACCGACTCGACATATTCGCCTTGGTCCAACAACTTTTTGCCCCATCCTACTCAAATTTCTAGTTTGTATGATAAATACTGTGTCTACTAATTCGCAGGATACCTGGTACCACCAATTTCACGACTACCTTACAACCTCTGTTCTCCCACCTGACCTTACTAGTAACGGCAAACGTGCTTTTCTTAAAAGTGTTTCTCGTTATGTTGTCATGGGGGGACTCCTCTATAAACGTGGCTTTGATGGCATCCTCCTTCGCTGTCTAACCGGCGCGGAGGTCACCTATACCATCCAACAAGTCCATGATGGGATTTGTGGTGGACATTTTAGTGGCCTTGCCGTGGCTAAACGAATCCTTCGCCTAGGTTATTATTGGCCTACTCTTAATAACGACTGCTACGAATATGTTAAGCGTTGTGTTATGTGTCAACAACATGCCAACCTTCAACATACTCCTAGCCATCCGCTACAGGTCGCACGAGATCTTTGGCCTTTCTCACAATGGGGTTTAGACCTTATTGGTGAGATTCACCCGACCTCTTCACAACGTCACCGTTGGATAATCACAACAACCGAATATTACACAAAATGGGTGGAGGCCATTCCACTCATTTCAATCAAAAAGAAAAATTGTCGAATTCTCATTAACCATCACATTATCTCGCGCTTTGGTATTCCTCATCGCCTAATAATGTATAATGGTAAATCTTTTAAAAATAAGTTGTTACAAGACCTTTGTGACAACTTTGGTATCAAACTTAGTTTCTCATCGCCTTACTATCCGCAGCCAATGGTCAAAGCCAATCTTCTAATAAAACCCTAACCAAAATCCTCATGAAAGTTGTCAATGAGTCCGAAGAAACCGCATGATCACATTCCCTTTGCCCTTTGGGCTTATCGTACTAGCATTCGTACTCTCCACTAATGCCACACCATTTTCTTTGGTATATGGTACCGAGGCCGCCTTGCCTCTCAAGTACAAATACCTCCCTCGTAATATCTCTTCAGATATTCTCACCAACGATGATTTCCGCCAAGAGCGGTTAGCCCAATTAGAGCTTCTTGACGAGCGCTGCCTTACGGCTCTTGATCACCTTCAAATCTACCAAAAACGCATCAAGCGTGCTTATGATAAACGGCTTCATGAGCGTATTTTTAAGGTCAAGGCGATCTTGTCCTCAAAGAGAATCAACATGTAACCAAACTAGAAAAGAGTAAACGTGGAAAATTTGCTCCTAATCGATTGGGCCTTACATTATCACTCACACTTATGGATCGTGCACTTATCGCTTAGCTTCGCTTAATGGTAAACCCGAGCCTCGAGCCCCTTAATGCCTCGTATCCGACCATTCTACCGTTGAAATTAGTGTTATATCACCGCTTATCTACCTTACGCTCGTCCCTTGAGCTCATTTACCACCGCATACACTTTGTTTCTTACATCTCAAAATCCAATCAAGCTCACATGGTTTGATTATCACCTCCCCTTAAAAGATGCCTTCCCCTTTTTAGTCTAGTCCATGACTTCAAAGTATCAAAATGACACATTCTTAATTACACACTTATGGGATTTTCTTGAGTCAAACTTCTTACAAAAAACTAGATGCTTCATGCCCAACGGACATCTAGACCTCTAACTTATACAATAGACTACTCCCTTGAAGGACAACTATATGCCAAACTATTGCTCTTATTATATATAGACTGCTCCCCCGAAGGACAGCTATACATAAACACCGCATCTGCTACTATAAATAGACTGCTCCCTTGAAGGACAACTATACACAGTTAGCCTTTATTAGAAGCTTCTCGCATTGATCAGCTTCGTGAAGACCTCAAGAACAACAAACTACGTATCCCATGTAGACTTCCCGCATCGATCAGTCTATATCCAGAAAAATAAAATAAAAGCAGTACTTCAAAGCACTTTTGAGTCATGGACTTGTCTATTTAGGTTTGGTTTTCTTTTGTCAGAATCATCATCTTATAATAAGTTCTCTGCACCCTCGCCCACATCAACCACCTCACCTCACCATTTGTCAAAACAACAAAACTCAAGGGACGTGACGTATATCCGATATATTGTGATTATACCACTCTTTTCACCTATCGACTTCTCGCCTATGCAAGGTACCTAGGGATTCAAGCTCATCCTACATTAATATGTGGTTTGTTTAGCTCTTCTCAATTACGGGACACTCTTGCCTCTTTTGCTCGGCTCTAGGATTGTGTGTTGACCTTAATCAGGACACGATTCCCTACTACTTGGGTATGCTAACTTTCGCTTCACCCATACCTACACCAACAACATTACCCTACCAACACCAACAACATTACCCTACCAACATCAAATTTTTACTAACCAACAAAATTGCCTAACCACAACCAAATTGCCTGAATTCACCTCTCCCTGCTCCTAAGGGAGAACTACATCGGTCTGAGGCCCTCCTTGCTTTGTGCAATGGGCTATGTAGGCAGCACTTAGGAGACATGGGGTCTCCCAAGGTTAGCTCGACCATCCCCTACCATACCCTATCATGTGTTGTCAATATAAATATTTTTTGTGTATTTCTATTTGCCAACATTCATCTTTATCCTTTTTCAAAACAAACAAAAACAACATTTAAAACACAACCATTCTTATTATTATCATCACTCAAAAAGACATACATCTTTAGTTTTATTTTAGATGTTAACCAAATACATCTTCTCTATCATCGACTCGCAGGTCGGCATCCTTATTTATTCTAATATTCCTATAAAATCCACTTAGACTCTTGCACCTCCTCCCGAATCAGGTGGTGATCGTGATCGTCGATGCCTCTCAGCTGGCCTCTCCATCCTCAAAGGTGCCACTGCCATTGGTTCCTCCCATTGATCCGCCAACATCTCCTGTAACATACGAATACGCCCTCTCGCGTGGAGGAATCTTGCCTCCAGCCTCTCCACTCAGTAATCGTGTGAAGCCTCTAACATTCCCATTGTCTCATTCACCTCGTGTTTGAAGTCAAGGCGAGCCAAATCTCGCAGACGATCTCTCTCCGCTGTAATCACAAATATGTCGTGGCACTCACGTGCACCTCGCAGCTCTCTCCGCTACCCACCATACTCTATAGGCCTCCGCTGCTTCCCGCATCCATAACCCTACGATCGGGCGCTATCTCTTCTTCGCCCTTCTCGAGGTGTCGGCCGGGAGGTGAGAATGCCGCCTCGCCGATCCTCATGTATGGTCTATATGTCATAGGAATATCCCGAACGAACCCAAATTGTCGCCGCACGCGATCTAGAGGAATCCTCTCGTACTCGCCTCGCCTATGCCCCGCGATCCACCTCAATCGCTCTACACCCTCAACTCCTCGCCTATGTGCTCTGTCACCATATAGTTCCCGTATGGCCTCCAACAAATATCCGCAATCACACCATCTCCCATACCGTTCGTCTATACTACTCGATGTCATCTATCACGGCCTCGATCTCGCTTCTTTTCGTCTCGACCCATCGTCTGAATCCCAACCTTTGCACTCCTGTCTCTCCCGACTCAATGGGTCGGCCTATTGGACGCACACAAACAATATGCTCATAGGCCCAACAATGTAATAAGTACGAACAATCCAGTGTCGTCCTGTGTTTTCGCTTGCATGCCCATAAACCCCTATATAACTCTGCCAGATATGCGGGTGCCCATGCGAATGTCACGCTCATTTCTATCATTTCCCAAATAACACTCATCAATGCTTTGGGAAATCTTCCACCTTCCGCCTCTAAGAATGCATAATACCCCACCGCTATCATTAATAGCACGGCCAACCTTGTTTCCTCAGGGTGTGTTGCATACATTGTACCATACGTAAATGATAAACCTCGCTGTGTCAAATCTCGTGTAGCTGACCCAAATACTGCTGTTATCGCTGCCCGCCCCACGCTGGGCAACGCCTGATACACTGTTTTTCCTATCATTGGGAGTCTCAAAATACGGAACACATCTTCCAAAGTCACTGTCATCTCCCCTGTTGGGTAGATAGAAGGTATTCTTTTCTGGATTCCATCTCTCAATCAACGCCTGCAACATAGCATGGTTACGCGCGATTCTTGAATAATAGCGATTCCACTTAACCCCAACCGATTTATCAATGCCCATTCACCGGTGTTACATCCGCCGATTCGTGACAACAACGCTGCACAAAGATTATTCATCCTTAACCTTGCTTCTTCCTGCATACATCAAAACGACACATAATTATTCAAAAGAACAAATCTCTACGGGTTTTTTCTCAAAATCTGGAAACCCTTACAGTAACCGATAGCGGTTATGCATAACCGATACCGTTGGCTAACCGATACCGCACTTATAAACGATACCGGCATCACAAAAATATACCTACCCCGCTTCAAACATACACCTTCGATATTTATGAAGCCCGCTTTACTCCTATTTCTACCTAAAACATACACAAAGCCCACCCTGCTTACTCCGCCCCGTAGCACTCATACCATCCCCAACCCTTGCTATCACGTTTTTTCTTTCTCATATCTAACCACTTACACTTCTCTCATCCTATTCACAAAACATGCAAAATCAAATTACAACCAAACCGCTTTACCTCTCCGGGTTGCAAGCAGCTGAGGTGGCACTGCCTTCCCTCTCGTCCCTCCTCGCCTCGCTGGATGCTTCTCCTCGTTTCGCCATGATCACCACCCTTTTCAAATTTGCCTTTCTTTCTCGCCTTCTCAATCTCGATCACATTCACTTTCCCCTCTCTTTTTCTCCTTCTCACTCAAATTCTCTCATGCAATTCCCCTCGTCTCTGTCAAAAAAAGCGCCGCATTCACGTATTTAACTTTTCATGACTTAAAATAAGAATGGCTCTAAAAATAAGAACTTAAGTTGCCAACCCAGCAGTTCTATTTTTAGGAAAATAATTCTTGCATAACCGATATCGGTTACTTAACCGATACCGGTCATATATCTACCGACATCGGTTACATAACCGATATCGGTCAAGTTACCCCTTGTTGCTTAAACCTAAGTCGTCTCTTCATTTTTGGAAATTTTTGTGGCGCCCGCCCCTTTTTCCTGCATGAACAACACCATTATCCATATTTTTCATTAAATCCACATCTCATTACAATTTCATTAACATCATTTCTCTATATTACAAAACAAACAAGCCATCAATAACCAATATCAAAACCATTACTCTATACACCATTTGATCCAAATCAACAAATACAACCATTTAATATTCACACACCAGCGACCAAACATACAACATTTCATAATATAACATGTCAATTAAACTCATCATTTATATCTATATACATCCCATCAACAAAAGACATCAACATCATTAATATATAACACCATGTCAATCAAACTCATCATATATCACATATCACAAACCATCGACAAAACATTTAACGCTTTTTACGCACAAATGTGGGTCAAAACATCATATCTATATATATACAAAGTTTCAAAATACAATGTGCCCCGTGATCGGGGCCTCCGTAATCTCATAATATAACAAAGCCGCACGCAGCCGCAATAATCGCCAATAATCTCAACTCGCTCGCAGCCGCTCTCTCTCATATCAAAAAATACTCGCTCGCAGTCCGGTATCAATCAGATAACCTGTACTCGCTCGCAGCCGTATATATAATAAATAAATGAATGAATAAATGAATAAATAGGCACGCAGGCCTCTATCAACACAACTGCTCGCAGACCGGTGCCCATGTCCAATATACAAAATGTGCAGGGACCCCTCGCCTCTCTCCACCTCCTCTCGCCTCGTCTCGCCTCGCTGGTCCCCGTCCTACCTCTCGCCTCCTACCTCGTGTGACGGACCCACCACCGTGGGCCGCACCTCCCCGAGACCTCTCTGGCCCGAGAGGTCTCTCGCTCTATGTGCCGCATAGGGCTGAGAATCAGCCCCGCACTATCAAGAATATCCCGATAGATCGGCCTCCGCCTAGCCTCCATGTAACGCTCTCGAGCCACCGTAGGTGCTGGGCCGGTCCCCTCGACACCTACTACCAAGGCCCCCGTGCTCGGCTGGTGCCGCTGCCGTGTGCTGTGGCCGCTGGTGGTGGTACTGTACTGCTGGCTGGGCCGTGGTGGTGCTGGCTGGTGGTGGTACTGCACTGCGTGGTCGGGCCGGTGGTGGCTGCTGGCTGTGGTGGTGGTACTGTGCTCGTGCCGGGCCGTGGCCGTGGCTGCGCGGTGGTGGTGCTCGTGCTCGTATCGAGCTCGCTAAGCTACGCCTCGTAAAACACCTATTTCGTGCTCTCAGCAGCAGCAAGCCGCCCTCGTAATAACTGTACTCGCCCTCGAGCTGATCTCGCTCGCTGCACCGCCGCTAAGTCTGGCCGTGCAGCCGTGTGCTATCTCGCCGCTTCTCTCGACTAGCACCACCAAACCATATATGCTCCCGTATAACCAAATCATCTACAAGTGTCATCTCGCTGCCTCTCAAAGAACCCAACTGGGTCCAAGGGCTGTGGTGCAGCAGTAGTGGGGCTTCTACATCATCCCTCCGGACACGAGGGAAGGGAGGTGGCTCGCCCCGCCGCAGCCCCATCTCGCCGCTGCACTCTCTCTAGGGGTATCCTCTCATACTCTCCCGCCTCCGTCCCGCTATCCGTAAAGTGTACTGATCAAGCGCAATCGTAATCGGCTCCTTCACACGGGTGATGACCTCTCTCGTAAGGTCTCCATACGATATCTCCACCGCCGCCCTCTAATACATGCCTGGTAATAAGCGACGCCCCGCCCGCAAGCACTGCTCGTGGCCGGCCCACGACCCCCAACCACCTCTGAAAGCCGTATCTATATATGACTCAGTGGCCCCGGCCGCCGGGCAGCCCTACTGGTCTAAGGCATATGATGTGCTCATATGCCCAACAATGCAGCAAAAACGTCGAACAAATCCCGAATCGCCTCATCCGGCGATAGCCCCACAGCTCTCGATACAACAATCGTATTGTATACTGGTGCCTAAGCATAACAAAGTGCTCCTCCACCATCTCGTAAACCCCCATCGCCGCCGTGGAAAGCGGCCTCCTCTCGAGTCCGGGAGGGCAAAGCAGGTGATCCTGATCATCATCAGCACGGCAAGCCGTGTCTCATGGCGATGGGCACGGTACATATCCCATACCCGATGCTCGCGCTGATACGCCAATAAGCAAGGCGCCGCATCCCCAAAACCTCGTAGGATGCTGTCCATGGCAGCCTCTCGCGCCCACTCAAAGACGCTTCTCTCAATCGGCAAATCAAGGATACGATACACATCCTCCAATGTGATAGTCATCTCCCACGGCCGAGAGATGGAACACATTGGTCGCGATCCCATCTCTCGATGAGGGCGACCATCAAACTATGATCCCTATCGATCGCTTCTCGCACACTGACTCCGCCGAGTCCCACTCGCGCATGATACCCTGGGCAGCCGCGGATACGTGTGGCACGTGTGGCCGCATCCGTACTCAACAAAGCTGGGGGCATCCTATCCCGCATCGTCACCGCCGACGTGCCTACAAAACCAACCCACACATTAGCCCTACTTTTATCACAACATCTACTTATACCTCTCTATACCCCTTTTTTTATCCCCCCGACCACAACCCGACTCCATACCACACGTCTACGCCCATCTATCTTCCCCTAAAACTTCTACGCTATTCCCCTCCCTCTTCACACCCAAACAAACAACCCACACCATACTCAAACGACCCAAACCATGCCCAAATACCTTAACCACATCTAAAACTTAAAACAACAACACAACCAAACCATACTCAAACACCCTACACCATGCCCAAATACCCAAACCACATCCAAAACTCAAAAACAAAATCACAACCCACACCAACAAATTGACATAAACCTAAGTCAGGACCGCACCTATACTGAAACACCCAAACAATACCACAACACCCCCACCCCAACCCAAACCATACCCAAATCACTACCAAAAACTCAAAAACAACAACATAACCTAAACCAACAAAAATAGCTAAAAATCACTAAGGACCGGTACCGGTCACCCATAACCGACCGCGGTCCCCTTCCCACCGACGCCGGTCCACGACCGACCGACGCCGGTCCAACACAAAACACCCTGTCCCTGAAATTTTGCGACCGATGATGTCGATGCCGCTTAGCGACCGACATCGGCCGGTCATGAAACTTCCTGAGCCGAACCCCGCGCGGCCCCCCCACCTACATTTTTTCATTTTTTTACCAATTTACCCACCCAAATACCCTAAAAACCTACCCACCCAGCCGCCTTGGCTTATTTCACCTATCTACCCTCTCTCTTTTTCAAATCATTTCCATTTTCTAATTATTTCCTAAAAAATGTACATTCCTACCCAAACCCCAAATATAGCATAATGCAATAAAATACACACAATGAGGGGTTTCGAACCTACCTGCATTTACGACGACACGCGCACGCCCGTGGAGGGATGGGTGGTGGTGGTCCAGCTGGTCCAGCCCCTCCTGCTCCTCCTGGTTGTGCCATGGCTCCAAATGTCCTCTTCTGGGTCCTCCACCAATCAACTGCTGCCTCCTCCTCACTCGGGCCCACTAACAACTAACTCCTCCAGTCAAATAGCGCCACCTCACGCAACTAATGCTCCAATCTTAACTCTCCACGTCAGACAACTCAAATTGGTTTCCAAATTGCAAAAGTGACAATGACAGGCCGTATTTTTCTTTTTATAGGTTTTTCGCCCATAACCGATATCGGTTTTATTATGCCCTAAGGAACCGGTATCGGTCCCCTCACCGATATCGGTCATATACAATCGACATCGGTTTTATTCCAAATTTCCCCCAATTTCTGCCCTTATTTACTATTTTCCCTTTTTCACCCACATCGCCTATATCAACCTTTGCTGCAAACATTCTAACCATTTGGCCCGACCCACGGCCGCAACCCACAACTGCCCCGAACCAACCTCAACTCAACCATCGCCCGACCCAAGGCCTCACCCTAACCATCCAAGGCCCAACCCACCATTTGGCCCGACCCAAGGCCGCAACCAACCATTTGGCCCGACCCAAGGCCACAACCAACCATTCGCCCGACCCAAGGCCGCAACCAACCCATCCGCCCGACCCAAGGCCGCAACCAACCATTTGCATTTGCCCGACCCAAGGCCCCAACCAACCATTTGCCCGACCCAAGGCCGCAACCCAACCATTTGGCCCGACCCAAGGCCGCACCCCAACCATTCGCCCGACCCAAGGCCGCAACCAACCAACCATTCGCCCCGACCCAAGGCCGCAACCAACCATTTGGCCCGACCCAAGGCCGCCAACCCAACCATTTGCCCGACCCAAGGCCGCAACCAACCATCCGCCCCGACCCAAGGCCGCAACCCAACCATCCATCGCCCGACCCAAGGCCGCAACCAACCATTTGGCCCGACCCATTCAAGGCCCACCCAAGGCCGCAACCAACAACCATCCGGCCCGACCCCAAGGCCTCACCCCAACCATTTGGCCCGACCCACGGCCGCAACCCAACAACTTGGCCCGACCCACGGCCCTCACTCATCAATTAGCCCCGACCCAAGGCCGTACTCACTTAACTACTTCACCCAACATCAACAACATACACTTTTATCCACCCAATGTAGCCTTTTTGTTCAATCCAAAGCTCACTGCTCGTGTTTTTAGCATGATTAGGGTCCTCGACTTGATCTCACGACCAACTTTGCCTAAGACCTAGACCGTGACGCTTATCTCAACCAAACCAACCATTCGTACCGCCGAACATGCCTAAACGCTCTCGTACCTTACCCGTTATATACCCCGAGCTACTTCCTATGCCTTGATACCAGTGATTATATCACCCTTGTTTGATAAACTATCGACCTTTGCCTATGCATTGCTGGTTTGCTCGTCAAATCATGTACCCTAGTCGCACTATTGCATTTCAACGTGCGTCTGCTTCTTTGGACCTACCCCACCATCTCACCCTCATCTCAACACCATTTACCCTTTATCAACCCTATCCCTGATTTCACGCTACCTCAATCTATGATAGATTTGAGGGGATTACCTATACCCTTAACAGGAGTAACCACTTCTTATTATTGTCCGTGCAGCTTTACAAAACAAACTACACGACAATAAGGGGCTAATGTAGACACCAAATTTGTGTCTTACGACCCCTTGTGACCCGCATCGCATTTCGCAACCTAACCTCACCACCTAAACCTTACACAATTATTTATTAATTACCTTATAATTAATAAATCCACATCACCATACCTGCCACCTCATGTCGCCACCTCATCATGACCTAGTCTTAACCCTAAACTAACCTAATTAAGACCTATAACTTGGTCCAATTCCACACCTATGACTAATTACTCCTCATCCGCACCTAAAACCAACTTCATAATGACTTGACCAAGCCCGCTACCAATCCTCTAAGAAAAGGAGGGAAAAGCCGGCTATTTTACCAAAATAGCCCGCTTTGACCGACCGATACCGGTTCCTACTGACCGCCGCTTGCATAAAACCGCCATCGGTTCCTCGTAAATGACCACTTCCAACCAAAAACAAAGATCGGATTTTCATTTGATCAGGAGAAGGAGAAATCATCGAGAGAATCCAGATTTTGCTTGGCCGAAAGCAGACAAGTGAAGAAACAAGAAGAGATTGCAGAGAAGGACATCAAGCCCAAGATCGCAACCGAATAACCAGAGCTCAAGAATACTCATCCGAGCATCGTGAGAGGAAATCGCATCCAACTTGGGTCCCGTCTTCATCATCATCACATCACCAAACTTGAAACTCGATCTACATCAGTGGGCAAGTAAGTAGTATGTTATATGTTTCTAAGCACCATTTTCTTGAGCCTGTTGATTAATAGTAATCATAAGTTTATTCCTAGATCTACTACCAGCTACAACTGCACTTAACCTTCACCCACACACCCCGATATTCCCAAGGCCATTTTACCACACTCGAGTCTTCCCTATCCTCCCATCATTCCCCTCACCATCCACCAATCCTAATAACCCCACAATCACCTTACAACCAACTTCTATCCAAAAGTAAGCACTTAGATTGCTGCCCCTACCGGTATCGCTTATCCTCTACCGCAAGCGGTTCTCTAACCGTGGTCGGTTACTCTAAAGGACCGCCATCGGCCACCGTGACTTATACCCCAAAACCTTTTTCTCGCCTATTTGCCACCTAACAACCCCAAATCCACTAGCCTGTTTATCCCTATAACTCAACCCGAACGTATCAACGACTCAAAGAATCAACAAACAACGTGACGCTTTATTATTGATAGTTTAGTTTCTATTGCTTTGTAAACGAGATACCTAAATCGTGATTTTGCAATAGCTTTCTATATTATCATTTGTGTTAAATCATATTAAAAGGGGAACTCACCACCTTCGAAAGGAAGTTTTTATATTTCCCGGGCTAAGGCAGATCTCATTTGTTGTCTAATTAAAATCTTGTGGTCTTGTATTCTTACTGCAGTAGTAGTCCTTCCAAGACAAAAAGGAGTTCTTCGCAATGATCTCGATCTCTCTCTACGGTACGCACACACCATCTCAACATTCAATGTATTCCTCCTAGCCCTAACCCTTATCTCTGCTTCTCAAAGGAATGATAGGATCCTAATGGATTCCATCCTTGCCACATAATGTATCATAAAATTCTACTCCTTCCACTTGAGTATATCCTTTACAAACCAACCTTACCTTATTTCTAGTAACTTCACCTTTTTCATTCAATTTGTTTCTAAACAATCACTTGGTTCCAATAATGTTTTTTTCCTTTGGTCTAGGTACAATCTCCCATTTTTCATTATTTTTAATTTGTTCCATCTCTTCATTCATTACATTCATCCAATTATGCTCCTTACTAGCCTCCATGATATTGTTTTGTTCTATTTTGGATAAGAAAGAAATATTTTCTTGATTTTGAGTAATTTTTATATTTCTTCTTTTTGGATGCTTGCTTCTTTATTTCCTATGATTTGACTTATATGGTGGTCTCTTTTAACCTACCTTGAAGGTGCCTTTGTGTCAGGTATCTCTTCTTCTTCATGTTCAACTTTTGAAATTTCTTCATCATCCTGATTTGCAATAGTTTGTGGAGTCTCTTTGGGCTAAGTTATGACCTTCTTTGGATAGGATTCATCAATTGTGACATTAGTGATCTCAACTATCTTTTACTATCTCATAATATATATGTTGAACTAACATATTAATAGCCTAAAAATATACCTTCATCACACCTTGAATCAAATTTACCCAAATTTTCATCATCTCTCTTGATGTAGCACTTGCTTCCAAATACTCTAAGATGCTTCAAACTTACAGGTCTACCTTTCCAAATCTCATATGGTATCTTCTTATCATTAAATCTTATTTGATCTTGTTTAAATTATATATTGTTGTAGAAACTATTTCTCTCTAGTATCCATCAGGAAATTTGATTCATTGAACCTATTTCTAGTCATTTCTTGTACAAATCTATTATTTCTTTCTACTATCCCATTTTATTGAGGTGTCTTTACACAGTTGATAATTGTCTTTTTATTCCATGAGTCCCACAAAATTCATCAAATTCATCGACCAAAAATATCTTCCTCTATTAGACCTTAAACTCTTTATTTTGACATTATTTTAAATTTCCACCAGTGTTTTGCATGCTTTAAATATTTTGAGTGCCTCAGAATGTTTTTTGAGTAATGAAACCCATGTCATCCTTATGAAATCATCAATCAACAACATGAAATAACTATCTCCTTGAATTATTTCAGTTCGGGTTGGTCCTAAAATATGAATGTGTATCAACTCTAGAGGCTCTATAGTGGAGTATTCTTTTGATTTGAAACTTATCTTAGTATATTTCCCATGAAGGAAAGATTTACAGATCTTATCAAATGGTATACTAATCTTAGGCATGTTTCTTACACATTCCAAAGAGCTAATTTTTACAAGGTTATCAAAATTGAGGTGTCCTAGTCTTCTATGCCAAATCCATCTTTCATATACTTTAGTAATGAAGCATTTTTATTTGTTTACCTCCTTTAAGACATACATATTATTTTTGGTTCTCTTTTCCTTTCCAACCACCTTACCTGATTTTTCTTTCTTTATGTCACATCCCTTGTCATGAAACAATACATTATATCCCTGTTTGCACATTTGACTAACACTCAAAATATTTTGCTTCAATCCCTCAACATACAACACATTTTCAGTGATGGTTTTTCCATTTTCAAGACTTATTTTACCTTTTCCCACAATATTAGTTGAGGTATTGTCTCCAAACCTCATTGTACCTAAAGTGTTTTCTTCCACAAAGATGAACTTTTAATTTTTATTGTCATGTGTCCTGAGCACCCACTATCAATATACCACTCCATGTCTTCACTCTGAGAATGGAAAGCAATTTGAGCTATTAACCCTTGTTCCTTTACATTTGTAAGATCTGATTTGACGTTATAAACATTCTTTCTTTTCTTTGGAAGTATTTGATAACAAAACTTAGATATATGAACATACTTTTGAAAAATTTCTAAAACCACCTCATCCTTACTTCTCAAATGATAAAAATCAAAACATCTACCATGAACTTTAGCATGATTTCTACATTTTGAGGCTTTATGACCAAATTCATTACATGAAAAATAATATCCATAAAATGAATGAGAACACCTCTTAACATTATGTTGTCTTCTTGTATGATATCTCTTCCTGAAATCAACTCTCTTAGCTTTAGGGAGTTCTTGAGTTATCTGAGTTGTCTTCTTGCTTATTGATTCATCATCCTCATTCTTCTTCTCAAATCTTATACCAGATTTTTCATTGACATCTCTTTGCTTTACTAGCAGGTCATCTAGTTCATTTGTGATCTTCTCAAACTTGTGATACATCTTCAATTTTGTGGAGGTCTGATCTAATTGGGTCTGTAGCAGCTCCAGTTTATATTTCAGCTTTAGATGCTCTTCTTATTTGATTTTAAAAGATTATTCAATTAACTTGATTTGTACCTTAAATTCATTAACCTTATCTTCATGTTTTTGAGGTTATTTGTTTTGTTTTTCTTCAAGAATATTGATTTTTCCTTTATACTCTTTTTCCATCAATTTCATTTTCTAGATTCTTCTTTTTTTGATGTTTTAACTCTTCTAAAACAATGATTAATTCAGCCACAAGGTTAAATTTTTCCTCTTCTTCATTTGAACTATCATATTCAGTCTAAATTTTTCCTTTTCAATTTCTTACAGCAGATACTTCCATAGCCATGAATAATTTTTCAGCTTGAGTCCCTTCATAATCACTTGAGTTGTTGTAATCACTTAACTAAGAACTTACAAGAGATTGAACCTTCTTTTGTTTTTAAATTCTTCTTTTTTTGAAATATTTCTTCTTGCCCCTTTCTTCTTAAATTTCTTCTTTCTCCTTTGAGAAGATTCTTCATTATCTTCATCCTCCTTGTGTTTATTGGGACATGTTGTAGCAAAATGACCAACTTGGCCAAAATTGAAGCATTTAAATGGTAGCTTTCCCTTGTACTTACCTAATCCTCTTTTTAGCTTCCTCAAAAACATGGCTTCCACCTTCTCATCATCTATCTCCATTTCAAACTGAGCTTTACTCTTCTTTACCTATGATTCTTTATCAACATTGAAGGATGCCTCTTTCTTGACTGACTTTGAGTCATTGATTCTCATTTCGTATGTAATTAAGATTCCATAAAGCTCATCTATTTTCAATGTGGTTAAATCATTGGCTTCCTTTGCTGTTGACACTTTGGAATCAAATTTTGAGGGCAAAGATATTATAAATTTTGAACAACCACACTCTCTACTATTCTCTCTCCTAAGCTTCTGATATGATTTATAACTTCATCCATTTTTTCAAGTATGAAACAACATTTTCACCTTCCTTCATTTTCATGATTTCAAACTGAGCACGATAAGTATGTAACTTGGCCAAATTTACATTGTTGTCTTTTTCATACATAGTCTTCAATTTATTCGACATTTTCTTATTTTTGGTACACTACATGACCTTTACGAACTCAGCCTCAACCAGCCCACAAAGAATTGCACTCATAGCTTTAGAATTGTTTTCACTTGCTTTATTTCCTGTTGCATTAGTAGGGGTGTAGTTAGAATAGTGTAGTCATTGTCGCATGATTATCATATGTTAAACCCACGTGAAATTAGGTAAGTATTCATTCTGATAGATGAAAATGCATAATTTGATCCATTAAATAAAGGAGATTTGGAGGTGGAAAAACCACATTGTGGCTAATTACTTTCCATGACCGAATTTATTGGATCTACCTTGAGCTACTAAACTCACCACACCAGGCCTCACTTTGATAAAAATTGTTTAAAATATAGTAATTGAGAGGGGGTGAATCAATTCTTATTAAAATTTTATGCAATTCAGAATTTATCAATAATCAAATTTTTAAAATTACCTTATCTATGACAAGCATGCATATTTAACTAGAAGAGAGAAAAGAAACTAAAATAATTCCAAAGCATCATTAGGATGTAATTGAGGTAGGCATTTTTGGTTGGATCCTAGGTTGTTTTAAGAACAAGTATTATCATTTCCCTCCAAATTATTTTCTCAAATAGTCAACTTTGATAATATTGTGTGTAAAGGCCTAAATAAGGCCTATTAGTGCTAATAAGGGGAAAATTTGTGTAAATAAGGTCTAGCGGGCTTATCCTCACATGGAGAAAACTTTAATAGGTGATATTTTAGTTATTAAGGATTTCTTAAGCTAGGAAAATGGTTGAGCCATCTTAGGGAGTAGTTGAGAAAGACTAGGAATGTGGTTTGGAGTACTAAAAATGGGATTTTTGGCCTCCATATGTGGTTCCTTCATGTATGATGATTGTAATCAGGTGTAAATATGTGGGAATAACAAATATTGAAGGTTTAGAGTGGTTTCATGATGTAATTTTCAAGTTCTACTATGTTTTCTCATGCATTGTTGACAGTGTTTATGCACAGACCGAGGTTAGGAAGGTGACAGTCAAATTTTTAAGGCTTAGAGGTTGACTGTGATGATTGGAAGAGTTGGAGGGCCTCATCACAAGCTCAAGTAAATTTATTTGGGGTCTTGAAACCTCTGTATGAGTTTTGTGTGCTTAAATTTGTCCTCATTGCCCTCGAACTAGGGCTTTCTAGATCTCTCAGACCGTATGGTAAAAAGTTCTAAATTTTTGAAATCATCATACTTATGGTGTCAGCTAACTCTATGAAAGATTGTGTATCAAAATTAAAATGGTAAGGGTGACTGTCATAAGCCGTGCATTCCAAGCATGTAATTTACCAGTTTAGACTGTACAATGAGGGTTTTAGAGATATTTAATGCATGTTAAGACCAAATACCATTTGGAGGGGCTGAGAAATGTTGCATTTCACCTGAATGAAGTAGTTAGAAGGTTGTATGAACCTTAGGAATCTCTGCACTCATTTGTAGCATCACAAAAGACCTAATTAGGCCTAAATAAGCCCTAGGATAGTTGGAAAAGTACCATTTCGTACAAAGGAGTAAGCATTGAGACTTGGACTCATGTTAGGGCTCCATAAAGGGTCCTTGAATCAGTTATGATAAGGGTAAGTTGTTTTAGGAACATTGGAAATTCATTAGCATTTGCATATAGGGAAGGCTACTAGGTTACGAAACTAGTTGATTAAATTAAGAACATATTCAAGGATTGGGAAAAGTTTAGAGGTATAGCCACCTCATAGCAAGTCAAATGAAGCATTTTATGGATTTTTAGGGTGAATCAAACCCCTAAGCATAATATTGGCTTATTGACCACTTCTAGCCTTTTAGGCTAGCATGAAGAAGAGTGGAGTAAAGGAAGAAAACACGAATGATGTATGAATCAGAGATATAGACAACATTGCAAGAGATGGTTTTGTAATAAATGTAGAATGTTCAAGAGTAGGGGTTTCACAAAATGGAGCTATGAAGGTGAATTATATGTATGGAAGAGTGAAGTAAATGGATATGAGGTGTCTATGAGACAATAGAGGAGTGGAGGAGGTACAAATGACAGAAATGATTGGTGAGTAAAAGTGTAAGGCATAAGGTAGGTAGGAGATGTGATAATCTTAGGTTGAATTCAGAGGTACATCTGAGTTGCTTAATGAAGGATAAACCAAGAAACATAGTGCTTAGTAGATTTGAGGTAGAGGACAAGGTTTAAACAAATTATAGTTTCCATAAATGTGACCGTGATAAAGTAGGGAAGATTGGTAAACTAAATTCAAGGTATGAAATTCATGTTTTCTCTACATATACTTGAGAAAGGCTATAAAATGGAATGTTCCTACAATCTATACTAGGTAAACATAATGATCTACATCAAACAAGTGCTTTTAGCTAGATCCTCTAAGCAAGGGCTAGTTGAGAGAAGAGTCATGCATGCTTAAGGTGATGGTGAACTACACACAAACAAAGTGAATTGAAGAAGACCCTTGCACCATTTTGGTATCAGAGCTTGATTTAAAGGCTATAAAGGAAATTAGGAGGATGATGGCACACTTGCACTCAAGGATACATAACAAGTAGGAAATCCTTCTTAGAGAAATGATGGAGCAGTTTCAATAGATGAGGATACAAATGGAGGAGAGAATGGATGTTTTGGAGAAATTTTTTAGAGAGGGAATGCCATTGTTAGAGGTCTTAAGTAAAGGAGAGTTTATAATTCATTCAAGGCAAGAATGAAATTTTCCTTGAAATTTTTAAAAGGTATTCTTATGTTTAGTGATGTGAATGAAAATCGAGATAGTTGTGTAAATGTTAGAGATGTGAATGCAAGTTGTAATGATGTAAAATTCCCTAAGAGAATAATCGAGAAGGTATTTAGATCAGATTAGTTATGTAGGTGAGATGAGATAATGAAGGGTGAATATCTCTTGATGAAGAGAGTCTTTAGGCATCCAAGAGGTACAAATACATATTTAAGAAGATAAGACACAAACATGAGTCAAAAAAGGAACTTGTTCGAAGTAGATGCAAATATTGGGGAAAGTTATACAATGTCATCATAGATGGAGGAATTACTAACAATCTTGTGTCATAATACATGGTGAAGAAGTTGGGATTCAGAAGACTTCCACATTCAAAGCCTTATTTCATTTCATGGGTGCAACAAAGTCATAATATCCTAGTAAGTGATCAAAGAATAGTTGGTTTTCAAATTGGGTCATATAAAGATACAATGTTATGTGATGTTCTACCTATAGATGTTTTCCATTTTCTCTTAGGTATACTTTGACATTTTGATAGGCACGCCAAATATGATGGAATTTTTTTTTTTACAAATTTTGTAAGGGTGGAGTTGAGCATAGTCTCATACCCTTGAAGGGTGAAGGAGATGATGAAAGAGGAAGTGTCATGTTAATGACCATGAGGAAGTATTTTCATGAAACAATGCAGCAGGTGAAGGAGATAAAGACAGTAAAGGAAGTGTCTCCTTGTGATGAGTTGTGGATGAGAAGAGAAGCACCAAGAAGGGTGTTTTGTGACCAAGAAGCTAGTCACATGAAGAAGTTGATAGAAGAGAGAGATTATGAAAAATTAAAGGAGATGGTGGATCAAAAATACCACCTTGGAAGAGAATTAAGTTTCTTAAATGGAGATAAAACAGTGAAAGAGGCCATGAGAACATCAGGGATGAAGGTCAAGAGACCATTGATTTTTCTAACTAACCCTATGTGGACATATTTTTGTATGCAAGTATAACTCGTAAAATGTTGAGTTTTTATGAAAATGTAGGTAGTAAAAGTGATGAAGGTGATGTCATTTCAAGGAAAAAAGACCACCTTGGTCCTAAATATGATGAAGAGGAAGAAATGGACACTCTCACATTAAGAGAAGAGATGTAGAAGTTGGAAGAGATGTTTGAGTCCATGAAAGGTCAACATGTAAGTGAAGGAAATTATAGTGGACATAAATAACTCATGAAGGAGATCCATAAAGAATACCAAGCCAAAAGGATGATGAATACCAAGTCAACTTTGATAATGTTGTGTGTAAAAGCCTAAATAAGGCCTATTAGTGCATATAAGGGCCAAAATTGTGTAAATAAGGTCTCGAGGGCTTATCCTCATAAGGAAACAAGTTTATTAGGTGATATTTGAGTTGTTAAGGATTTCTTAAGCTAGGAAAATGGTTGAGCCACCGTATGGAGTAGTTGAGAAAGACTAGGAACGTGGTTTAGAGTACTAAAAAATGGAAATTTTGGCCTCTATATGTGGTTTCTTCATGGATGATGATTGTAATCACGTGTAAATATGTGGGAATAACAAATATTGAAAGTTTGAATTGGTTTCATGATGTAATTGAAAATTTATACTATGTTTTCTCATGGATTGTTGATAGTGTTTATGTATAGACCAAGGCTAGGAAGGTGACAGTCAAAGTCTTAAGGATTAGAGGTTAACTGTGATGATTTCAGGAGTTGGAGGACCTCATCACAAGCTCAAGAAAATGTATTTGGGGTCTTGAAAACTCTGTATGAGTTTTGTGTGCTTAAATTTTTCCTCACTACCCCTGAACTAGGATTTCTAAATCTCTCAAATTGTCTTGTAAAAAGTTCTAAATTTGTGAAATCATTGTACTTATAGTGTTAGCTACTCTATGCAAGAGTGCAGATAAAAATTCTACTAGTATACAATGACTATCATAAGCCCTGCATTATAGGCATGTACTTTACCATTTTAGACTGTACAGTAAGGGTTTTAGAGATATTTAATGCATGTTAAGACTAAATACAATTTAGAGGGGCTAAGAAATGTTTCATTTCACCTAAATGAAGGAGTTAGAAGGTTTTCTGAAACTTAGGAATCTTTGCACTCATATGTAGCATCGCAAAAGGCCTAATTAGGCCTAAATAAGCCCTAAGACAATTGGAAAAGTACCATTTCATAGAAAGGAGTAAGAATTGAGACTTGGAATTGTGTTAGGTCTCTATAAAGGGTCCTTGAAATAGTTATGATAAGGGTAAGTTGTTTCAATAACATTGGAGATTCATTAGCATTTGCATATAAGGAAGGCTACTAGGTTACAAAGCTAGTTGATGGAATTAAGAACAAACTCAAGGATAGGGCAGAGTTTAAAGGTCTAGACACCTCATAACAAGTCGATGAAGAATTTTATGGATGTTGAGGGTGAATCAAACCCTTAAGAATAGTATTGGATTATTGACCACTTCTATCATTTTAAGCTAGCATGAAGAAGAGTGGAGTAAAGGAGTAAAACATGGACAATGTATGAATCAAATATATGGAAAACATTAAAAGATGGTTTTGTAATAAAGGTAGAATTTTCAAGAGTAGGGGTTTGACATAATGGATCTATGAAGGTGAAGTATATGTATGGAAGAGTGAAGTAAATGGAGATGAGGTGTCTATGAGACAATAGAGAAGTAGAGGAGGTACAACTGATAGAAAGGATTGGTGAGGACAAGTGTAAGGCATAAGGCAGGTAGGATATGTGATAATATCAGGTTGAATTCAGAGGTACATCTGAGTTTCTTAATGAAGTATAAACTAAGGAACATAGTGCTTAGTAGAGTTGAGGTAGAGGACAAGGCTTGAACAAAGTATAGTGTCCATAAAGGTGACTATGATAAAGCAAGGCAAATTGGTCAACTAAAGTCAAGGTATGAAATTCATGTTTTATTTACATATGCTTGAGAAAGGTTATAAAATGGAATGTGCCTATAATCTATACTAGGTAAACATAATGATCTACATCAAACAAGTGCTTTTAGCTAGATCTTCTAAGAAAGGGCTAGTTGAGACAAGAGCCATGCATGCTTAAGGTGATGGTGAACTACATACAAAGTGAGTTGAAGAGAACCTTACACCACAAACATTCATGAACACATATAGAGACCAAATTTAATGTGGGAAACCTGTAAGGAACAAAAACCCACTAAAACCACTTGGAACTATGCTTAGGAGAGAAATGTCTTATAGATGCTACATGATTTCATGGTTGAGCTTTAACTCAACTTGGAGCTACAAATCCATAATTTAATTGAGCAATTACTTAGTATTTGACATGCTACAACTTGTATGAAATATTCAACTCCAAAATTTGGTAGAACAACAATTGAAATTTAGTAAGCTTCAACTTACAAGGAAGGTACGACTCCCCACATGCTAAGTTATAACTTAGAATTTATTAGATTTTTGTGATATAGAATTTTTGTCTCTCACGAATGATGGTGACTACTAAATTAGTTCACTCTTCTTCTCCTCTTCTATGTTAATTTGCCATGGTTTTCAATACATTTGCTTTCTCAAAATTTTAGCATAGCTCTCTCTCCATGAACTTTACTTACAATTACTTTGAAAAACATATCTGCAATCGAAAACAACATTTACATGCTCAAAAATTGATCTTAAATAAACAAACAAGTTGACCCTTGACATTTCATGACTCTACACATGACCATTCTTCCTTCACGAACTTCATGTTTGTAGGTTGAAAAATGACACTTTTCACCTACTCCATGTAATTGACCTTTGAGCTTCTCCATAAGCTCCTTCACTTTGAATAATGATGTTTCATGTTCCATGACTTTTGAGCTTCTTCATAGACTTACCCGACTGAGACAAACTTCTATCACAAATTTATCCTTCATTTCAAGATGAATCAGTGTGATTTATTTTGAAACTCCTTTTCTATCTCCTTACAGAAATTGCTTGGAATTTTTGGGATTTTTCATCAATTAAAAATTAAGTTTCAATAATTTTCCATTTCAGACAAAACTTGCATAGTCATCCCGAAATATAAGCCAATGAAAGATCTCCACATTTACTTCGTAATATCACAATGTTGATAACTTACCTGATTTCCACAAAACTTGAGCCAATGAGAAGGATCCATGTTTATTTCAAAATTCAATTTAATTTGCAAGGACATTATTAAAATGTGAATCCTAAACCAATTAGTAAACTCCACGAACCTTTTGGTGTCATTATTTTCTAAGTGTGAAGCACAAACCAATAGGAAGGCTCCATGCCTTCCCAATGCCAAAATTTTGATAACCTATATCTAATCAATGTGACACCCAAGATAATACGGAAGCTCCACATGTCATCCTTTAATACTTCCATGTTTCTCTTATTGCACTAACTCTGTTTTCCCTAACACGGATTCAAAATGCCATAAAATTTGGCTCATTCTAGAGAATTTACGTCCTCCCAGAGCCATCTCTCAAAAGTATAGTAGAATGATACCATGTGTCCACCTTCGGTCATTAGATCATCGCCAAGTGGAACCCTCTACTTAGTTCACCTATCTCTTCTACTAACGTATCTTCTATATCTTCGGCTTCGGACCCATAAACTTTATGAAATACGGCGATTCTCGGAGGTTTACTTATGTCGACCCCAAGTTCCTTCAACTTACCCGGAATTATGACACATAGCACCTTCCTTTACTATTGAGATTTTTCCACCTTTCCTATTGATCTTTCAACCTTACCCAAAACCAAAAAGCTATAGTAGTTTGTTAATTCTGTGAACCTCACATTCGTTGGGTGCATCTGCTAGAGCTTTCAAAATCGACATGTGTTTATTTACCATATTTTATTTTCACCACATTTCTTATCCATATTTGGTTGCATGTCCTTGATTTTTCCACATGTCTGTCAAGTTTTGGGAGAGGGGATGCACAAAGCATATTGATTTATGCTTACCTGTCTTTGATCTGCCTCATCACATAGACTCGTAATATAATCAAAACTCCGCTCACCCATCCTGTAAAATTTTCAATGGTCATATCTTCGTCTGAGAGCTCCGATTTGGAAAATTTTGGACTCATTGGAAAGGTCTCATTGATTTCTCAAATAAATATACCTCCATGACTACCAAAATATATTGCATATGTTGAAACAACCATTTCAAACCATTAGTGTACATCAACCTCACTAGTTGAGCCTACAGCACTCTAAAACCATCCTGAAATCTCATAGACCATTGCACATCACTATCGACACCTATTTTCTTGAAATTTCACTCATCCTTTGCTATTTCACTTCTCCTTTACTATGTGACATCAATGACAACACAAATTAATGCAATATGGTTCAACAATAGAAAGCAGATGAAGATATGTTGAGGTAGAAAGTACTAGAAGTTATTGAAGAGGTGGACAAAGGGTTACCCAAGGGTGGAAAATTAGATTAGTTTGGGGTAAATGTTGAGCCCAATTTTATATGAGGCATTATACATATATATCATTTTGGATAAGTACTTTAGACACAATTTTGGCATACACATCATTTTGATTATTGGAGTTATTTCTGTGTGCTTCTATGAGAGAACACATGAAGGTAACTATACATGCAAGATAACGAAAGATAAGTAAAAATAGGTGCACACACAAACAATTAGGAAACATATACAAATGTTGTAATCTATATGAAGAATGACGTAAGTAATGGAAAGGGAACTATGACTCAACTACAATTAACTAAAAAGTAGAATACATGCATAAAAATGAATAAAAGTGGAATGTAAGAATTTTTATTTATTTTTGATTGATAAATGATTTTGACCGAGCTATGAATTGGAGGGTTTCTAGGACCCCACCAATTACAGCCAATGTCTAGAGACAAAATATTATAATAAATCCAACCAAGAGCATGACCAATGAGCCTACACTGACAATGCAATTTCTGCCACCGCTGTTTTTTAGAGCTACCAACCACCGTGAACGTTAATGCCGATGATGAAAAGTTTGCCATCATCGAGAATAATCAAGCAGTAACCACCGGTGATGCAACCTCTGCCACCACCGATAACCATCCTGAAGGGATCATGCCCAATGGGATTTGAACCTAGGTGGATCCGGACACAACCGTCTGTTATAACCGATCCACCCAAACCTCATTGGCGGAATGCAAGAAAATTAAGAAAGGATAAGATAAATATAAGTTATATTTCCCAAGGATAAAAATTATACTTCATGTACAACATCAAGCCTCCCAAGCAAAACATAAAGATAGGATATGGCAAGATATGGCATATATGCTCCTCAATGCAATAGTTAATCACATTAATATAAATCAAGGGATAATTATAACTCTTGTTCAAATAGCAAAGGAAAAGTCCTTATTGGTATATATACCATGTGGATCAATGTAAGGCGTAAAAACATAGTGATAAAAAAATGATAGAGAGATTTTATGAGATATTGTAATGAGTTATAGTTTTAACATGAATGAAGAGAAAATCCTAATGGATTAGCATATCATTCTTGCATATATCTATGTGATGTTTATGTTTATATAGTCTAATCCTTTTTATAATATATTTATATACAAACACTTCATATCAATGTTGAACATGATGAGAACCCTAATTATTTGAACCCTTGGGTGAGTGCACTAAGGTATTTTCATTAGTGTGGTAGGATGGCATGAGGAAGAAATATTACTCTCACCGCTAGGTTACTAAGGGTACACGCACACCATAGTGTAGTAACTGAAAGTAACTTGATGACCAACATATATGAAGATCATAAAACCATTTCTATTTTCTTTTCTTCTTGGGGGAGGATTTCCTCATGTCTAAGCTTATCAAATTAATCACCTCTAGTAGTACCACCACTTTTCCTTTTTTTGAACAATATTTTGCTATTGTCTAAGAACCTCATGATCAACTTGTGATAGGACAAAAAATTGTTGTTGATCCTACTGAATAATTGAATCAAGAATGATGAATAATGAAGAAGAGGTAGTCATTTTAGTTAGAGGGATTGAAAATTTTAATGAAGAGGAATATAGAGAATATGTGGTATGAGTAGGACTAGTTGAAGATGGAGGAGTAGAAGTGGAAAATTTTGGAGGAGGAGTGGAAACCTAGGATGGGATGTATACTTAGGATAAGGCAGCCCCTAAGGGGGAGAGGAATATGGAGAAGCTTGTGATAGAATTGTAGGAGTATGAGTGGTAGGAACATAAATTATAGAGGAATATTTAGTAAAACGTTATTGATAAATATTTAGTAGTGGTGGGGATCACAAATTTATAATTATGGTATCGATTAAACTTTAATAGTTCAGGAGTATCTTATGCTTCACCACTTTATCCTTTACATATGAACTTCATTCTTGGTTTTGTTATAGTGGACCCCTTCATGACCTTGTCCTTCCCTTGAATCTCGAGGATCCTTTTGGGATGCACAATTCCTATGGGTCCTCCTTCTTACTTCTCCTTGCTTGCTTTGTATTTTCCAATGGAACACGAAAATCTACTTAGCATTGTTAATTTCAACTGATTTATATTAATTCCTTTTGTATGAAGTCATTGTAGGGTTTGTGACACAACACTAATCCTATATTAGAGTGAGGTGGATTATGGTTTATACCAATTAATTCTTGAAAATGGTTTATTGTTTTATTTTTCCATATGTATTTCAGCCATATATTATCCTAAAACCGGGGTTATTTAAACTGATTCAATTTCTTGTTTCCACAGATCCTTTAAATTTTCTCAATTTATCATTTTACGGTTAAATTGACCTTATTATGTTAAAAAAAGTAACGAAAAACATACCAAAAAACACAATACTAACATTGATAAAAGAGTTTATCTGAAAATGGACTTCATCTCTGGGGTCGCTCAAAAGACGAATTGATACATAACTAATCCAAAAAATTACAAAATTCTTATATTATTTAATTTCTCACGGTTGGAATCATCAATAGACCTGGCTTAAACTTGGCACTATCTATCTCGATGTCAACTTGGCTTCACAATATAGGTCATCGGCTCGACCAATAATGATAATGTATTGTCTCTCTCTGGATGGTAGCATAATGTCTCTATAATGACACTCTGACCTAGAACAATAATGTTGGCACAATTTGATATCTACGACTCTCTAGCCTCCTTCAAAATAAATTCACTGAAAATACAAAATCTATGTTTCATGGCAATAATGTTGACACAAAAATAGATATGTGGTTTGTCAAGAGATGACTCTTTAGCTTATTGATGGTTTGCCAACATTGTGTCAACTTGGTTGTTTACAATATTGACGGTAGTCCAAATCATGGAAAATACACTTGACTCTCTGGCCAAAAACGTCAAAAGAGAATAACTTAAATTCTTATAATTTCACATTTAACAACTTTACGGCTATAAATTTTGTTTTAAGGCTTAAATATGACTTTTCAATATTTTTCGTAAGGCTCTAATGGCTTGAAAAAAATTGAATGCTTGGTATGTTTTTCAAATGAGAATGAGGGACCTTTGTACCTTTAAATCGCACTCTCTACATTTTCTTCATGGGATATAATCCTTCCTACATGTATAAGGGACGTAAATCCCATTAAAAATGGCAACATGGGATAGTAGTTATCCCATAATCTCCACCACATAAGTTGTTAAATATGTTTAAAGCTTAAATAAGCCTTTAAAATCCACGTGGGTGACAATTAAAACAAAATAGCCTTTTTAATATGTTATAAGCCTATAAAATAGGCTTATCCTCCATGTACCCTTAACCATTCCCATATACACACGACTTATTCACATATGAGATAATTATCCCATATATAGGTAATGTTGGAATATAGGTTTATTAATAAGCCTTTCTTCCTTAACGAATAGTCAAGTATGGCTTGGAATTTTCATGGTTGGGATTTGGTGCTTTTGATGCAAATATTTGGGTTTTCATACAAGTTGCATACCGTCAAAGACTAGAGGAATAAACCTCCTTGGTCACTTTTTCACATCTACTCATTTTTTACATGTCGAGGCCAATCTTGCGCGAGCCACAACTTCTACTAACAAAGTTTGTTTTGTCCTATTCAAAGTTCATTGGAAATATCACATGTTGAAACTTTTCATCTTTGCATCCATATTTTTACTTTAGTGAAAGGTGAGCATGCATATCTTACAATTATAACTAGAAACAAATTCCCACCTTATGTTTATTGGAGAGATATTTGTGCACTTTAACGAGCTACTAAACTAATTTATTTAATTCCTATTTGTCACTTACATACCTTGGCAACATGTAGGGCACACCATCATATCTGCATTCCCTAATGTAGGAGAAAGTGGCTAACTAAATGAACCATCCACCCCACATGACAATATTGGTTGTAGTTTCGATTAAAAATCAAGTGTTTGCCAATCGAGTGTCTAGCATACAAATGATGTAATATAAAAATGCATCTTTGATGCAATGGAAGTGTTGACCGTTTTCCTCCAAGGTGAGTTATGTGTAGAAAATATATATTTTAGTTGAGTTGAATTGGCCCATATGAGTTAAACTCTGGGAATAATATGGTACTTGGTGTAGCATGTACGTGGTACACAATCATATAGAAAGTATTAGTCACACATACCTCATAGAGCTACTTTTGAATGGAATTGCTAATCAATATAGATCGGTTGGTATGTTTTTATTCTTCCGGATGATACGGATGTACAACAACATCCACTCTTGAAATTCATAGGATGTCTGGGTTACCCACTATTTTGTTCAAGATATTAATTACATCATTGATTTCTTGTTTGAAATATGATGTTGGAAATGTCTTATGAAATATAGTGGTAGAAGATTTCTCCTTTTCAAGGCAATTCTTGTAAACCATTTTTGTACTTGAACCAATGTTCTCATTCTAATAACATTGGGATGTTTTTGCGTGATTTTTAATTACTCTACTTATTACCTTTCTTAACATTGGTTGATTTTCATTCCAATTACTTAAGTAAAACACCCCAAAAATTCAAGTAGAGTAATTCCAAAATCGTGCAAGGTAAATAAAGGGAGCAATTAGATTTACTGGTTTGCGTAGGGTGACTACTTTGAAGTAATGGCTCACCACAAGCATGAAGTAAAGTAGGTTTCAAAACCCACAAAGAAGAAAATGGGGATGTAGTTATGTGGGTTTTCAATGGGGCATTACTTCCAAGTAATGGCCGCTCATGGTTGTGAGTAAAGAAAGTAGAGAAACCCGCAAGGCTAAAGAGGGAGAAGGCATAGTATTATGGGGATGTGACCTGCACTACTTCCAAGCAATGTGAGTTTGCAAACACAAGCAAAACAATCCAAAAATCAAGAAATGAAGATAACATTTATAGAAATCCGATAAGGCATTACTTCAAAGTAATGCTTGTTTAAAAACCCACAAGCAAAGCAGGATCAAAAAATCGAAAGAAGGGTAAGAGACAATAATGGCACCTTGGATTCCCTCAAAACTAGGAGAGAGTAACATGGCCATAACTTTTGACCAAGAGCTTTGATTTTCACAAAAGTGGACTTTTTGGAAAACTCTCAACATCCTCTACACTAAAAAAATTTGGTGAAAAATGGAAATCGTATATAGCATTGAAATGAATAGTTCCAAACAAAGATAACCACCAAAATTTAATGCATTATGGTATCTTTTCATCTCTAACGAGCTAAAGGACATGTGGGAATGGGTTTTACAGGTTCTCCATGATGTGTTCGGACCATTCAATGGTTTGTTTTGGTTGTTGAATGCAAATTTTTAGGATTTATCTTCTCTCCTCCTTCAAAAATTCTATATATTGTAATGAGAGCATTTTTATAGTCGTTGGACATTTTGGTTATGCTACTTTTCTCTTCTTGAGTGTTGCTTGCATACAAATGAGCTCCTATCCTCATTTTAGACATTGTATGGTTGATCCATACCTCATTCCTTCATTTTAATAGATCGTGCAACAATCAAGCACAAAATTTAAATTCTATGGTTATTTCACCGCCCTATCTTTTTTTTTTATTGCTTTCCCTTGCCTCTCTATCATATTTGAAGGTATTGTTCTCCTTAAAGGGTCTAATATAGTTCTATTTTTATGTAAATGGTGTTTTGAGTGTGGTTGTGGACTGGTGTTGTATTTTCCCTCTCCACCTACATTTTCTCCAATTTTCACTCATAAGTTTCCACATTACCCTTCTCTTGGCTCTATAACCTCCCTTACTTCAATATTTCCCTTTTATGCATTTTCCTCTCTCCCTAGTCCCTTGGAATCATAGAATAGGAGAAGTTAGTTGCATTCCCTTCATTAGGAGTAGTTTAGACTTAGATTAGGAAGAGGAACCAGCCTTCTTTGTGTAGTTATCCTAGTTTCATCATCCCATACCTAGATATAATCTCATGTTTCCCAAAAACATTGATTTCTCATTCAACTCACTTGGAAGAAAATAAAAGGGTGTTATTTTTAAGTGATAATATGTTTGAAGGATTTGATGAAAAACATGAAGAAATTCCTCAAATTCATATGTGGGGTTTCACGTGATGCATATCCCTACATAATTACCTTCTTATTTCACCAACTTAGTCAAAAAATAAATATTTAGATTCATCTCTTAGCAAAATTCACCAAAAACATGCTATAAGCAAACGTTCTCAAGAAGCCTGAATCTTGCTTAAAAGGATAAATGCACCAAAACACTAAATCAAAATCTATAATAAATTTTAACATTCTTAAATACACCAAAAACTTGATTAAGCACTTCATAAAGTTCCAAACATTCATCTTTTATCAATCTCCAATTATAGACCTTATACTTGTTTGACTAGTTCTTGCTTAAGGTGCAATTCTTGCTCTTTTGGTCCTTTTTTCCTTCCAAAATCTTCTTACATGTTCCAATAGTTAAAAAAACCTTAGATAAATCATCAAAAACATTTAAAAAGGCTTAACTCATCAATCTTCTCTTCTTGACTCAAAATTGTTCATTAGATGCTCTTAAGGCATGTATTCTTGCACCACTCACAGTTGGGGACTTTTAGGGCTACCCATAAGAGATTTTAAACTTCCTTAGATCTCTTTTGTGACCCCTAATATTCTCACAAAACTTAAATCCTTCTAAAAATCTATATATCCCACTTTTTCATTTTTTGCTATTGAGAAGGATACTAGCTTAGGACAACCTTGCAACACCTATAAATTTTCCTCCACATAGAATCACGACATAAAATAGAAATTTTTGAGGACCCATTATGGAATAACTTAATCCTGATATGTTTCAAGTTTCATCTCAAAAGTAAAATACCACTTCCTTTGTAAATCGCCCCTTTAAACTAGTTCTTAACTATGTGTTAACCATCCTCTTCCGAACCATCATTAAAATATCAAATTTTAACTCTTATTTTTTCAAATTTATTTCATAATACCATTTTTTGGTCCCTTAGCATCATATATTAAAATTTTCGAAGAAAAATAATTTTATTTGGTGCTCCAAAATGCAATCCCTATCACACTTACTATGAAACCCTCCTACACACACAAGTAAGAGTATTTTTAGCGTAACTTGTTTGTTCATTAATTCAATGTCTGGAATTGACACACATATTGTATTAACATCATATACAAACTTTTATTACTAGAAAGGTTGGTGAAGCATGAAAATTTCCTCCATAAACAACTTGGTTTTATAGTTTGGCTTCTCAAACTTACATGTTTGTTCTTGTTTCTTCTTACCACCGCTACTATGCTTTCCTTCTATTCTTTGGTTTAAAATTTATTTAAATCATATGTATTATCCTTATAACACATTCCTCAATTTTATATCACCACATTTAACACCTACATCATCTTCCATTTAACTTGTTCTAGTATCCTTTTTCAACCTTTCTTATGATTTGAATGCATTGCATGATTAGTTTTTGGACCTTAACATCGACTTACTCATCATTACGAGTTATTGACCTATTTTCAGACTTCCAACACCTCTATAAATATCATCGTCCATTATATATGTATAAAATCAATTAAACCCGTTATAAATGAAGTGCACTTGACCTAGGACCCATTTTGCTTACTAACACCCTCAAAACAGGGTATGCACACATTTTTGATGATATGATCAAGTTTTACCCTATCAAAACTCATTGTATCACCTTGATAGTTTTTCAACATATTTATCATGTCTCTAACATAATTTCTACAAATGTTCATGAATTTTCAACTATGGGAAATAAATTTACGAAAAATTCCTCTCAAACCATAGACTCGGGTTCTACCCGAAGTGAACTCTCTTTTTGAGATTAATTTAGATTTAGGAAAATCCTATGCTTACAACAGGTTCTAATCGCTTCTATAAGTTCCTCACAACTTATACCATAGTATCCATGTCTTATTGTTTCTTAATAGAAACTTGTACCAACCTTATGTTCATAAAATGATTGTCAAGAGGACTTTGTGTTAGCATATTTCTAATCTAGTTGTTTACATCAATTAGTATTTGATATCTTTCCTGACTTTTTTTAGTATTACTAGTGACCAAACTTCACATGAAACTATTATTAAAACCTCTTACCTTATACAAAGATAGATACTCAACCTTACCACATATTCTCGATCCTAATGGCCTTCTTTATGGTTGTCCTTTTGTCAATATCTCCACTTCAAATTTTCATTCAAACTCTCATGATGGTTGTACCTCCATTATATACCTGTAGAGAACCATTCTACAAACCATATATCTCATGAATGATTCAAATATTCATAAACAAACATGTATCCCATAAAAGCACTTAAACATGCAATTAAACACAACTTTACACCAAAGAAGCTTTTTTATTGATGATAAATCATCTTTACAAGCTTATGAGCCCTAAGGCTCTGATACAAAATGGTTTTCCCTCAAAACCTTTCAACTAAAATCTTGAACAACCTCCTCATTCGAGTTATTTGCATAATTATGAAGAAAATGAAAGTGGTTAGGTTTTCATTCCTATAACTCAACCCATGAATCAACTAACTATAGAGAGTTTACAAATAGGTAGGGTCAAGAGAGTGTTCTTAAGACATGAACACTTTATTGCATGAACATTAGAACTATACTAACCCCTAACATGACTTAAGACTAACACATAGAACTAGGATGCAATATAACTCTTATTTGAATATTCAAATGTGGATTTTGGAGGGAAACCTCCAAAATGCCACTTATTACATTATGAGGGGTCCATATGGACAAAAACCTTTATAAAACCTCCTAAGACACCCTAGAATACTAATCAAGCCAAAAATTAGACTATGTACATGATGCTCCTGCATCATACTCCCCATGTGGAGAGAAACGATATGTACAAAAGGCCTTTTCTTCTTTCTTATTTTCCAGTTATGCTCCACTTGTAGCATTCTTCTCTTCACTTCTGCATTTTCTTCATTCTTTTAAGTTTTATGCTTCCTTGAATCTTCATTCTTTATCTTCATCTTCTTATTTTTGTCTTTGTCCTAAAAATGAGGTCTTCACTCTCTTTTCTCTTCACTTGAGCTCTCAAATGAGCTATATTTTCAATTAACTTTATCTCTTCTTCTATCATACCTACACATTCACAAATACACAAAACCTTAGATTAAAAAACAAGAGACTTTTGAGTCTCTTCACTTGCTTTTTCTTCAATTTCTTCTTCTTTTTCAGTCTTCTCTTCCATTTTTTCAACTTCTTCTTCTTTATATTTCACTTATTCATTATTTAAAGCACATTCAAGTGCCCATAACTCATCTTCTAACTTCTCTTGACTGATATATACAAATTGAAAATCTGTTTTTTCTTGTTCTTCTTTTATTGTTCTTCAAAATGAATGTTTTCTTTATCACATCTTTCATTTCTTCTTTCTTTTTATTTTCTTGACTTATTTTCCTTCATTTATAACTTTTTTCTTCCTCTTTTATCTTCTTCTCCAATTTTATTTTATTTTCTCTCTTCATGAGTGACCTTAAAGGCCACTTTACTACTTTGTTTAAGCACTATTTTCATTACTTTCCTTTGCATTTCTCTCACCTTTCTCTCTAACTCATCTAGTTGCTCCATGATTTTTCTTAACTCCCTAATCTCTTGCTCTTCCCACAAATTCATTTTTCTCTTCTTCTCCCATTCTTTCTTCTTTCCTTTTCTTACTACTCCTCATCAAATTACACAACTCTTTTGCTATCTTAGCCTCCATATTCTTTCTAGCAAGTCTTTTTCACCTTGCCAAGTCTCACCTAGGTTTACTTGCTTACCTAGTATTTTGAATTCTTTTCCTTTATTCAACATCTCTTATCTTTATTCACTTTTTCTTCACTTCCAAAAGTATCAACATGTCATCTTACATACACATTAAACTCACAAGAGAAGAAACCATCGCTTTCAAAACCCAATAAACTAAACCACATTTTCCAAAACAACTATTTATAATTCTTTCTTAGCAAAAATAAACTTTTACCTTCAATTAGAATACTCAAAATTATTTAATTTCCTTTTTCTGATACCAAATGATGCACAAACCTACATACATACCTTCTTATTGCACCAAATTAGTCAACAAATAAAGAGTTATATTCAACTCCTAGCAAAAATCACCAAAAACATGTTATAAGCACACTTTCTCAAGAAGCCTGAATCTTGCTCAAAAGGATAAATGCAACAAAACACTAAAAAAATCTATAAAAAATTTTAAAATTCCTAAATACACAAAAAAAACCTTGATTAATCACTTCATAAAGTTCCAAACATTCATCTTTTATCAATCTCCAATTCTAGACCTTATGCTTGTTTGACTAGTTTTTGCTTGAGGTGTAATTCTTGCTCTTTTGGATCTTTTTGCTTGCATGAACTTATTACCTATTCCAATAGCTCAAAAAAACTTATATAAATCATCAAAAAATTTAAAAAATCTCAACTCATCAATATTCTCTTCTTGAATCAAAATTGCTCATTAGATGCTCATAAGGCATATATTCTTACACCACTCACAATTTGGGACTTTTAGGGATACCTAGAAAATATTGTAAACTTACTTAGAACTATTTTGTGACCCATAATATTATAAAAATAATTGGAACTCAAATCCTTCTACAACTCTATATATACCACCTTTTCACTTTTTGCTATTGAGAAGGCAACTAGCTTAGGAAAACCTTGAAACACCTATAAATTTTGTTCCACGTGGACTCACAACATAAACTAGACATTTTAAATGACCCATTATGGATTAACTTAAGCCTGAGAAGTTTCAAATTCCATCTCAAAGGAAAATACCACTTCCTTTGTAAATCACCCCTCTAAACTAGCTCTTAACTGTGTGTTAACCATCCTCTTCTAAACTCACATAAAATATCAAATTTTAACCTAATTTTTTCAAATTTATTTCATAATCCCCTTCTTGGGTACCTTAGCATCATATCTTAATAGTTTCAAATAAATAGAAGTGTATTTGGTGCTCCAAAATGCAATCCCTATCACACTTACCGTGAAACCCTCCTACACACATAGTAAGGGTATTTTTAGCATGATTGTTTTTTTCATTAATTAAAGGTCTGAAAAATGACACACATGTTTATCTTAACAACCTATAAAAATGTTTCTTACCAGAAAGGTTGGTGAAGCATGAAAAAATCTTCCATAAACAACTTGGTTTTCTAGCTTGGATTCTCAAACTTACACGCTTTTTCTTGTTTCTTCTTACTAACCATACTATGATTTCCTCATAGTATTTTGTTTAAAAGCTATTAAAATAATATTTATTATCCTTATAACACCTTCCCCAATTTTATCTCACCACATTTAACACCTACATCATCTTCCATTAACTTGTTCTAGTATCCTTTTTCAACATTTCTTATGACCGTGAATGATTAGTTCTTGGACCTTAACATCTGCGCTAGTCATCTTTATGACTTATGGACCTATTTTCAAATTTCCACCACCTTTATAACTCTCATTACACCATTATCCCTCTAAAAATCAATTACATCAGTTATAAATGAATTAAACTTGACCTAGGACCCATTTTGCTTACTAACACCCTCAAAATAGGGTATGCACACAATTTTGACTAATCGATAAAGTTTTACCCTATAAAAACTCATTTTCTCACCTTGAAACGTTTTCAAAATATTTATCATGCCTCTAACATAATTTTTACAATTTTTCATGAATTTTTAACTATGGGAAAGAAATTTACAACAATTTTTCCTCTCAAACCCTAGGCTGGGTTCTACTAGGAAGTAAAGTCTCTCTTTTGAGATTAATTTTGTTTTAGGAAAACTCTATGCATCCAACAGGTCCTAATCACTTGTACACGTTAATCACAAATGATACCATAGTATCCATGTCTTATTGTTTCTTTATAGAAATTTGTACCAACCTTATGTTCACGAAATGATCACAAGAGGATTGTGTTAGAAGATTTCTGATCTAGTTGTTTACATTAATGAGTATTTGATCTCTTTCCTAACTTTTTCTTAGTATTACTAGTGAAAAAAATTCACATGAAACTCTTATTCAAACCTCTTACCTTATACAAATATAGATACTCAACCTTACCACATACACTCAATCCAATTTCCTTTCTATATTCTGGATGCATTTCGTGTTTTAGCATTGATTCCATTACTTTGATGAATTTATGTTTGCATAGTTAATGAATTTAAGAACTTTCCAATTTTTTATTTGATCTTAGTATTTCCTTTCAAGAATTTTATTTTTTAATCATGATTAGTTCAGTAATTTCTTAGTCTTTGTTATTAAAATACGTGTTGAGACATCGTTCCTACGGTTTAATTTATTGCAAACAACCATATACACCACCTTGAATTGACATTATAATATGATTAAAGTACAAGTATCAATGAAACTCATCATGTTTTGGAATCGTTGCTTGAGTATTTGAAGGTGTTATCGAATTTTAAGGTGCTAGATAAAGTTACTTTTTGGTTATCTCGTAAGTTTCCATTCAAAAATTTATTTTTCGTAACTCTTTATTTTTAAAGATCGAAGACCTTGTAGTGACAACACGAATCCTATGAGTTTGTAATATGTGGAACACACACAATTAAGTTTAGTATTGATAGTTATGGAACAATTCTCGGTATGATAGGATTTTATGTTTAAACCTTGAGACCGTGAGAGGTAAATTCACTAGGATAAATCTTCAAACCCCCTCAAAACCAACATGTGGAATAACTTGTTGACCAACTAAGGATGGTTGAAGAAGTATAAAACCCCAATGGTGTAAATAATGGAAACCCTCTAATTGGGAGACCATTTACCTACCCCATTGAATTAGACCCCAATGAACAGGATCCGATGAAAAATATATCCCCTTCTATTTGTGCAACCTTTCGAGACAAAACCAACATGTGGAATAACTTGTTGACCAACTAAGGATGGTTGAAGAAGTATAAAACCCCAATGGTGTAAATAATGGAAACACTCTAATTGGAAGACCATTTACCTACCCCATTGAATTAGACCCCAATGAACAGGATCCGATGAAAAATATATCCCCTTCTATTTGTGCAACCTTTCGAGATTAGTTTCATTAGACCCTTACCAATTCCTCTTTGAGTTCAAGGTTTTATGCCAAACATAGGACTACACTTCTGATTCTCAAAATCTTAAATTATTTCCCTCCACTTTAAATATGTAGCTATGAGGTTGTTTATGGGGTTAAACTTGAATTCCATCCATAACTAGGAAGAAACAGAACGAGGTTTTCCTAGACAAGTATCGAGGATTATTGTAGAGTCGGGGATATGAAAGAAGAGATTTTTAGGATTCAAGAAAGGAAGAGGAAAGTATAGAGGATTATCTAGATCAATTCCTATTCCTTCACAAAAGATGTGGTACTGGTCTAGATATTAATCTACTAAAAACCTTATTTCTTAAAGGGTTAGATGAAGACATAAAAGAAGAATTCAATTTAATAAGAAAGGGTGATAAGGACAAGTTAGAGTTCATATACATCATCAACCTCTATAGGATTTACTCTTGAAATCGCCCCAATTTTAGAAGACAAAAAGTTAAAATGTCCAATGGGGACCTATCCAAATTGAGGGAAGATATTGTAAATTTGAGAACAGACCTTTTGGTTTAACTCAATACAACTATGGATAGAGAGAAGGCTAGGAATACAAAGCCTTTATTCATTTAATGCCCAAGATGTAGAGATAAACATGGACTTCCGGATTATCCCTTGGACAAGAGAGAAATTTTTCTTCTTTGTGAAATCAAGCATGCCATGGATCAATGTGGACAACTTCCCTTGCTAAAGAATCATATAAAAAATAATGAAGGGGAATATGAGATTAACTATATGGCTTAGAGGAAAGGAGGAATTTTTAGTCCAACAAAAATCAATCCTACACCCAAATATCACAATGTGATCCAAATAAATGGAATGCACCATGGCCATATCCTCTATATTAGGTTCAACAAGTTCCACAGAGTTGAGCCCACAAAGTGAATACCCCACTAAGTTATTATTAACAACCTTAGGCTCCACATCAAAAATTCCATCATACCAACAGTTTAATCCTCAGTACCAATAGCAGTGGAATGCACCTCAAGGTTTGGATAGTAATATTATAATCAGAAAAGACCTCAAGGTTAGCAACCTCTCGTTGACTAGACCCATGAATTTTGCACAACATGATCAACTTGCATAGACTGTGGAAAATCCTACAAATATGAGGCAGGGAAACCCAACATATACTGTAGAATTAGACAAAAATACCACAATAAATTCATTGGATTGTAAGAATATCTTGTTGTGTTTAGGAAGGTAACTCCAAACCTTCCCCCTGTCATCGAGGAAATTCTTAAAGAAATAGAAAAATTAGAAGAAACACAACCTAGTTTTGTCGAAGAGACTTAACTATTAAACAAAGAAATTCCCTTCCCATCTAGATTCTCTGAGAAACAAAGTACTATAGTTCCTAAGAAAATAGAGTCGATACAATTAAAGGATTGAGGAAGTTGAGTATTGGAATTCCCTTGTTGCAAGATCTTAAGGAAATACATGAACTAAAAAAAAAATTAAAGAGCTATGTTTAAAGACTCCAAGAAGAAGGAAGAACCAACCCAAAACCATCCACATTGATGGGAAACTTGCTAGTATTTTGGAAGGAAATAACCCTCCTCCTAAGTACAAAGACCCTAGAAGTCCCATTGTAATAGTCTGCATAGGAAATGTTCAAATTCCTAACATTCTGATTGATCTAGGAGTTGTCATCAATGTTGTGACAACATATACTCTGTCCACATTAGCACTTCCTGAACCATAGTACACATCTATAGTTTTGCAAATGGTAGACCAGTCTGTGAAAAACCCAAGGGAATAATAGAAGATGTTACCATTACCATCAAATCTGTAGACTTCATGATAATAAAAACAAAGAATAAGAAAATTAGATACCCGATAATCCTAGGATGCCCTTGGTTAGCTACATGTATCACCCTTATTAATTGTAAGATAGGGAATATGGTGATCACCAATGGTCAATATTCAAAGAAATTTTCATTATATCCTTTTGCTAAACCATTTTCCATAGACAAAAATAATTTTCTAAAGATGATTATGATGATTCAGATGATATCATCTCCTCTCTTTCCATGGTCATAATTCAAGAGAACTCGGATGAAATTCAATGCATGTACCATGAACTCGGTGCTAGAAATAGTTTGAGTCTTGCACTGATTCTTATTCTATATTCAATTTGTGTCCTGTGATAAGTATTGTTTTAGCCCTACACTACAACTTATAGAAATAAGATATGATTTCATAGATGAAGATAACAAGCCCATTATCTATCCTTTTGTGAAAAATATAGATTTGATAGAATCTATTTTCTAAAACATAACTTCTATTCACAGGTTGTTACCACATAGGTGTCCATTAAATGCACTCTTAAAATAATACCTGTCGTAGATTCAATTCACCCGATACCAAATAATTACCTACTTGTCTTAGAAAAACATTGACAATCAATAGCTTGTTGACTTATCAGGAGGAAAATGCCTTGTTCAAACTCCTCTACTCTCATCCCCAAGATTTTTCTTAGGATTATAGTGACATGAAGGGTATTCACCTTGGCATTTATACAAAACGCATCTATACCACTTGATTCCAGACTAGTCAGAAAACCTCAAAGAAGGATAAACCCTACTCTAAGAGATATTGTGAAAAATGATATTGAGAAGATTTTAAATGTAGGATTTATCTATCCAATCTCATATAGTCAATGGGTTTCTCCTTTGGTTATAGTGCCTAAAAATAACGGGACAAGGAGATTTTTTGTGAAATATAGGGAATTGAAAAAATCCACTCATAGGGATTATTATACATTACCTTTTATTGATCAGGTCTTACATAATTTATCTAGTAAGAGGTACTTTTCATTCCTTGATGGGTTTAGTGGATACAACTAGATAACAATGGATCTTGAAGATCAAGATAAAACTACTTTCACCTATCCTTGGGGGATACTTTCTTACAGAGTGCTACCTTTTGGGTTATGTAATGCCCCACCACTTTTCAAAGAGTTGTGTTGGCAATATTTTCTGATCTCACCCATGATTGTGTAGAAATTTACATGGATGATTTCACAGTATATGAGGAAACATTCCAAGAGGTAGACAATAATATGGATAAAGTTATTTCTGATGTGAAAAGCATCAATTATCTTTGAATCATGATAAATGCTTATTCATGATGTAACAAGGTATAGTTTTAGACCATCATGTCTCAATTGAGGGAATTAAGGTTGACCCAAAAAAAGTTAATATCATTGTAAAAATGCCATCACCCACAAACCAAACTGAAGTAAGAAGCTTTCTCGGTCATGTTGGTTACTATCGAAGGTTCATTTCATATTTTAGTAAAATTGATTCTCCATTATTTTCTCTTCTAACTAAGGATTTTGAATTTGAATGGACATAATCATGTCAACAATAATTTGATGCAATCAAAGACAAGATTATAATCACACTAGTATTGAGAGGACCCAATTAAAATCTATCCTTATATATCCAAACATATGCCTCCAATGGATTAGTAGATGTTGTATTGGGACAACAAGAGAAGAAGAACCTAGGCATGCAATTTACTACGGTAGTAAAATTCTTTCCCTTGTTGAGAGGAACTACACAACAACTGAGAAATAATTTCTAGTGGTAGTGTATCCACTCAACAAGTTTAGACATTATATTACATGATATGAAGTGATTGTTCATATTGATCGCTTTGCTATCAAATATCTAATGTATAAACCTTTAGTGCATGGCGAATTGTAAGGTGGTCATTTCTACCGCAAGAGTTTAATAATAAAATCATTGACAAACTAGGAAAATCCAATGTGGTACTAATTTTCTTTCCAGACTCACCACTTCATAAGAAGAGGATCAGATCAATGATGAGTTTCAAGATGATCATTTTTTACACTTTCCACTACCTCTCCTTGGTATGTAGATATGGCTAATTACTTAGCTATATGAAAATTTACAATATTTTTCACACAAAATCAAAGAAAACGATTAATGAAAGAGAGTGTGATGTATACTTGGTTGAATGGAATTATTTTCAAATGTGGAGTTCATCATGTCTTACCTAGGTGTGTAGCTGAAAGTGAAGTATTTGACATACTTAGAGCATGCCATGATGAACCATCGGGAGGGTACTTTTAGTTCAAAGGACCATTCGAAGGTTCTTTGATTTGGTTAATATTGGCTTTCCTTGTTTAAGGATGTCAAAAATTATGTGTGAAGGTGTGAAAAATTCCATAGAATGGGGAAACCAATGTTTACATCAAAGATGCCACTCTAGCCATAGGTTCTCTTAGAACCATTTTAGAAGTGGGCATTGGATTTCATTGGACGAAGGGACCCAACTTCCCAAGGAAAATAATACATCCTAGTTTATACTAACTATGTTACTAAATGGGCTGAAGTGCAAGCACTGCCACATGTAAGGGATGAGAAAGTTACATATTTTCTTTATGAGCGTATCTTACAAAGGTTTAGAGTACCAAGATCCATTGTGTTAAATCAAGGACCATAGTTCATGTAAGGAGTAATCAATTATTTTGTAGAAATATATTAGGTGAAGCACAATAAGTCATCTCCCTATCACCCACAGTCTAATGGTCAAGTAGAAGTTATTAACAGGGAGCTAGAGAACATGCTAACTAACACAGTGGACATCTCAAGGAAGAATTGGGCTCAAAAACTACCTGCAACAACATAGGCTTACAATACGACTTGGAAAAAAACAACAATATTTACTCCCTATGAATTGGTCTATGGTAGGAATCTAATTCTACTTATAGAATTTGATATTTAAACCTTCGAACAACATCGAAGTGGGCATTGATTTGAAAAAATCACAATAGGATAGGATTGTTAAATTAAATAAATTAGATGAAATCAAATTACAGGGAACTACATCACATTGAGATCATCCAACATCGAGGAAAATTTGGCATGAAAAATAGATAAATCCAAGGAAATTTCAGAAAGGGGACTGGGATTTGTTATTTGATTCAAAGTATAAAGAATTTAAAGGGAAATTGTAAATGAGATGGATGGGACCCTACTGAGATTTCTCAAGTGTTTGAAAATATGACAGCTTAAATTAGTTCTAATAGATGGAGAAATTAAGGTAATACTAGTTAATGGTCAAATACTTGAGAGGCTTTACCATAAGCCAACATCTAGAGAAGAGTTTCAAAAATAAATTCAAGAAGATTCAGATCTGAATTGAGAGGGAAAACCTTCTTTTCCTAACACAAACCAGGACACGAGAAACCATATTCTAAGAAATAAAGAGGAGATGATTGAAAACCAGAGATGATGGTCATCCTCCTTTGAAGCATTGGTTGAAAACCAGAAATGGCGGCCAATGCTTCCAAAAAAAAGGAAAAAAAAAGAAAAAGAAAAAGAAAACATACGAGGAACGAAAACCGAAATGGCGGTTGTCTCCCTAAATCGATCGTAATTAAAGGAAATACCATGCGTGAATGAAGCTTTACACTAAAATTGGAATGGTGGAGAGAATTTATCAACTTCAAATATCAATATGTGTGTAATTAATTTGCTTCTTAAATGTAGGAAAGTTATAAATTATGAGTTGTTAATTATTAGCATCGTGCACATTGATTACACAATCCATTTCCAATCACTTTGCATTCATAGAAAATCCCAATTAAATCCATAATTCATTTCCTCCATCCTCCTCACACACATCCAATCAATTCCCTAATCACCTCGGATATTATCACAACTTTCCCGGTTCGAGTTATATTTATTGCACAATGATTCTACTCCATTTCGCCTTACCCACAACCCTGTAATTTTTTCTCTACTAGTATCATTCCCTATTTTATTTTTCTTATCTATTAAAATTTAGACATGGGGCCTAGATTGCAACAAAAACCAACAATTGTTTTTAAATTTTTAGTTGATGTAAAGGAAGTTGAGATTTTTCAAAATTTAGGATGGCTGTAATTTCTAATAATGTATGAAGAATTCTATGTTCCAATGACTGAAATAAATGCAAGGAATATGGAAGAGGGGAATTCCACCATTCATGGTAAGAAAATTATCTTTTCTCCAACTGTAAACAGTCATCTTTCAAGCATACCTAATGAGGGGTTAGTAGTGAGTGATAGGACAATGTATAATGAGGTGATTAAGAGATTTGTAGTAAGAAAGAGAGAGAAACTACAGTTGGTCATAGATAACAAGGGAAAAGAAAAAGGGGTTAAAAGAGTAACCATACTTGAACCTTGGGCTCATGTGGCTAAATGGTTGATTAAATATTTTATATGTGAGGGACAATATCTTATTGTACTAGGTCTTGTATTAATAATGTTAATCCATATTCGACATGGTCAAAGCATGCCTCGATATAAAATTAATTTTCCCCAATTTCTATATGATTCCATTTGTGTTGCTACAAAAAAAATTTTTGTCGGGGTGCTTCATATTTGAAATTTCAAGGTTTGATTCATTTAATATGCAAACACCAATTTTTCAAAAAGAAGCAGGGAGTGAAGAAGTGGCTCAATTTTCAAAAGGAATGTGCCTTAAATCCTAAGGTAGTTGTAGAGAAAATTTCATCTACCTCTGAGAGACCCAAGAAATGCCTCCATACTTACATGCCTACTCATGTCCTTAATAAAACCATAATTTATAATCCACTATCGAATGAGGAACAAGAAGCAACTGAGATAATGCAAACTCTGGTCCAAACCCCACCTGCATCTCCACATAAACCAATATCCCCATTTGTTCTTGATATAGAACAAGAAAGTGAGAATTCCCTTCATAACCATTTAACCTACCTGGAAGGAAGCTATGTGTCGGACCAATGTTTTAATGAAGCCCTCTCACCTACCTCCATATGGATCAGATTTTTACCATTAATATCGGGATTTCTATTTAAACTCATTTTTTTACTTGTCATTTTTACCTGACACATTTTCTCTGACATTCCATTCTTGTACTTTGTGACATCTTTTTCAAGGTATGGTTTTTTGTTTATATTCTTTTGGTTTTAGGTCTTTTTCCTCTGTTTCCTTCTCATTTTGGTTTTCCTTTTGGTTTCCCTCTGTGTTTTTATGATGTCACTCCTTTGGTTCACCATGTTTCACTTTTTGAGTTTTCTTCAGGTATTCGAAGTTGTTCAAAGGATCCTCTTAGGCCTCCCATACTTCTTTTCATTTCTCATGTTTTAGATTTTGTGATTTAACATTGTTTTGCAAATTCCTCAGACTTGTTTGGAGAGAATCGTTTGGAGAATTCCTTTGAGAATTCCTTTGGAAGTTCATTAAGTGGGAAATTTTTTTGGGAATTTTCCTTTAGAGATCTCGATTTCTTCCGAAATTTCTTTCGGAACTTTTTCAGTTTGGAATTTTGGAGGTTTTTTCTTTCGGGTTTTGAAACCTCTAACTTGGAAAATCTTTTGGAAAATTTCTTTTCAGAAAAATTGGTTTTGGAAAATTTTTCAGAGATTTCCTTTGAAACTTTTGGTTTTAGAGATTTTAGTTTGGGAAACTCCTTTGGAAAAAATTTTTTAGAGATTTTGATTCGGTGATTTCTTTCAAACTTTTCCGGTTTGGAATTTTGGAGGTTTCCTTTCAGGTTTTTGGAATTTCTACAACTTCAGCTTCTTCAAAACATAGGGTTTGATGTCTTCTTCCACTTCAAAGGGAAAAGAGAAGATGAAATACTCATTTCTTGGGGTTTCTCCCCAATCCTTCCTATCCTCCGACTTAGGAAATATTGGGGACACTAATCTAGGACAAATTGATCTTCCCATTTTTGGGAAAGATTAAAGGCTCCAAACAAGAAACCATGGATGCAGGCCATCTACGATAGTGGGCTTTCCCTTGCCACTAGTTTTCCCACATCTATGCATTGCCCAAAATTTGTTTTAGCTATAAGCAGCCCACTTTGATGAAGACTCCATGTCGTTCGGGATAGTGATGATAAGGTGGTAATCCATTTGGACCCAGATTTCTTCGAGGATCTACTTAAACTTCCCGACATTCAAGATTATGCCACAATTTCACTAGAAATAGTAGTGGAACATTGGGATAAGAAAGAGGAAGTATGCTCAAAGATTATGATGAAATCTATCTGGCTAAGAATTTTCACCAAATTACCCAAAACTATGCATCGATCGATTTTATTCAGAAGTCAACGATCTTATTGTGTTGTTAAGAAGAGTTTTAGGTCTTCCTTCTGCAAAGGAATTCCAGGAATGGATGTTTTTGTACATCGCAACTATCAAGAAGAATGATGAGTTTATCCGATGGGGGAGCATATTAGTAGCACCATTCACTATCAATTGGGTAGAGTGTCAGAAACAAATACCTTCTACATGACATCTTTCCTGGTATATGTGGCTTCTTTCTATGGGAGATTTTGTGGGTTTGAATACTAGGGGTGTTCACAGCACCTCCCAAATATATGAATTTTATCCCCAACTCACTCTGGATGAGGAAGAAGGCATTTCAAAGAGTCAATGATGCTTTCTTTGTTGTCATCCTCTATATCATTTTGACAAAGAACTATACAATCGGAGGATTTTCGATGAGGCTTTCCAAGAAGTGTGAGAATGGGGAGCAATCTACTTCAGTTTCCTACATTCACCTACATCCAGATTCTAGTTTCATAGGTGCCCCAAGAAAATTGCCAAGGTGTCCCACTGATAAATGGATTCTATTGGAATTAGTTCGGTAGTTGTTGGATTATCATCGAATCCAAAATAAGCATCACAAAGTGGGAATGCATTTCCCTATTTTGATTGGTAGGTATTCTTGCCCAAATATTCACAAGGAAAAAAATGTTGATGTAGAAATGGTTGAGGTAACCTGTGGACCTTTCATCCATGTGGACTAATTTTGATTATTGGGGTAAGTTTGGGAGACAGTTGGTCCAGTGCTCCACATGTACCCCAATTGGAAGATATCTAGATTCATTTCGGGATGAATACATCATGTGACAAAGGGATTATGAAAGATTAACCCTTGATGAAGTTTGGCAATTTGGTTTGGCTGATGTGCCAAAGGACATGCAAGATAATGATGAGGTTTTGGATTCATCATACAAGAACGATAATGTTGCCAATCAACCACTACCATGGATTGATTGGTATGTGGAAGAATGCAGTAATACCAAGGAGAGGGTGGGACCCATTTTAAAGAGGACTTTCAGTTGGTTGACCACCTTGGGAATCTCACCCAAAGGGGAAAATCAACCTACAAATACAGGGGCTATACCAGCAATAAACCAACCAACACCCACTAAGGGAAAGAGGTCGACTCAAAAGGCTCCTACAATTCCAAAGAAGATTTCATTTGTTGTTGGTGGCTCATCTCTCTCCAAGTCTTCTACTCCCAAGATTACATCACCTACGTGTGCTGTGACAAAAGTGGTTGAAGTCAGTGACTCTCCTAGTATCATCCAGATCCATCACATCTTCTCCTTCCTCCATTATCACTTCCAATATCAGTTCTTTCCACTTCCACCATCATTTCTTCTTTCCCATCCCCTTCTATGGCCCAAGTATTCTCATCACTTCCAGTTCTATCAGTTGGGGAAAATATTGGGTCACCCATTTCCTCTTCACTTCCTTTAACACTTCCATTTTCTTCAATCACAACCCCCAACATTGCTCTATCAATTCCTATGGTTGTCCTTACATCCATGCCTTCCATCATTGCTACCTCTGCTCAAATACCAACTAATATTTCTAGTGATCTTTCTCTAACTAATGTTTCAGGTATTGGATCTACCACTCCATCTTCATCGGCTCTAGCCATACCAGAATGGTTGTTTAGAAAAACTCCCAAGAAAAAGAAAAAGGTTCCTCTAGGGGATGTTATAGATCTCAGCATATTGGAGTCTATGCCCAAGAGATAGGCCAAGAGACCAGAACCATATCAAGTCTGATGGTTAATTCATCTAGAGAGCATGTGTGATAGAGGTGGCCACCCCATTGAGGGGAAAACTAAAGAAACAATCACAACAACAGATTACCGGATATCAAAATTCTCATTGGGGAAGGCTACTCATGAAGGAGCCAAGAAAGATGTACACACTACTCTTGGGGCCCTTTTGGAGAAATATGACAAAGACAAGGCCACCAAGGATGAGCTCAAGGCCAAGGTCGAGCTCTCACTACACTGTTGCGTAAAGTAACCCAACCCACTCCATCCACTAAAGTCTCAACTACTATGGCTATGAAAATTTCATCTACAATCGATGATATTTCTTATCATGAGCTCGAGAAGCTAGGCTAGAAAGGGAGATCAGTGAGTGGATGGATGGAGAGAATTCTATAGGAAGCTAATCCTTTGATCAAGGAAGTTGAGATATATAATGATTTGTAGGTTGTAAAAACCACCATTTCTAAGATGGATGAATCCTTCTCTGAGATAATAATAATTTAAATTTAACTTTGGCAACATGGAGTGACATTAGAGAAGAGGATTTTGACTTGCTTCTTCAGGAAGAGGTGATCGATGATGCCTCTAAATTATTTGAATATCAAAAGGCCATGGAATTCCGGTGTCAAGTATTACAAGATCTGATTAAGAAATTGGAGGAGAAATGAGTGGAGATTATAGATGCCCTGAATGACATCTCAGAGGAGTTTGATATCACCAATTGCAAATTCTTCAATGAAAATATCGATGCTCTTCCTGAGGATCAGATTAAGGAAAATTTCAAAGATTTGGTGAAGCGTGATGATGAGGTCACCAAGACTTTCAATAGTGACTCCATTGACCGACTGGTCTTATGTCAAAATTTCATAGGAGACTAAAGAAAGTTACAAATAAACTTTGAAGATTTCCAGCCAGATCACAAAAGAGATCGAGACAACAGACATAGTGAATCACTATGCATGTGGGCCTGGAGATGAAGAAACTCAGGGGGTTATCAAGTGCTTCTTCGAGTATAGACACCAATGGTTGTATGGGAGGAAGGACAACAAAAACTTGTAGGTAAAGGAGATGTAGATGAATCAGCCAAAGCTGAGTGGCCATGAAAGGATAGTTCAAGCTCTAGGATCGGTCAAAGTTGTAGGGTTGACTTGTCAAACCCTTTCAAAAATTTGCTATTTTTATGGGAGCATGTTCCCTTAATATTAATGACATTTCTATTTTTAGTTAAATGTTAGTTAAGGGCCCAACTATAATGGCTCAGCCTAGGAACTTATAAATAGTGGAATGCTTCCATTATTTAGGAGATATTATTTTTTTTTGATTATTTTTTGAGAGAGTTGCTCTTCAAGCTTGGAAGAGTGATTATGAGATTCCAAGAAACCTTTTGATTATATTCAGAGTTACACCTTGTTGTTGAAAATCTGATTTATTGTGTTGAATGTTAATTAGTGTTTACTTTGTGAATTTACAATTCCTTAGTGATAGTGATTAACTTACCTTTATTTCAGGTTGTCTATTTCATGTTGTGAAGGAATAATACTACTATATTTTATGCCAGTTGTGAAGACTTTGTTTTCCTTCTGCATTAATTTTTATGTCATTATTGTCCCTACTCACAGAAATAGATGTTGTTATATGCATGTGTGGTTTACTTTTGATAAATTAATTGTGTTGTATCTGATTTGATCTACCCTTATGTACACTCAAGTTTAACAGAGGAACGTCCACCTTGGTTTGTGGTATTTTATACCCTTTCTAATTGATAGGTGAAGGTGGTCGGTGATGCAAGCATACCTCCCACATTAACCCTTCCAGATGTTAAACATCCCTTAATTTGGTGCATCACCACTTCTAGTATAGGTTTCATTTCCTTGCAAATCTCTCTTTCCTAATCCCATGAAATGTTAGCATAGGACTAGTTAGCCATTTTTCCTACACTTAGAAGTAGTGTTGTGTTTAGTTTAGGAAGAGGAAGTCCAGCCTTCTCTGGAGGTTCACCTCGAGTTCAAGTCCCATAGCTTGAGAGGTGATCCCATGTGTCCCAATCACATGAATGTCATGATTCATTCCTAGGCCATTCGGGGGTGCAATGATTTGGTGACAATAGTTTTTGGCATGCCCAGTGGGACAGAGTTGGTACTTCTCTTCTCATTCCATTGACACAAGGTACCTGCATGACTCCATCTCTCTCTAGATTTCAAAGTTCAGTACATCAACTTATGTGAAAATAATTCACACAAGAGCTTCTTCAAGGTGGGACAATTATAATCATACAGAGCTTTCTTTGTCTCCCCCAAGAAGAAGGGGAAGAAACCTTTCAGTATCATCAGCCACCACTTTACCTCGTAGAGGGCATTCAACTCCTCTGAAGGACATTTTCCCCACCAAGACACAACCAAATTTTTGAACATCATGGCAGCCAATACTTGTCCTCCTTTTCAATGCCAACAGTCCTTTGTTGTTAGCACAAAGAGATGCCATACCGGTAGCAAGCTTCCTTGAAAATTTTACCATTTTACACTGGGGAGACTAATGTTTCACCTCGGGAGCACATACTAGGATGTAGCTAGCATCTGTGTGGTACACAGTATCACAGAAGATAACATGGCAGTTTGACTCCTTACTACTTCATTCAAAGGAAGAGCACTTCAATGGTTCTAGAGTTTAGCTTGTTGGATCCATTACCACTTGGAATGATTTAGGCACAAGTTGTGTAAGTAGTTTGAAGACAAAAGTGATAATCTCTCACTTGTAGAACAATTTCATACTATCAAGTGGTCTCCTCAAGAGTATATGAGTGATTTCAACCTCCACTTTGACAAGACTTGGAAATGGATCCCAACACTTGTAAGGCCATCCCCAGATAGTGCATTTCTATATTACTTATGGGCATTGAATAGTGATGTCACCATCATGATTCAATCCATGGGGGAACCATTATCCCTGATGCTTATGAAATTTTCATATGAGCTGAAAATTGCTTGATTCAAGCAGGTAAAATTTCTCCTAGACCTCCCATTCCTATTTTTAGAGCTTGTAGGCCAAAATAACCAGTCATTTCCCCAGTTCTAGAAAGCTTCTATTCCAATAGCTACACATGCATCCAATCCCTCAAATGATTTGGCTGAGGTAAAGTCACTATTACAAAATTTTGGGAATGAACTCATAGTAATGAAGAGGCAGCAGTCCCAATATGCTCACCCCTTTCAACCCCAATATCAGATGAACCATCCTCCATTCCATGGAAATGGTCAGTCACAAAATCAGGCCACAAGCCAAGTTGCGAATGTAAAACCTTTGAATTTTGAACCCTTCTACTTGCTAGTTCTTCTTCCCAAGCTATAGTCCCGGTCCAAAACAACCTCATCCAAGACTATGAATGGTGCTACCCTTGTTCTCAACCCCATAATCAGAATCTCTACCCAAATGGAGTTTTGAGTCAAGCCCTCATGGTTCAAAGCATAACCACTCCACCTAAATCATCTGCTTGGACCATCCACTTCCGAAAGTCAAGACCAAACTCTGATGAAACCACATTACTAAATTGGCAAGAAGAAGACTTTTGTGGTTTGAATACTGATTCCTCCACCATAGCATCTAACACACATTCCAAGAAAAGGGCAATAGATTCACAGTCTTCCAATACTGATCAGGCATCCACTTCTCAGGCCCCAACACAAATACCGGATGATAAAGGCATGAGAAAGAAATCATCAGAAATATCCATTGATCAGACTACAAAGAAAGATGGGACTTCAAGTATCACGATACCCAATAAGCATTATCCAAAGGAAGACCCCAATGCCCCAAAGGCATTAGCAAAGTGGGAGTGATTCCATTCAACATCGTGGAACAAATGAAGAAGACCAATTTGAGTGTCACAATGTGGGATGCACTCTCGATTCCTTCTCAAAGGAACTTGCTACGAGAGGCTTTGAACAACTTTGGCACTACTAACAGATCATTAGGTCAAGAAGTAGTAGTGGCAACAACTTATGCCAACCCGAGACAAAAATACATGCTAAGACCAACAAGCCTCCACCATTCTATATCTCACTGATTATTGGTGACCATTTGGTGCACAATTGTATGATCGATTCTAGAGCCAGTAGTTCCGTGATGCCTAAGCAGGTCACAGATGTACTAAAAATTCCATATACTCCATTTTGAGAGGGGTTGTTTAGCTAGATGGTACTATAGTCCAAACTGGGGGTCATTAAGGGGCTTCAACTTACTATCCATGCATGTCCTAGTTTGACATTCACACAGGACATATCTATCATTGATCTCCCTCCCCTCTTTTCCATCTACTTATCACGGGATTTCACCACAAAAATGGGGGTTATTTGTCATCAGACTGGTCGCATATGATCCTGAGGACCCGATATGGGACTAAGGTAACTATAAGGGCAGAACCAATCTTGTCACAATCACGTGGAACCTTACACATCCAAACCCATAGATGGTAATTATGCCATTTGTGATCACGAAGATGAGGATGCAGATCATGAGCCAACTACTCTCATCGAAGAGGTTCTAGATATGATTCTCGATGAAGTGAGTATAGACCATCAATATGACCCCTATGCTTGATTTATTGGAAATGAAGAATCTGGTCTGTTGTTCTTGGAAGAGACTAGATTAGGTACATATTGCATTCATGAAGAAGATGCCATCATACCTCAACTAGGTTAAGGCATCAAGTGATACAAATGGACTATGGTAGATGTTCTTTGATGGATCATGAAGTAAAAATGGATCTGGTGTAGGGGTTATGTTAGTATCTCCAGAAGGAAACAAATATTTCTCTTCCTTTCGGTTGCAGTTCAGTTGCACTAATAATGTCACTAAATATGAAGCTCTTATACAAGGAATTCAGTTGCCCAACAAAGAGGAATCCACACCTTGACTGTCTTTGGTGATAGTGAATTGGTTGTGCACCAAGTTATAGACCCATAGTGCATCAAAAAATGATCTACTACGGTCATACAAAAATCAGGTCTGGGATCTGATAGAAGATTTTGAAGCTTTCAAATTCATGCAATCCCCAGAAAAAAAATCAAGATGCTTGAATAGGCTACTATTGGTTCTCAATATGATGTACCAACACATCATGAAAGAAGGGTAAATAGATAGTCAAAATGGTGGTTCATCCTACGGTACTAGATAATGTGAGTAGTTGGCAGGTGTTTGATAGTGATCAATAGATTGTTCTCTTCCTACAACAAGAAGTAGAATTCACTGCCAAACATCAAGATAAACTCCAAAACTCTTACGGTGATCAAATTATACAGCTGAAAGGAAACAAGCTGCCAAAAGGCCTAGTTACATTGGAATCCATTTTCAATTCAGATGATCAAGCCAAGCAGAGCACCAATATGGTGGTCAAAGAGGAAGATTTTGAAGAGGTTGAGGTGGCAAGTGAAAAGGTCCTAAAATTGGTAAGGTATGCACTACTCAGGAGAAAGAGGCTTTCATCGGATTATGTCAGGAATACCATGATATTTTTACATGGAGCTACAAGGACTTGTGTGGTTTTGATCCCGGCTTAGCTCAACATACTATTGAACTAGATCCAAACTCCAAGCCAGTTCATCAAAAATAGAGGCCAATTAATCCCAAAATCAAACCACTGATGCGGAAAGAGCTAACCAAGCTTATCGAGGCTTGTATAATTTTTCCTATCAAGCATTCTTCATGGGTAGCTAATTTGGTACCCATAAGGAAAAAGAATGGTGAAATCCGGTTGTGTAGATTTTAGGGACCTAAACCATGCCTCTTTGAAGGACCACTACCCTCTCCCCTCAATGGAACAAATCCTCCAAATAGTGGCAGGGGCTCAAATATTTTCCTTGCTTGATGGATATTTAGGATATAATCAGATTCTAGTTCAAGAATCTGATCAATTCAAGATGGCTTTCACCACCAAATGGGGCACGTATGCTTACAACAAGATGCCTTTTGGATTATCTAATGTGGGGGCCACCTTTTAGAGAGCCATGGATATGGCGTTTAAGGGACTCATCAATGATATGATCTTGGTTTACCTTGATGACATCACTATCTACTCCAAACATGTTGAGGATCATATCACCCATCTCAGGAAAGTTTTTTGAAGGTGTAGGGAATTTGGTGTCTCACTGAACCCGAAAAAGTGCATTTTTGCAGTGCAGGAAGGAAATTTTTGGGACATATTGTTTCAGCAGTAGGGTTGTCTATCGACCCAGCTAGGATTCAGTCAATTATGTCCTTATCCCTCCCAAGTCATAAAAAGGGTCTCCAGAGTTTTTAGGAACTATAAATTTTGTTCGGAGATTTATTCCTCAGTTTGCAACATTGGAAAAACCACTGATGGCCATGCTTAAAAATAATATCCCATTTTCATGGATGAAGGAGGGAAGAGAAAGCTTTGAAGCCATCAAGACAACTATCTCCCAAGCTCCTACATTGGTGAATCCTCGGTTTGATAGGGATTTTATTCTCTACACTTTCAGTCAGAAAGTATTTTAGAATTCTCACTTAACAAAATGATGACCTGATGGAGCAACCCATTTCCTTTTTCAGTCAGTCTCTTAAGGAATACGAACTCAAATATTCCTTCATCAAAAATAGGTCTTTGCAGTCATTCAAGCCCTAAAGAAGTTTAGGCATCTATTGTCTAACAACAAAATCCATTTAATGGTTTCTCATCCTAGGCATCAAAGAGTTTTTGTTGAATAAAGAGATGAATGAGAAACGCGTTGGGTGGATTACAAAAGTAATGGAGTATGACATACACATCAAGGTCACTAAGCTTGTCAGGGGAAAAGGGTTATGTCAGTAGCTGGCCATGGGACATGGAGACCAAAGATATGGAAGATGTCATGCTTCTAATGTTGATGATGAAGGAAATGATCAGATTGATTGGTCAACTAAGATGCAAAACTTTCTTCTCTCGGGGATATATCCTCCAAACATGGATAAAGTCCAGAGATGAACTTTCCATCTGTAGTCTATTCCATATGTCATGATAGATAATGTTCTCTTCTAAAAGGATCTAAATGGTGTTCTTCTACACTTTGCATCAGGCCAAAAGTAGGTGAACAAGGTATTAGAGGAATTCCACAATGGCCTGTCGGAGGACATTACTCTACACATGAAAAACCACCACCAAGATCATGCGAGGTTATTACTGGCAGAACTTTTTCAAAGACTCTCATATCTGGGTGAGGAAATGTAAAGAGTGTGCTCTTTTTCAGGAAAACAGAGGCTGACAGCTCTCCCATTACGCCCCATTCAGGTGGATCAACCCTTCGTTTAGTGGGGATTAGATTTCATCGGGATGATTAATCCTCCATCCAGTGAGGGCATAAATGGGTCCTTACTGCAATATATTATTTCACTCACTGGATAGAGGCAGTAGCCCTAAAAGAAAGTAATGAAAAGGTTGTTCTAGATTTTCTAGAAAATTTGATGACAAGGTTTGGTGTTCCTTTTACTATTATCTCAGACAATGCTATGTCTTTCCTCGGGATGAAGATAAGTGAATGGGCCATCAAGAATGGAGTTTACCTCAAGACTTCATCTAACTATTACCCACAGGGAAATGGGTTGGCCAAATCTAGCAACAAGAATCTTATAAGAATCATTAAGCACACGATGGAGGCCAATAAAAGAACTTGGCATACACAGCTCAAGACCACCCTATGGGCTGATCGAATAACACCTAAAAAGGCCATCGGGGTTTCTCCTTTCATGCTTGTATATGGAAGGGAAGTGAAACTTCCACTTTCCTTGGAAATTCCTTCCCTGGACTTGGCTTATCGGCTTGAAGTTATGGAAGATGAGGCCTTAACAGTGAGGTTTTAAACTCATGGAGCTAGAGGAAATTTGAAACACCACCATGAATACATTGATAGAACATCAGGCTCAAGTTAAGAAATCCTTTGACAAGAAATCCTCTTGATAGGTTGTTCGGGAAGGGGATTTGGTTCTAAAATGGGATGAAGATCATGCCAAAACCAGGCAGCATGCCAAGTTTGATGCTCTCTGGAGTGGGCCCTATGTTATTACAAGTTGCAAAGAGGTGAATTCATTTTGCCTATCTAGACTCAATGGAGAATAATTTCCCATTCATGTGAATGGGATACACCTCAAAGCTTGCTTTTGAGGAGGTTCCACCATGTAATGTTTTTTTTTTTTTTCCTCAAGTGCTCTGCACATTGTTTTTTTTTTCTTTTCTTTTGCTTGCATGTTTTTATTTTGGTTTTGGTTTTTAGACTCCTTTGCCCAATGTTTTTCTTAAGGCTACTGGTCTAAAAGCTTAGTAGGAAAGCATTCCTGGAGATCACCAAAAATGTTAACCATTTAACCTACCCAGGAAGGAAGCTATGTGTCAGACAATGTTTTTAAAAAGTCCTCACACAGTGAATTTTTTTCTAAGGCCAAATCTAAAATTTTCAATTTTCAGACTTTGGAGTTTTTCCTCTTTCGAGTTTTTTTAGCTCGGATTCAAAACTACTCTTGAAAATTTTCTGAAGTCTGAAACTCCAAAAGTCTGAATTTTCAAACTTTCAGGCTTTTGGTTTTGGGACTTTTGGCCCCTTTTTTTAAATCCCTCTCGGACTTCCGAAGTCCGATGTCCAAAACCTAAATTTTTTTCAAATTTTGGGTTTTTAGGTTTTTGGAGTTCTCAAGTCATTTTTAGGATTTTCACTTGAAATTTTCCAAAGTCCAAATGTCTAAAAGCTTGAATTTTTGGACTTTTGGGTTTTCAGGTTTCATTTTTCCATCACCAATTCGTCTTTTTTCCTCCCAATCTCCAAAGTCTTGAAAATCCCAAATTTTTGAATTTCGGGCTTTCGGGTTTCGACCTTCGAGATTCTACATGTAATTAATTTTCACCTACCTCCATACGATCATATTTTTACCATTAATATCAGGATTTCTATTTAAACTCATTTTTACTTGTCATTTTTACTTGACACATTTTCTCTGACATTCCATTCTTGTACTTTGCGACGTCTTTTTCAAGGTATGGTTTTTTGTTTATATTCTTTTGGTTTTAGGTCTTTTTCCTCTGTTTCCTTCTCATTTTGGTTTTCCTTTTGGTTTCCCTCTGTTTTTTTATGATGTCACTCCTTTGGTTCACCATGTTTCACTTTTTGAGTTTTCTTAGGTATTCAAAGTTGTTCAAAGGATCCTCTTAGGCCTCCCATACTTCTTTTCATTTCTCATGTTTTAGATTTTGTGATTTAACATTGTTCTACAAATTCCTTTCGAGACTTGTTTGGAGAGACTCATTTGAGAGAATTCCTTTGGGAATTCCTTTGGAAGTTCATTAAGTGGGAAATTTTTTGGGAATTTTCCTTCGAGATCTCAATTTTTGAAAAATTTTTTCGGGAAAAATTTTTTTCGAGTTCAAATTTCAGGAGGTTTTTTTCTTTTGGTTTTTCGTAAACCTTCGGCTTCGGGAAACTCTTTCAGAAAATTTATTTTTGGAAAAATTGGTTTTGAGAGATTTCCTTTTGGTTTTAAACTTTTGGTTTTAGAGATTTCATTTCGGAAACTCTTTCGAGAGAAATTTTTTAGAGATTTCGATTTGGATGATTTTCTTTGAACTTTTCCAATTTGAAATTTCAGAGGTTTCTTTGATTTTTGAAATTTCTACAACTTCAGCTTCTAAAACACAGGGTTTGATGTCTTTCCACTTAAAGGAAAAGAGAAGATGAAATACTCATTTCTTGGGGTTTCTCCTCAATCCTACCTATCCTCCAACTTAGGAAATATTGGGGACACTGATCTAGGACAAATTGATCTTCCCGATTTCTAGGAAAGATTAAAGGCTCCAAACAAGAAACCATGGATGCAAGCCATCTATGATAGTGGGCTTTCCCTTGCCACTAGTTTTCCCACATCTATGCATTGCCCAAAATTTGTTTTAGCTAGCAGCCCACTTTGATGAAGACTCCATGTCAGTCGGGATAGTGATGATAAGGTGGTAATCCGTTTGGACCCATATTTCTTCGAGGATCTCTTAAACTTCTCGACATTCAATATTATGCCACAATTTCACCAGAAATAGTAGTGGAACATTGGGATAAGAAAGAGGAAGTATGCTCAAAGATTATGATGAAATCCTATCTAGCTAAGAATTTCACCAAATTACCCAAAACTATGCATCGATCGGATTTTATTCAGGAAGTCAATGATCTTATTGTGTTGTTAAGAAGAGTTTTAGGTCTTCCTTCTATAAAGGAATTCCAAGAATGGATGTTTTTGTACATCACAACTATCAAGAAGAATGATGAGTTTATCCGATGGGGGAGCATATTAGTAGCACCATTCACTATCAATTGGGTAGAGTGTCAGAAACAAAGACCTTCTACATGACATCTTTCTTGGTATATGTAGCTGTTGCTATGGGAGATTTTGTGGGTTTGAATACTAGGGGTGTTTCACAGCACCTCCCAAATATATGAATTTTATCCCCAACTCACTCTGGATGAAGGAAGCAAGCATTTTCAAGAGTCAACGATGCTTTCTTCATTGTCATCCTCTATCATTTTGACAAAGAACTATACAATCGAAGGATTTCTGATGAGGCTTTCCAAGAAGTGTGAGAATGGGAGCAAATCTACTTCAGTTTCCTACATTCACCTACATCCGGATTCTGGGTTTCATAGGTGCCCCAAGAAAATTGCCAAGGTGTCCCACTGATAAATGGATTCTATTGGAATTAGTTTGGCAGTTGTTGGATTATCATCAAATCCAAAATAAGCATCACAAAGTGGGAATGCATTTCCTTGTTTCGATTGGTAGGTATTCTTGCCCAAATATTCACAAGGAAAAAATGTTGATGCAAAAATGGCGAGGTAACCCTACGGAACCTTTCATCCATGGACTAATTTTGATTATTGGGGTAAGTTTGGGGAGATAGGTCGGTCTAGTGCTCACGTACCCCAATTGGAAGATATCTAGATTCATTTTGGGATGAATACATCGTGTGACAAAGGGATTATGAAAGATTAACCCTTGACGAAGTTTGGCAATTTGGTTTGGCTGATGTGCCAAAGGACATGCAAGACAATGATGAGGTTTTGGATTCATCATACAAGAATGATAATGTTTCCAATCAACCATTACCATGGATTGATTGGTATGTGGAAGAATGCAGTAATACCAAGGAGAGGGTGGGACCCATTTTAAAGAGGACTTTCAGTTGGTTGACCACCTTGGGAATCTCACCCAAAGGGGAAAATCAACCTACAAATATAGGGGCTATACCAACAATAAACCAACCAACACCCACTAAGGGAAAGAGGTCAACTCAAAAGGATCCTACAATTCCAAAGAAGATTTCATTTGTTGTTGGTGGCTCATCTCTCTCCAAGTCTTTTTCCTCCCAAGATTACATCACCTACAGTGCTTGTGATAAAAGTGGTTGAAGTCAGTGACTCTCCTAGTATCATCCAGGATCCATCACATCTTCTCCTTCCTCCATTATCACTTCCAATATTAGTTCTTTCCACTTCCACCATCATTTATTCTTTCCCATCCCCTTCTATGGCCCAAGTATTCTCATCACTTCCAGTTCTATCAGCTGGGGAAAATATTAGGTATCCCTTACAAGATCGCAATAAGAGAAACTAATATGCAAAAATATAACAGATCTCAAATAAAAGTGCATAATAAATAACACAACACGTAGAGACAAGATTTAACGTGGTTCACCCAATTTGGGCTATATCCACCAAGAATCACTTGCTTAGATTTTATTACAAGCCTCCACTCTCTCAATACAATACCTAGATCCATTTGGAGCTATGCTCAACAAACTCTATAGAATTCACACCCGAATTCAAAGCACATCTCGCAATACATTTGGTTGTATCTCTATAATATGCATAAGACCATATAAATAGACAATTCCTTAAGTAGTTTGATACAAAACCGTGGGTATCAAAACCATGGGAAAAAAAACCATGGGTATCAAAACAATGGGTACCGAAAACCATGGGCCCAAAAACAACCCATAATGGTTACTCTATTACCCATGGGTTAATAAACCACCCATGAAAATTTTCTTCGGGGATTCACCCCCAAGCCCCCATCGATCGGGGGGATTCACCCCCATGAACCCCTTGACTCACTCACCGGAAAGCGGGACCACCGTAAAAATACCTAAGTGTAACACATAAAGATGTACCACACTCTAATATGAAAAAAGGCTCCACAAACATAACAATCTCCCACTTGAGACTAGATTTCCATTGAGTAAGCTTCTCAACCCTTCACTGTCATCCATGAAGGCCAACCAAAGCTAAACATAGCTTTAGTTTATCCCTTGTGACCACCTTGGTCATCATGTTTGCAGGATTCTAACTGGTATGAATCTTCTCCAACTTCAACTTATCTTCTTCCAAAGTTGTCCTGATGAAGTGATATCTCAACTGTATATGCTTCGTCCTAGAGTGGAAAGCAGAGTTCTTAGCTAGGTGTATAGCACTTTGACTATCACTATGCAGCTTACATTCCTTCTGCTTATGCCCCAACTCCTCAAGAAATTTTTGTAACCAAATCATCTCTTTTCTTGCCTTTGTGGCAGCAACATACTCAACCTCCGTGGTTGATAAAGCCACCAGCTTTTGTAGTCGTGAAATCCAGCTCACTGCTATCCCACCTATAGTGTAAATATAACCTATCGTGCTCCTCCTATTGTCAACATCTCTAGCCATGTCTGAATCTACATAACCACATAAAGTGGTGTCTCGATCCATCAGAGCACAAAACTATCCCACATGGTTCCTCTCAAATACCGAAGGATCCACTTTATCGCTTTCCAATGCTCTTTACCTAGATCACTCATAAATCTACTTATAGCTCCCATTGCATGGGAAATATCAGCCTAGTGCACACCATAGCATACATCAAACTACTAACTCAACGATGAGTAAGGTACCTTAGACATCTAGTTTCTTTCTGCTCTATCTTGGGAAACTGCTCCTTTAATAACTTAAAATGGCCTGCCAAAGGAGTCCCAACCGGTTTAGCATCCTGCATGTTAAACCTATCCAATACCTTCTTAATGTACTCTTCCTTAGATAAAGTCAACTTCCATTTCTTCCTATCCCTATTTATCCTCATACCAAGGATTTGTCTAGCTACCCCCAAATCCTTCATATCAAAGGATTCACTTAGTTGTTTCTTGAGTACTTTTATTTCCTACATGTTTTTACCTGCAACCAACATGTCATCAACATACAAACACAGGATAATATAACTTCCATCCTCAAATTTTTTTGTATACATGCAATGGTTAGAATGACATATAATATAACCTTGCTCCATTATGAAGCTATCAAACTTCTTATACCATTGACGTGGAGCTTGTTTCAGGCCATACAAGCTCTTCTTTAGTTTGCACACCATCTCCTCTTTACCTTTGACTTCATATCCTTCTGGCTGCTGCATATATAGCTCCTCCTCCAAATCACCATGGAGAAATGCAGTCTTTACATCTAACTGTTCTAAGTGCAAGTCTTTTGCTGCCACTATTCCAAGAATAGTTCTGATAGAAGTAATTTTTACTATAGGAGAAAAAATCTCATCAAAATATATACCTTATTTTTGTGCAAACCCCTTGACCACCAACCGGCCTTATATATTTTCTTTCCTCCTTCATATTTAACTCTCAGTACACCCACTTGTTCTCGTAATGCTCTTTTTCCTTCCGGTAGCTTCACCAAATCCCAAGTCCGGTTCTCCATGAGATACTTATGCTCCTCATCCATGGCTTGCTCCCACTTCTTACTAGCATCTACCCGCATTCTTCATCAAAGCTCCTGGCTCTCCACTATCAAAGTGAGTAATAAATAATAAAGAGAAGGAGAAAATGTTCAGTTCTTTTCTTACCCTAGAAGACCTCCTCACTGTAGGAGTTTGGGGTTCCTGTTGAGTAGGTTCCTAAACTAATTCATGGGTCACTTTCCCATCCGGAAGATCCTCTACCACTGCATATTCTTTCTTGGATTCTTCCTATTTTCCTGCAACTATTGCTTATACATGAATTTATCATTAAAGACCACATCCCTAGATCGAATGATTTTCTTGTCTTTAATACTCCAACATTTAAATCCAAAGTCATCACCACCATAACCAATAAAAGTGCATTTTTCTAATTTAGCCTCTAGCTTGGTCCTATCATCCTTGTCAATATGAACAAACACCTCACATCCAAAGACTCTAAGAAATGAGTAATCAAATTTCTTACCATACCAAGCCTCCTTAGGTATGCCTCCATCCAAGGCACTTGAGGGTCCTCTATTTATCAAGTACACAACTGTGCTCACCACTTCTGCCCAAAAATAAAGAGGCAATCTTGCATGTATCCTCATGCTCCTAGCACGTTCCATTATTTTTCTGTTCATCCTTTTTGACACCCCATTCTCGCTATGGGGTTCTTGGAACCATCTTTTGCCTTCAGATTCCATTCTTAGAACAATAATCATCAAATTCATTGCTACAATACTCCCCTCCATTATCTGACTTGAGAAATTTTAACTTAAGGCCTGTTTCATTCTCTACCAAGGCTTTCCATTTAACAAAAGTATCAAATACATCAGATTTGTTTCTAATACAATAAACCCAAACTTTCCTTGTTGCATCATCAATAAAAGTAACATAATAACTTGAACCCCCAAGAGATGATACCTGAGCCGACCCCCACACATCAGAATGTACCAGTCTCTAACTTACTCTCTTTCTTCGTAGGTCCAACCTTGAGAAACCTTACTCACTTCTGTTTCCCATATATGTAGTTCTCATAGAAATCCAAACCTATTTTTGTATATCCAAGAAAATTCTTCTTTATGATGTCCATGCCCTTATGGCTCATATGACCGAGCCTATAGTGCCATAATGTTGTATCTGCATCTGAAGCCACAAGATTACAATCATTAGTACTATTAGTGGTTAAATACAAGGTTCCAACCTTCTTACCTCTTGCCACCACAAGAGCACCCTTGGTGACCTTCCAAGAGTCAGCTATAAATATCACAGTACAACCATCACTTCCCAATTTCCCCGCCAATATCAAATTTCTCCTTAATGTAGGCACATGTTTGACATCCTTCAATAGACATGTATTCCCATTCTGCATCTTAATCTAAATAGAACCTTTTCCAACTATACCGCAAGGCTCATCATCACCAAGAAAACATGCCCAAAATCCCTTTAACATAATCAACAAAATAATGCCTATGTGGAGTAGCATGAAAAGAAGCCCCGAATCTAAAACCCAAGATTCATTAATATTATGCAAAGAAAGAATCAAAGCATCCTGACATACATTACCCGATGCCACATTTGCCTCCTTGTTTTCTTCCTATTGTTTCTTCTTATCCCGAAGCTCCCAATAGTCCTTCTTTGCATGCCCAGACTTTCCACAATGCCAACATACTATCTTGATTTTGGATTTTGACCTTGCCCGATCCTTTGATTTTCCACGGTTTCCTCTATTCTTCTGTCTCCCTCTAGTTTCCACTATCAAAGAATTTCCTAAAGTAGAATATTAACCAGAGCTTTTTCTTCACATTTCCTCGCTTAGAATCACCCCTACAACATCCTCAAACTTCAACTTCGAGTTAGCTGAACCGAGTTGCTTACCGCCATTACTGTGCTATTCCAACTTTCGTAAAGAGCACAAAATTAATAAAGCCCTAACTTCTTCATCAAATTCTATCAGAACCAAAGCTAGCATATTAACAACCGTATTGAAATCATTTAAATGATCTCGCTATTGAACCATTCTCAGACATCTTCATATTAAACAAATTTTTCATTAAAAATATCTTATTAGAGGCAGAGGGTTTTTCATACAACTTCCTAATGCATCCATTAGTTCTTTTGTAGTCTTTTCCTTTGAAACATTAAATAATACCAAGATGCAAGACACAAATGCCTAGATCATTCCAAGTGCCTTCCGATCTAACAAATCCCATTCCACATCTGTCATACTCAAGGGTTTTTCACCTTCTCGACAAAGGGAGTATAAAGATCCTTTTGATAAAGGTAATCTTCCATCTACATCTTCCAAAGACTGAAATTCTACCCGTTGAATTTATCAACCCCATATCTTCCATCATTTTCCATAGCTCCCACTCAAGCTAAAAACTTTCCCTATGATTCAACACTTCAAAGAAACCAAACCAGCTCGATACCAATTGTTAGGTAATAAAAGATAAAATACGCAGAATAATCCCTTCCAATCACAAAAGTAGCAAACTAATATGCAAAAAATATTACAGATCTCAAATAAAAGTGCATAATAAATAACACAACATAGAGAGACAAGATTTAACGTGGTTCACCCAATTTGGGCTACGTCCACCAAGAATCACTTGCTCATATTTTATTACAAGCCTCCACTCTCTCAATACAATACCCAGATCCATTTGGAGCTATGCTCAACAAACTCTATAGAATTCACACCCAAATTCAAAGCACATTTGCAATACATTTGCTTGTATATCTATCATATGCATAAGACCATATAAATAGACAATTGCTTAAGTAGTTTGATACAAAACCGTGGGTATCAAAACCATGGGCAAAATTGTGGTATCAAAACCATGGGCCTCGAAAACCATGGGCCTAAAAATAGCCCATAATGGTTACCCATTACCCATGGGTTAATAAACCACCCATGAAAATTTGCTTCGGGGGTTTTGGCCCCGTGACCCCATCAATTGGGGGCTTCACCCCCTCGAACCCCCTTGACCCGCTCACCGACGAGCGGGACCGCCGTAAAAATACCCGAGTGTAACACATAGAAGGTGTATCACACTCTAACATGAAAATAGGCTCTAGAAACATAACAGTTCCCATGGTTGTCTTTACATCCATGCCTTCCATCTTTCCTACATGTGCTCAAATACCAGCCATTATTTCTAGTGATCTTGCTCTAACTAATGTTTCAGGTATTGGATCTTCCACTCCATCTTCGTCGGCTCTATCCATACCATAATGGCTATTTAGAAAAACTCACAAGGAAAAGAAAAAGGTTCCTCTAGGGGATTTTATAGATCTTAGCATATTGGAGTCTATACCCAAGAGATAGGCCAAGAGACTAAGAACCATATCAAGTCTGATGGTTAATTCATCTTGAGAGTGTGTGATAGAGGTGGCCACCCCGTTGAGGGGAAAACTAAAGAAAAAATCATAGTAGCAAATTACCGGACATCAAAATTCTCATTGGGGAAGGCTACTCATGAAGGAGCAAAGAAAGATGTGCACACTGCTCTTGGGGCCCTTTTGGAGAAATATGACAAAGACAAGGCCACTAAGGATGAGCTCAAGGCTAAGGATTGTGTAAAGTAACCCAACCCACTCTATCCACTGAGGTCTCAACTACTATGACTATAAAAATTTCATCTACAATCGATTATATTTCTTATCATGAGCTCGATAAGCTAGCCAGAAAGGGAGATCAGTGAGTGGATGGATGGAGAGAATATTACAGGAAGCTAATCCTTTATTCAAGGAAGAAGTTGAGATATATAATAATTTTTAGGTTGCAAAAACCACCATTTTTAATATGGATGAATCCTTCTCTGAGGATAACAATAATTTAAATTTAACTTTGGAAACATGGAGTGACATTAGAGTAGAATATTTTGACTTGCTTTTTCAGGAAGAGGTGATTGATGATGCCTCTAAATTATTTGAATATCAAAAGGCCATGGAATTCTGGTGTCAAGTATTACAAGATCTGATTAAGAAATTGGAGGAGAAACAAATAGAGATTACATATTCCCTGAATAACATATAAGAGGAGTTTGACATCACCAATTGTAAATTCTTCAATGAAAATATCGATGCTCTTCGTGAGGATCATATTAAGGAAAATTTTAAAGATTTGGTGAAGCGTGACAATGAGGTCACCAAGAATTTCAATAGTGACTCCATTGACCGATTGGTCTTATGTAAAAATTTCATAGGGAGACTAAAGAAAGTTACAAATAAACTTCAAAGGTTTCTAGCTAGGATCACAAAAGATATCGAGACAACAAACATAGTGAATCACTATGCATGCATGCACTCCAGATAAAGAAAATCAGGGGGTTATCAAGTGCTTCTTTGAGTATAGACACCGAATGGTTGTATGGGAGAAAGGACGGCATAAAATTGTAGGTAAAGGAGATGTAGATGAATCAAGCCAAAGTTGAGTGGCCATGAAAGGACAGTTCAAGCTCTAGGATCGGTCAAAGTTGTAGGGTTGACTAAGTCAAACCCTTTCAACAATTTTGCTATTTTTATGGGAGCCTGTTCCCTTAATATTAATGACATTTCTATTTTTAGTTAAATGTTAGTTAAGGGCCCAACTGTAATGGCTCAGCCTAGGAACTTATAAATAGTGGAATGCTTCCATTATTTGGATATACATTATTATTTTTGGGGAGATTATTTTGAGAAGAGTGCTCTTCAAGCTTGGAAGAGTGATTATGAGATTCCAAGAAACCTTTTCATTATATTCAGAGTTGTACCTTGCTATTAAAAATATGATTTATTGTGTTGAATGTTAATTAGCATTTAATTTGTGAATTTATAATTCCTTAGTGATAGTGATTAACTTACCTTTATTTCAAGTTGTCTATTTCATGTTGTGAAGGAATAATACTACTATATTTTATGCCAGTTGTGAATAATTTATTTTCCTTCTGCATTAATTTTTATATTATTATTGTCCCTACTCACATAAATAGATGTTGTTATTTGCATGTGTGGTTTACTTTTGATAAATTAATTGTGTTATGTCTAATTTTATCTACCCTTACGTACACCCGAGTTTAATAGAGGAACATCCGCCTTGGTTTGTGGTATTTTATACCCTTTCTAATCACGATAGGTGAAGGTGGTCGGTGATGCAAGCATACCTACCACATTAACCCTTCCAGATGTTAAACATCCCTTAATTTGGTGCATCACCACTTCTAGTATAGGTTTCATTTCCTTGCAAAATATCTTTCCCTAATCCCATGAAATGTTAGCATAGGACTAGTTAGTCATTTTTTCGCACTAGAAGTAGAGTTGTGTTTAGTTTAGGAAGATGAAGCCGACTTCTCCAGAGGTTCACCTCAAGTTCAAGTCCCACATCTTGAGAGGTGATCCCATGTGTCCCAATCACACCGAATGTCGTGATTAATTCCCAGGCCATTCGGGGGGTGTAGTGATTTGGTGACAACACTTGTAGAGCTAAAGAGTCACCAGCTAGAGATAAAGACAAGGCACATATAGAAGAGGGAGAACCTATTTCTCCCCCTGACTATGATAATATTATGCCCCATGTTTTGTCCTTATCTAAAGTTCAATTTGAGCTACAATTAGCTCAAGAAATAATAAACCATCTATTGTCACTTTTGGAGGCCAAAGAAACCCATTTCTCCCAACAGATAATTGCTAAGGATCAATAAATTAAACAACTACAAGAAACAATAGCACAACATGAGGAGGTAACTCTTCACTAAAAAATTCTCTAGTGGAACAAGAAAAACAAATAAAATATCTTGAGGCTAGAACCGAGGAGCTTGGCACATCTCTTGCACTGTTGTAGGAAAATAGAAGAGAGCAAGAGCCTGTGGCCATGGAAGATCAAGCAATTCAAACTGATTTTGTTTTTCCTCAGATTATTGTTTTAAGAGGTATGGTTAAGTGGATGGAATAATGTTATAGGCTAAGGGAAATGGTAGAGTAAAATAAAAATAGATTGTTAAAAGAAAATGTGGTTACAATAAGTCGACTCTATGACCAAGTTCTTTCTTGCCAACCCCCTTCAAACTTTTATGCATTATTTTTAAAGGAACAATTCTTCAAATGGAAAATATCTAGGGCTTGTGCAATGTTGGACATAGATTTTGAAGATGATAGGTAGTTTGTAGGGGCATATACTGCAGAAATGATGTTGAGAATTTTTTTGTGAATTATATGTTCACAAGTTTCTTCTCCCAAAGAAAATTGAGATTCCAATTAATATTTATGTGGGAGAAGTGCAATTAAGGGCCTTCATTTCTACACTCAGACATTAGGGTGAATGGAGAGATCAACGAGCAGTTTTTGTGTAGTTAGAATCTACCATTGGCCTCTTAATGAGGCATGATTTACTAGCACCAATTCAGTTTCTCAACAAGTTTCGTTCACATGTGTACTGTCTATGCCTAGTAGACAGATACACAAATATCCTTAAGAATTGTGTCTGAAATTTCCGAGAGCAAGTGATCCCAACGTTCAATGTCAATTTCCTTTCTTTTCAGGTCCGATATCAGCTTCTTGCAGAACCATATAAGAAAAAGGAGGTTGTTTCACCAACAAACCTTTGATGGTCATTAAAACGAGCCAAATATCTCTACAAGATAATTTTGGAGCTTAAAAACAATGGATTGGTATGAGATACAAGCCCCCACTGGTCCTTGCACCTATGCCAAGATGGAATTCAATAGATGACCAAGATGAGGGCAGCTACAAGACCTGGAGGGATAATGTTATTGAGCATTTTGGATTCTCTAACACATCTTTGGATGAAACTTGGAAAACTTTTGCCAATGAATATAATTATTCAAGAATTTTAGAGAAATTGAATGTTAGGTAGCAAGAGGATCTGCTAAACCTTTAGTTTGGGGGAGTGATGAACCCCATTTTTTGATGTTTAAACCATGTTTAGCCCTATACCATTTTGATGTCATACTACATGATGTATAATGTTAATTGTTTATATTTAATACTTTAATATGTTTTTGAAGGAATTATTGTGCATATGTGTGTTATTTTTATCTTGTTAATTCTTCCTCAGGAATGACTTAAATTGATCTGTTTTTAATCATTAATAGCCCTTTGGAAATTATATGTTGAGTTATCACAAATAGCGCAGACTTAATTCATGCACTCGGCACAAGAATCTAATTGGAATGTTGGCCTAGGAATCGCCTTTACACAAGACTCACCTCTGCATTAATAGGGAACTCCCAATACCGCATCGAGCTCATCCAGATCATCAATTCTGAATTTCCTAAAATAGGGGATTCACGCATAGATACATATAACTTGAACTACCAAGATCATAGTCCATTTGGAAGCACCAGATCATGGATAAAAATTAGCATCATTAACTCAACAGAGATTCAGGCCAATTTTGGGGATTAATTAATCCAGTCACTTGGAGACATGATGCAACAAACAACTAGATGTTTACTATCACCACAGTTCTCTTCAGTCATTTAATGATATGAATAATCTTCCAATAGTGATTGAATCCTTAAAAGGATCCAATCACGGACCTCCTCTTCATTTGTCAAGAATTATTCAAGTCCAAGAACTCTAAGGATTACTCCTTCTATTAATGTAATTCTCAAAATAGATAGTCATTGTTTCAATCAACATTCAATTAAGTAGAAGTTAGTAATTGTGAATAACTAGTTCTCTCCTAAAGGGACTAGAACTTCTCTTATATAAAAGAGATTATGTATTTAGATTTAGTGGTCCAATTAAGTCATTTTAATTTATTGTACAAGCATAATTTTCAATTCAATAAAAGATAGCATATTAAGGGGAAATTTCTTTTTTGTGAATTTTAGTACCAACCTGATTGAAGGGAAGGAGAAAGGTCCACTCTTACCCAAAAAAGGGAGACTTACATTTATTTCCTTTCTGTATTCTTGGATGCATTTATTGTTTTAGCGTTGATTCCATTGCTTTGATGCATTTATGTTTCCATAGTTAATGAATTCAATAAATTTCTAATTATGTCTTTGATCTTAGTATTTCATTTCAATCATTTTATTTTGTAATCACAATAAGTTCATTTATTTCTTGGTCTTTTTTATTAAACTACATGTTGAGACATCATTCCTACTATTTATTTTGTTATAAACAACCATGAAAACTACCATAAATTGATAGAATAATATGATTAAAGTACAGTATCAATGACACTCATCACTCTCCATCTCCCTCTATTCCTCTCCCTTAATCTCCTTCTTCCCTTTCCTTCCATCCTTCCACCTCCCTATTTTTGTCTCCCTCCACCTTCTCTACCCCTCTCTTACATTCCTAAATCCCCTCCCACTTCCATTTTAAAGGAAAATGGACTAAGGGGGTTAATCATCCTTCAATAATTTAAATTTATATTTAAGATCTTATTATTTAAAAACTCATAAATATTCAACCATCCATTAATGTGTGCATATAATAAATAATCACATGTGCAAGAACCATAAGCAATATAATCAACACAAGACACAAAATATAAGTGGGAAACCCTCAAGGGGAATAAAACCCACTGAAACATAATCTTATATTAATATGTTTAAAAATTTAGTGAGACACCAACCCCACAAGGAGCACAAACCCCTATTTTAGTAGAGCTATAACCCTACAAGGAGCACCAACCCCTAATTTTTGAAGCACCAACTCCACAAGGAGGCTATAACCCCCAAATATGATCAAACACCCACTCAACCACCTTATGATGATCTGATATATTATTTTTTCTACCACAACTGATGGAGACCAAGTATTCATCTCACACTTCTTCAACTCTTCATACAAACCCTAGGTGATCAATCTCTCACTTACAATCACTTTCTTCACTTCTCAAGATTCAAACACATGCACACATCCTTGTTAATATTTATTGACCTGTCAAACACCTGATCCAACCTAAATTCATGCTTCAACACCTGCTAATCTCTCTTACCTAGGTCGCACTTCTTGCACACATACCACTAGCTTGTAACAAAGAACCAAAAAAATACTTTTATAAGATCCTCTTGATTTCAAATTAAAACTCAAACCTTTTCCCTTTTTTGGCTATAAACATCTTGAATTCAAATTAAAATAGTCACAAGTGACCTAAGTAGGTCATCCTAGCTAAAAACATCATTACATGTTCCAAAAATGGCTCAAAATCCCATAGGAAAAAGAGATAAAATACCATACCTAAAAAATCATACTTATTCATGACCCATAAATCATTAAACATGCTTAAAATAACATTTAAAATTCATACATGGTCACAATTTATCTCAACCAATCAAATTATTTCATGTAATGGGCCCAATAGTCTTTGTTCATCTCAAAAATGTCGTTTCCTACACTTTGCTCGTGAATTTGGAAACTTCACTATGCCAAAACATTAATTAAAATCAACCAAAACATGCCATGTAATAACTCTATGGAAATTCCAGAACTTTTAGAACACTTCTAATCAAGTTAGAAGCCTTGAAATAATTACGTGCTCAAATCACAACCACTTTTATCTTTACTAAATCAACCTTGCCCAAAAGGTTGTTTTCAAAATACATTTCTAGGAAAATTCAAGAACTCTAAATGAATTCATTGGATGTAAAATTCATCCATCATCACATTCCATGTGATATCAATCATCACCTAATGCATCTCATTCTTCAAACAACTCAAAACTTTCAAAAGCATATCTTATCGTGTACTAGAAAAAACCTTCTTATCAAAATATTGACCTGAAAACTATATAAAATATCATAATCATGAGGAAAAACTCATATCATTGGAAATATTTCTAAATCCTCTTTCCAAAACATTTTTAATCATCTCAAAATTCCACATATAACTCTAGATATGACCATTTTAATGAACACTTCTTTTTAAGGCCTCAAAACTACCCTTCGAAAATTCAACCTTTGATTGAATCTCATTTTACCATGTAACTAGATAATCATGTCCTAAAACCTCATTTTACATCAATAAAAACTCACATACATCATCCACCATCAATTTAGCATGTAACTACTTTGGAAAACCTTTTCCCAAAATATTGTTCTTCATAAATTGACCTGTTTGAGTGGGGTCCACTCATCACTATGACCTAAACCATACCTTTATGGAAATGAAAAGGTTTCCTCTACATGTTACAATCATCACCCATTCACTAAGAAGAAACAACATCCACTTAGTAAGAGTTTGTTACATATTGCTTTCAAGTTAGGGTTTCAAACCCATAATTAGTTGTTTACCTTCTTAGCATTTGTTCATAAAAACATGATAATGAAATTACCTCATTATTTTTTTGAAACCTTATAGAATAAATTTAGAAACCTCCCTAAAATCCATAAGGTCTCATACCAAGCACACAATTCAGAGCATCGAAGTCCTAATTCGACACGGAAATGCACTAGTTCTTTACCCTGTCTCAACAAAACTAACACATCTTACAAAATTAACATCTTAGAAACCTGAATTTTGTTCAAATTACCATGAAACGTAAAACTAACATATCCAATCACCATAAATTCATCACCATCTCTCAAACTCTTCAACCTATCTCATTTGCATAGATTCACCTTAGGGTTTTTTACTATAGAAGCTAGGTTCATTTGAAGGAATGTTATAACTCATCATTAAACTACTGAAAATGACCCAAAAATACCTAATATACCATTATACATCTTAATACATGCATCAATGAGCTCATATGTCTCCATACCTCAATCTCATACCTTCTAGCATCCATGCCTACTCCAAATGAGCACATGAAACATAGCAAAACACATGTATTTGCATCATGAAATTGATGTGTGTGCCTAATAACTCTTCAAACTTGTTATCCACCATTCCAAAATGTTTCTCAAGCATCCAAGTATCTCCTACCATCATGTATCATCACCTAAGTACCTTAATGGACTTGTAATATCAAACAATCCTCATTGAATCTCATTTGTATCACCATGAATTGACTTGAAACACCATGTCAACACCATCTACAACATCATATGACTATGCTCCATCATTCAATTTTTCATTAACGTGGTTTTTCATCAATTAAAAACCTATAGGACCATATGATAACATCCCTCCCATTATCCTTCATCCCCCTCTTTTTATCCCTAAATCTCCCTCTCATTCCTTCCTCCACCTCCATCTCCACATCTCTCTTTCTCCCCACCCCTATCCTTACCTCCTTATAACCTCCCTCATCCTTAATCTCCCAAACCCCATATCCTCCACTTCTTCATTCCTTCCACCTCCCCCCCCCTAACTCTCCCTCTCTTTCCCTTCTTCTACCTCCCTTTCCTAAAATATTCTACTCCTCCTCCTCTCTCTCCCCTCCTTCCTCTCACCTTCCCTCCATCCCTTTCACACTCTTTCTCACCCTCCATACCTAACCAACTCCCTCTTCCCCTCCTTCCACATCCCTCTACCCTACTCTCCCAAACCATATCTTTCCCACTCCTTCCCTTCATCCACCTCCATCTTATCCTCTTGTTCTCCCTAAATATTTCACTCATTCCCTCCTTACACATATCTCTACCCTACATTCCAAAATTCCCCTCTCCTTAACTCCTTACCTCACTCAACCTCCATCTCCCCAAATCCTTCCCTCCCTACACCTACCTACACCTGACTCTCCCTCTCCCCAACTCTTCCTCTCTTCCTCTCTTCCCCTCTGTATCACCCTCTCTCCCCCCCTCCCTCTATCTCTCTCCCTCTCCCTCCCTTCCTCTATTCCTCTCCCTCTCCCCTTTCCCATATTCCTCTCCCTACTCTCCTTCCTCTTTCATTCTCCTTTCATACCTCCACCTCCCTCTTTTCTCTCCCTCTCATACCCTCCAAACCCTATCCCACTAATTCTATCATATTATCCCTCTTCCTCTCCCCCTAATCTGCCTCTCCATCCATCCCTCCACCTCCATCTCTTCCACTTTGAACCTTCCTCTCCCTAACTATATGGTGTAGGAGCATCGCGATGAAGGATTAGATAAATTTATATATTTAGGAAATTTTGGATAAGTAAGGTGGATCGAGTAAGAAATGAAACAAAATCAGTTGAGAAACTAACACATAGAATAAAAAGGTTGTGTAAGGCATAAAAAATGATGCATGAGAGAATCTTAGATGGCGTGGAAATTTTACAAGTTATACGTTCAAAAAGGAAAAAGGACACTGGAGATAAAATATGACCTAAGAAATTTGTTAGCTCAATAATGATGTGAATTTCTAGATGGACTTTTCTCACCTACCAAATGTCAAAAGTAGTTGGTTTTAATAAATGCACTAGAATTAAAATTTCAGTTTAAGAAGGATTAAGATAGGATTCTAGAAGGAATTTCAAAATCCTTGTGGGCGAGAAAGATTATCTATAAATACCTACTTGAAGTCGTCTTTTGAGAGATTTAAAGAGAGAAAGAAGATTTTAGATACTTTTGACTAATATTTAGAATTGTAAAGGGTTTCCAACCCTATATCCCTATTGATTGTTAATCCCCATAAAATAACAATATTATAGATGTTGTAAGGAATTTGAGAATAAAATCTAAGTTTTGTTGTGAATTTCGATCCGATTGGTTCACATCAAGTAGTATCATAGCATTGTTGCATACCTTAGAGTTAGGTTTGGAGGTGAGGGAATGATAGAATGTTGATCAATACGTAACTAGTTGAGAAGGAGAAAATATTTTTCTAAGAAGAGTCATTGATTAACTAATAATGTGAATAAATGGGGTTGTATCCATAGTTAATATAAGCTATGAATAACTATAGATAAAGTAAATAAATGCAATAAGAAGTATATAAATGAGCTAAACAATTATGCAAAAGGAAATGTTAACCCTACTTTATAAGAGATAAGAGGAAAGAACACAGTTGATTGGTGTGTTGCAAAGGTGAATGGAAAATCTGGAGGTGGAACTAAATGTATAGAAGCTCAAAAATTATGTATCTGGAATGATTCCCTAGACTAGAGCATCGAGAAGGGACCATGGTTTCTACGGCACCATGGTCTATGAAAAATCTCTACAATTGAATCTCATAGGGCAGGAAGTGGTATGAAACCATTTTTGTGTGTTGTATCAAATTTTTTGTCATGTAACAGATCTCACCAATGATCCAAGATGAATAGAAAGACCTACAAAACCCTAAACAAACATCAATCCCTAAAAATAAAAATTCAAATGAATTGTTCATACTAACCTCATCTCCAAAAAATTGGAATTATTAACTTAGGGTTGCACTACATTTTGGACCCAAATGTATTTCTAGCGAGTGTGTGCATAATTTACTCTAAGTTCTCTTATGTCATTCGTACTTTGTGAAGTAGCGAACAATAACTAAATGTAGAAAATGTGATAGGTGCATAGAATAGAATAAAATCCCCCTACGAAGTGTTTGATGTAGATGTCCTATCCTTATGACTTGATGATGGAGATGTGTGGATGCAAGTGATATCCAATGCAATAGGTGGTTGCAACTCTAGATGGATAATAGCAATGACTAGTTCTAGGTCCCTCATTATGGTCTCATATGAAACTTTATATTTATAGGGTTCTCTTGATATAGTTTTGTAATTAACCCCAAATGGATGACCACCAAAAATATAAAAGGAGAAATGGCTAGATATAGCCCAAAAATTGGAGAGAAAGTTCAAGAAGGGTCGGGCACCCATGGTGGGACCATGTTGTCCACGGGTGCCCCAACTAATCTGGGTGCCCCAACCAAGGCTAAAATGACAAAAAGTGATAGAAGATGACTGGGTATATAGATGTAAAAGGTTGGGAATGAAAAAATAAAAATAAATTAAGATGACCAAAAGACAGGGTTTTAATTAGTACTTTCACTCAAGAACCTTCTCAATAGTAGTATGAATTCGGGATAAATAATGTCTTAAGTGCATGATTTTGTGACTATTATTCTCCCCCACTTTATGCCGGTGAGAAGAAATATCGGTAACATAAATTAGGTAGATATGAGTATTTTATGGTCCATGAATATTGTAAAATAAAATGTGTTGATGTACTAGGAAAAGCATGGAATGAAAAAAATAGAGGGGCATGAAAAATAAAGATGAAAATGTGAAAAAAGTGATGAGAGCGAACCTAGGGTAGAAACATGTCTCGTAGCTCTTGATGTATGATGTGCCCGCATGGTTAGTAAAGTGTGTGTTTTCGTGAAGTGTTGTAGTTGACATCGTTTTTATTGTTGTTACCCCCATTTAACTATTTTTTTCTCATACGGTCAGACCTGCAAGGAGAAAATGATCAAGTACTCAAGTATATATGTATGTATGTGTAAAAATGTAATGTAAAAGACATATAAATGTATGAACTTGTAAAGTACATAAATTAAAGATTGAAAATGGAACAAGTGAACTGATCCATGTTGAGAAAGAGAGTGTAAAAGGATATCTTGTACTATTGGGGTTTTTTTGGCGATTCAACGTCATAGGCCGAAGAAGTGTTGGGAGGAATTTTGTTGTATCCTATAAGGTATAACTATATCCCTAAATGTGTTTGAAGAGATATCTATATGTCCTAGTTTTTGGGTGCTTTGATACCACCGGCCGAAGTAGTGTAGGGAGGCACACCCACGATAACCTTTGTGCCTCGTAATCGCTTCCCATAATGATAAGGAAACCATGTCTTATAAAATTTGTTGTGTATGAGGTTTGTAGATATTTCTAAACCCACTTGTTGTATGTAACCCACAATGCCAAGGGCAGAAAGTACACTGAACTGAACTGGTGTAAATGTGTTGTGTTAGTATGTAAACCCCAAATGATGCCCCCTCTTTGGAGGTACATGCAACATCGTTGATAGGAGAATGAGCCCCCAAAAGAGGACCAACCGTATGAAATGTACCTATGAAAGTTCTTGGTAGAAATCAAGGAACATAAATATAAGAGGCTAGACAAAGACAAGTGTTAGTGTGAACAAACATGCATATAGAAAGCAATGTGTAAGCTACTCAAATATTGTAAAAGAAATGTAATAAACACGCAAGAATATAAATTAAGACACACAAAGTTGGATGAAAACATGGTAGATCACTCATGATGTTGCAAGACACGCAAGGCCATCATGGATGCAAACAACAAACAAGTGTACACACCAAACGTAGGGAAAGGCCCGTGAGAAGAACAATAATAAGCATACAATGTAACAAACAAGTATGGAAGAAAATAATGTTGTAAAAACATTTCACACATGAAGTACCTGTTAGAATGTTAGAAAGATAACTAATATGTCAAAAGAATATATAACCAAGTAATGTAAAGTGTTAAGTAAATAATGAAACAATAACACATGTGAGATATGAATGTGGACGGCCCTAGTGACCAATGTATGAAGGGTAGAAGGAGAGCATCCATGTTGCATGTAAGAGACTTGAATCTTGTGATCAAAACTAGAAAAATATGTGAATTCTCATGTATGTATGATATAAATAAATGACTTACAAGTAATCTAACTAGCATGTGTAATAAAGTGACCATGAACACACAAAAGTAAGAAAGTGTAGAAAAACCATAATATATTGTATGTTGTGGATGGATGGAATGGAATGTAAAATGGAGTAATATAAGCCACATGCCCCTCGAATGGATGGAAATGTATGTAGTGAGGTTTATTTTTTCCCCCTCAGCAGTCAAGAATGAACTATAAATGAGAGTGCGTCATCGGGAAATGGTCAAATAGTATGTGTCATGTCTAGCATGTTGTGATGAGTATGTAGGAGTAGTGATGATGATATGCAACATAAAGAAGAGATGTGCGTAAACCTTATAGCCTAAGCATATATCATGAAAAATTAAATGAAGGAGTGATGATTTATCCATAAGTGTATATCACTACATGATGAATAGAAATGAGTGGTGAAGTAGCCTAAAGTGTATACCATTACAAGGTGAACAATAAGGAGTGGTGATGTAGCCTAAAAGCATATACCACTACAAGATGATAGTGTAAGTGATGAGTTATCCTATAGCACATGTCACTATCCTATAAATGTCACATGATGAAAGGTGGAATGATAAACACGTGATGAATGTAAGGTCCATTTGATTTGTAAACCCTCGGTAGTCGAGTATGGACAAATGAACTAAATTACGTCATCTAGAAGTGAGTGCAACACATAGAAGACAATGCAATATGGTTGATGATTTTTGATGACCATATGATGCAAAGAATGTGTAAATATGCTATGTGTAGAATGCAAATGCAAGATGTGTAGAATGTGTAAAATGTCATGTATGTAGATGGACTAGTAATGCGGATGTAAGATGATGCTAGTATAATATGAGTACTAGTATAATATGTAGAATATGTGTGAAAATGCGCAGTGTAATATGTATGGTATGTAGATAAACAAATAATGCATTATGTAGGATAAGTAGTGTAGGATGTAAGATGCGTAGACAATGGTGTATGCATAATGACGACTAGAATGATGTATAAATGTATAAATGTCAAATTTTTGTACACTAAATGTAGAATGTATGGTGTATGACGCGTAATGTATGAATAAGTGTAGTGTGTGGGGTTCATGTGTAGTAAGCCCTCAATAGTCAAGTTTGAACTAAATAAAAAGAGTGTGTCATTAGGTAATGACGACACTAAAGTATGAATGAATATGTGTATGATAGGATTTTTATGTATGATAATGCATATATGAGATATGAGTAGATGCTAAGACGGTGTATGTGTAAATGCAAGTAGCTAATTAATGATAATGCAAAGATGAGAAATGTGCCAATGATGATATTGTGATGAGAGAGTGGGATGTGAATACTATTCCCCTAAGTATGTAAGCAATGAAGGTCTGGTCAAAAGACAGTAAGTGGATCAATGTAAGGAATATTTTCCTTAAAAAAAGTGATTGGACACTAATATGATAAAGGATTCATACATAATGGAGGTGGCATTTTCATTATGTCCGACCAGAATAGGAGTGGTTTCTTTGAAAAAAGAGTTGGAAACGTAGTGGAGGAGGATGGATATAAATCTTGAATGGTGGCATATTTAGTGGTAAATGCGATGATGTTGCAAAAGACTCGATAGGAGGATGTTTGGTTGATTATGGGAGCTAGTTGTGCATTTTGACATGGTAATGTTGTAGATATGTTAGGAGGAAGAGGTTCTATATTGGTTTTGATAAGTGGTTTCTTAGGTGGTGCTTTTCTATTCTAAGAAGCCACATGAGAAATGGTGGTGTGATGCTCACTAAGTTGAGTAGAAGTAGTATTAGTAATAAGAGAATCATGTGATGGAACTATAGTAATTGTCTAAATAGGGGAAGAATAGGTTATCTCATGTGAGTGATTATCAATAGAAAACATGTAATCAATAAGAGGATCATCTAGAACTTGCTTAGAAAGATTAGAAGGAGGCACACTAGTAGCCATATAGCATGGTGTAGTAGTTGTAGATGGGCATGCATTGAATGAGATAAAACCCTAACGCTCAAGATGTTTGATCTTATGTTGTATAGCATAACATTCATTGTCATTATGTCCATTAATTCTATGATAGTTACAATATGGACAACCTTGATATTTTGTAAGCCAATAAGGAGGATAATAATGAGTAGGTGGAAAAGTGATCAACTAATGACTAAGGAGATGAGTAAGAATGTCATGTTATATAGTATTATGTTCAAACATAAGAGGATCAAGTAATGACATCTCTTGAGGCTTATTTATATGACATGCAGTGGACATAGATTACATATAAGAGGTATAAGGAGCACAAACATGCGATTGAGAAGAATCCTTAAGTTTGTTGAATTCCATATCTAAGAGATGTGACAGTGGCTTCCATGGCCACAAATTTTTCTTGAAATAATGTATGCAAATATTTAATTGATTCCAAAAGGGATTGATTAGATGGAGGATCATTAAGACTAGGGTCAAAAATAGACAAACAAGCATAGAACTTAATTCATGTGGTGGCATATTGTCATCATAATACTTGGTGTCTAGGGATTTTTGCAAAACAACCTAACAATTGGGATATCTCTAGAGTAAATTAGATAAATAAACTTGAGCAACCTTATGACCCATGATAGAAGAAAGATGAGGATCCTAAGTATGAAATACATCGGGTTCACTAAAATTATTAACTAAAAATGTGGATAAATGGGGCTATATCTAAAGTTAATCTAAGATATGAACAATTGTAAATAAAGTAAATAAATGTAGTAAAGAAGTATATAAATGAGATAAAAAAATATGTAAAAGGAAATGTTAACCATAATGTGCAAGAGAAGAGGAAATAACTCAGCTAAATAACAAATGCTCATAGGACTATGTCACATAGGTGACTAGAAAATCTAGAGGTGGCAACGAATGTGCGGAATCTCCAAAAAGGATGGATTTGGATTGATTCCTGGACTAGAGCACTGGAAGGAGGCTGGGGCACTGCGCAGGTGCCTTGGTCTATGAAAAATCTCTAAAAATAAATCTCACAGGTCTAGGAGGTGGTCCAAAACTCTCACCGTGTGTCGCATCATATTCATTGTCTTGTAACAAATGTAAATCAATGATCCAAGATGAATAGAAAGAACTATAAAACCATAAACAATCAATCCCTAAAAAATAAAAATGTAAATGAATGGGTCAGACTAACCTCTACTTCCATAACAATGGACTTACTAACTAAGCATTGTACTATATTTCAGACCCAAATGTTGTTCCGTGAGTATGTATATATTTTTCCCTAGGTACTCTTGTTACGGTTGCACTTTGTGAAGTAGCAAGAAATAACTAAATGTATAAAATGTAATAGCATATCATGTGTATGGAATAGAATAGAATCCTCCTCCTATAAGTGTGTGATGCAGATTTCCTAGGCTTGTGCCTTTATGATGGAGCTATGTGGATGTAAGTGATATCTAATGCAATAGATGGATGTAACTCTAGATGGATGATAGTAACGACTAGTTTTATGTCCCTAATTATGGTCTCATAACTTTATATTTATATGGTTATCTTGATCTAGTTTCATAATTAACCTGTAATGGCCGACCACCAAAAAGATAAAAGGAGAAATGGCTAGAAATTGCCCAAAAATGACAGAAATTTCAATAAGGATCGGGCGCCCATGGTGGGACTAGGGCACCCGCGGTTCCATTATTAATTTGGGCATCACAATCGAGGCTAAAATTGCAAGTAGTGGTAGAAGTTGATTGGTTATATAGATGTAAAAGGTCGGGAATGACAAAATAAAATAAAAGAAGATGGCCAAAAGATGGGGCTTAATTAGTAATTTCTTCCTCGAGAACCTTCTAAATAGTAGTATGAAATTGGGATAAATAATGTCTAAAGTGCATGATTTTTTAACTACAAGCACCAATGCGGGTGCAAAAACGCACTCAATGTGGTTACCACATATATCATGGGATAACTAGAGAAAGTGATGACAAATTTAATGGGTGTGAGGATAAGACTATAATTCATTGAGGAACATAAGTGAATAAGATTTTTGGAGCCAAAATCACAATGTGATGATGAAGGTGAATTAGTAAGAAGATATGCACACAACATAGAAGTTATTAAGGATGTATAATAAGAGGTGGAATCCATTAGCTCATGAGAAGAGATATTTCTTCAAGTGATTTCAAGAATGGGTCATGGACTCGGGAATGGATTTCCCATCATTTTCTTAAAGTTTAGACCTAGATGAATTTATAGATTGGTTAACATATATGGAGGAATAATTTGAGTTTGAAGATATTTTTTACCCATAACGCATCGAGTAACATAAACCAAGTTGATGGAACATGTGGAATTTTGGCGAAGAATGTGAAAAATGAGTGAGAAAGGATAAGATAGTGCATTGGGATTGCATCATCGTAAAAAATGAGGAGAAATTTTTTGTGTCTGATTACCAAATGAGATTTCTAATAAGTTGCAAAACTTGAGATAAAATGAGATGTTGGTTAATGAGTAAATGGAGGATTTCTAGTGAATCATGATAATACCTAGACATATGGAAGTTTACCAAGAGAAGGTGGCATGATATATTAATGGCTTGATGTTTGGAATTCATGAAGAAATTAGCTTATTGTGCAAAACAATAGTTGAATAAGCTTATCAACTATTCTTAAATGTGGAAGATAAATTTTTGAGAAAACATTAGAGTGTAGCCAGGAAGAATAACCCACAATCTACATGGTAGAGGAGAACACATCTCGAGGATATAATATACTGCTATAACACGAGTGCATCAATGCATAGATGACATCTCATAATAGTGCATGGGATAATTAAGCATCATAATCTTCAAGAGGATGTGGGATAGTTAGTTGTGGAAGGGAAAAATGATTCTATAGAAAATGTTTTAGGTGTGGAACCATAGGGCATTATGCATTTAAGCTGTACAATTGCAAAAAGTGAATTCATGAGCGGGGGCATGGAAGATGACACACATGTGGCACATGGAGATCTACAATTAGTGGGATATGAAAAAAATTATGAGATACCAAAGTGTGAAAAATATCTGATGGTAAGGAAGGTATTGTTGAAGACATTGTAGAAAGAAGGTGAACCTATACTTGAGGAAGAATTTATTTATAACGATCTACAAGTTAGGGAAAAAAATTGTAAGGTAAGTATCTACAAAGTGGGAGAATGGACAATATTATTTCTGCAAGATGGTAGAAAAGCTAGGGATGAATAATATTAAGCATTCAAATCCCTATACAATGTCATTATTACAAAAGGGACACTAGGTTCTAGTAAATTAATAAAGCCTTGTGAAATTCCAAATTGGGAATTATTGTGATGAAGTATTATATGATTTAATGTCAATGAATTTTTGTTGTTGGAAGCACAATGGACTAATGAGGGTGAATCTGTCCTACAAAAATTTCAATTCATTTACCATCACAAAAATTCATCATCTCATTCATATGTTTAACATCCATAACAATGTGATGACATTAGGCGTGTATTAAGAATTCACAAGAACATGAAACAAAGAATGAGACACATGAATACCATATATAATTGGGAAACCCTCAAAGGGAAGAAAACCCACCGAAACTCTTCGACATTGCACAAAGAAAATAGATTTTAGTAAAACATCAACTTCATAAAGATCACCAACCCCTAATCTAGTTAAGCACCTACTCCACAAGGAGGCTAAAACCCCTAATATTTTTCAAGCACCAACTCAACCATATGAAGATGAAGATTTATGAATTTTTTTCAGCCACAATTGATAGAGATAATAATTTCAGCTCACACATACACCTTTAAACCCTCATTCCTTTAACACACTCTTTCTTCTTCTTCTTCTTTAACTTATCTTGTATTTGAACCCTTGTATAAATTATATCTATCACTCAAATTGTTACACAATTTCTCATCTTTTAAATTATGTCTTCATACATGTTACACACTTCTACTTGGGTCACACTTTTCCCTCTTAGAGCACTAGTTCAAATTTGAACTCAAACATCACTTTTATACACATCTCATCTCATAAAAAAATCTAGTCTGGTCCTAATCCTTTATCTTGATTAATAAAAATTAAAAACATCCCAATACATTCATTAAAATATTCATAATGGACCCATATAGGTTGTTCATGCCCAAATGCACAAAACTAGCACAAAACAAGCTCAAAACCCCATCACCTAGATGAGCTAAAACCACAAATAAGTTAATCATGATTATTAAAGCTCAAACATTAACCAAAAATGTTAAAATATGACATACAAAAATCATCCATTTTCATTAATTAGATTTCACCAATCAAATTATTCATAACTTACTCAAGAAGGCTCGTGTCCTTCACAAAATAATTGTTTCCAGGACCCTATCATCACCTATGGACTTAAAACCACACTAAAACACCTGAACTATGACATTTAGACACTAATAAAAATCCCTTAAACATGTAGATAACATTTATGCTTTCTAGATCTCATGAAATATCCACATGTGTAAACCACAACAATTTTCCTCTTCACCAAAAAGTAGTTTTAGGAACTCAACTAATTTTATCCCTTTTTGTCACTTTAAAGACCTCAAAATTCCTTTATTAGGAATAAATTTCATCCCTATTTAATCTCAAAATTATATCAAGCATCATCCAATCCACAAAATGCATCATCTACTTCAATCTTTTGGCTTGAGTAATCTTGTCTTGAAAAAACAAACAACCTTCTTCTCCACAAACGAAAATGAATGACCTATCAAATTAACTCATCAGGAGACAAACCATATACCACTAGAAATAACTTTTAATCCTCTTTCCATAACATCTAATTTTTCCTTCCAACTCTAGGTGGAACAACCCTAACCAATTCAATCTCTAAAACTGCTTATTTAGCCTTCTAGGACTCAAGAACTAAGCTTGAGCTTGACTTGTTCCATCACCTCAAAACTCACTCCCAAGTTTTAAAAATAATTTAAAACCCTTACCATATATTTCTAAGCACTCATAAATCTTCAACAAGCATGAAGAACCACAAATCAATCATTGACCTCATGATGCAACTCAATACCTCCTTAACTAGACATCCTCCAAATTTGGCCCTCAAATAACAGATCATAACTTCTTCATAACTTATAAAAACACAAGTTTGATATATCATTTTAAATCTCTCTGAACCAAGATCACAACACAACTTAAATCAGGTCCTAACTCCACCTTTAGCTCCTACAATTCAAATTTTACCACAAGCTGCTCCAAACTGCCCCAAAAACTAGTCTTCATAAATAGGGAACACTTTTTCATTTATAAGCTCAACCATGATCTAAAAATATCATGGAAATATATAAAAACTTCAGGTCTAAAAATGATGTCAATTTATTTATCACCTTATTTGGATAACATTTCCAAACACTAAACTTCTTCAGAAGAAATAATTATTAGGTGGGGCCCACATAATCTCACAATCACTATATTTCTTTTCTATAAATATTGAGGAGTCCTCTAGAAACTTCAATCATAAATTTTTCAAAAGGAATAAAAACTAGTTAAGTACACACATTTTTCTCCAAGTCGCTTTGAGCTAGGGTTTAGCTAGGGTTTCAAAGCAACTTATCTTCTTAACGATCATTCATAAAAACATGACAATAAAATCAACTCATTATTTTTTAAAACCTTATTAATTAAATATTAAAACATCCCTAAAATTATCTTGGTATGATGCAAAGCATACAATCCATAATGAGCATCAGAAGGTCAACTTTTGCCTCAAATCTTCACTCTAGAAAACCCATTTTTTCAAAACTGACGTATCTTTCACAATATTCTTCAAAATGACCAAAAATGTGTCATAAAACATCATGGAAACATCCTATAACTGAAAATAATCACCTTATATGCAAAATATGTTTGAAACTCTCCATCCAAAGAACACTTGTTTATTTCAACATGTCTTATTCCAACATTCTTGCTTCCGAAGGACCATGAAAAACCACCAACCCTGTGTAAATTTTCTTGAAACTAATCATAAACCTCATGTATATTATCTCCATTCTGTTATCATGCTTGGTTAGGATTTATCAGTTTTCAAACTCATACCTCCATACCTTTACTCGCATGTTTCGGGGCTAGGAATAGGCATGGAATGACTTGACTCAATCATGACATCATATGAACTAACCTCATCTAGAATCTTAGACACATGTAGCACACCTCATGGAACATGATGAAACTCATACCAACCACTTGGGCTCATTCAATGACCATCCATTCCTGCATCATGCTTAAAACCATACCTAGACACCATTGTAACTTGCCCAAATCTTGACACTACTAATCAATCTTCATGTTTGACACTAAATGACACCGCATGGATACTCGCATGACCTCATGACACCCTTTTACATAAATGTACTTTACATCAATGACAACACAAACACAAAATGGCCAACAATATCCCCCTTTTTCATTGATGGAAACCATCTTCAGAAACATTGATGGCAACCATAAGAAAAAAACCCCTCAAACCTATTTTCCATGTTTCTAATGCTTCTCTCCCCCTTTGACATCTATAAAAACTCTATACATACAAATAGACATGGAAAATGAAAACACTTGACTGAACACAATGTAAATAATGCAAAAACACAACTTACTTGACTCAAATAGCTCCCTATAGTACTAAACTCTCTTTCTCTTAACCTTAACAGTATAAAAATTGATCCATGGACATGATATAATCATGCAATAAGATCCCCCGAGAAGATACTCCACATTTGTCTTCAACTCATTAATAAATCTCTCTTTAGGTCTTGTTCAAGCTCAAAAGCACCATTTTCCTCCAAATCCAACATGACTAACTTTAGGATTACTACTCCTAAAAACAAATTTAGTCCATTCTTGAAAAACTTCTTCATGATCTAGAAACATAAATACTTCATGAAATACCTCCTTATGGCTCCCTTGGACTTATACCACCTTTCTCTAATAGAAAACACAAACTTAGAGTCTCATACCTTGTTTTTATGCCTTGAAGATTATCAAGCCTCTTACCTTAATCTCTGAGACACATTTTTAGTTATTTAAACCTCTTTTACATGCTCTTATACTTTTTTGAGTCACAAAATTTCTTACCTTTGAGGATTACTAGAAAACTATCATTTATTCTTCATTTAAAGATCATAGACACCTTCTAGACATGTGAGAACCCAATAGAGAAGAAAATCAAGCTCCCCTATCTCTAAAATTCTTCTCGAGACATGTACCTTCACACTTTTGCTCTTTTTCACATTCGAGAGATCAATATCTCTAAGAGTCTCAACTTATTGATCAACATTGTATTCTATCCTAATAATAGTAACACATTTTAGTGAAAAATGAATATTCACCAAAAGTAGCAACCATAACATGATTATTCACAGATTCATCATGCTCAATCACGGACTGGTAGATGGTTGGAACAATACTCAAATTACACAATTTAGACATATGAACCTTGAAAACTTCCTCGTCATCTTTCACTCATTCTTGATGAACCTAAAAAACCTTCTATACATCATGTACTTAGTTATTATTAGGACATTTTCAACTTAGAGCTATGTTATTTCTTCATGTACTTAGTCTTGTGATAATGCATCATGTACCTCACTTTACATTTCCTTGATTGTACATAGGCCCTATTTTGTATCATTTTACATTATCACATAGTATACAGTGTATTAGACCCTCAACCAGTTGTATATGCATTCTTGACTCACTTTGCTTAATTATTAAGGGATGAAAATCAAATGCATGCCTATTTCATGATGCTTTGCACTCCTTCATGTTAATATTGTGTACTAGAATCATTTTGAAAAACTTATTTCCTTTCATAAGGAAATGCCACAGATTAGTCATAGAGTGTGATCATTCATAGCACATTATAGTCCTTTGATGGATTGACAATCACTCAGATCTTTCAAGGAAAACATATACATCATAACAAGTGCACATGCCTTTAATACAAAAATTTAAACTATTCTTCATCTATGAACAACCTTGTTAATCCTTAACAACAACCATGCTCCTCCAAACCACATGTATCATGAACTTACTCACCTCTATATCCCACAACCTTGAATAATTTGTAGCAAGAATGTGATCACCAACCATTGGTTTTGGAGCACACATAATTTTTCAGTATGATCTCTTAAAACTTATTGTTGAATCTCAAGACCTTTACATCTTCCATTAAACATTTTACCAACTTGACCTTCTATTTTTTATTTCTTTATCAATCTATCACAAGATTTTGATCATCCCCACCGTATCAAGTATCCTTAGTTATCTTCATTTGAATTTTTAAAGCATAATTTTTCACACACATTTGGAGAGGGAGAAACACTTGTTATGAGACAAAACTTCTCAACTCTTTCATGGAGTAGTGGACAACTTTAATGCAAATCCCTTGATCTTATAATAATAACATGGAGTACTTTTATATTCTTCTTGTCTTCTTGGAAACACATACTTAGAAGCCTCAAGGAACAACACTTCTCTTCCTCAAAACCTATCAAACATTCACCACCCTTATACTTTCCATACATTTATCTTGACCTCAAGACATCTAATTGAATAAAAAAATGGACTTCCTCTGTCACAGTAGACACTTTCATGCCCACAAGCCTTCATTTTCAACATATTTTCATAATTTGTTGACCTTATTTATCTCTTTTCATATCACAAAACATATATAGACCCCTTTAAAATCATATCATACCTATAGTAACTCAAACCATCCATCATCATGCGTCATACAAACTTATATCGATTCAACCTAACCCTTTTAAGTACGAGTGGCCTTGTCACTTTGTGATCTTGTGTACGAACCATATATGGATTTATTATTGATAAACTTATGTGTATTCAAATTACATGATGAAAATACCCTGGATAGACATGCACAATCTTGTCTCAAACTCTTTTAACTCAGACCTATGTCTTCAATGAACTCACCAATTGTGATGATATGGTTTTCCTTTTATGCTCTCTAAATTGTCAATCACCTCTACTAGCCCTGTCACATGATAATATTGGGAATAAATATATGAAAAGTGATCTTATTCACAATAAAATATGGTTTCTTGATACCTTTTAAGATATTTCTTTCCCCATGTTCACCTTATAGATGGTTCCTAAATAAATCCATCCCAAATTTCAAATTACTCAATTGAATATGTCTCTTATACACAATTTTAAAATGTCGAGAGAATATAGCCTCACAATGTCATTTCTTCATAAAACTATGAAGTATCATTTCTAACCATCCCAAGATCATATGGTTCAAAGTTTATAATATTTCATCCACAAGAACCCAACTTATAGGTAATTTCCTCCAAACCCTAGTTAGGGCTTCTACAAAAGATAAATGACACTTTCTACATTCAAGATTTCTTTGAAGTATTTCAAAATACCAACCTTCCCACAAACCACTAGAATGAACCTCTAAGAGCATATGACCATTATCATATATATTCACAAGGCTTGTAATATGGATTTCAACACCCTCAGTATGCTTTGACCTTATGAACACAAATTGCTCATAATACTTATTCACAACCCCTTTTAATGATCATGAACTAAAATCACACTTTAAGATATCTTTTGTCAATAGTACAAACTATATAGAACTTAGATACAGACTTGGACACATACCATGGACTCTCATAGGTTTACTTACTTATGATAATATCTTTAGAGGCTATTCAAATATCCAAGAAATATATATTGTCAAATTTGATAGGCTTAGACCATCAATCAATCTTTAATGATAGAAAAAGCTAACTCTTAAACACTTTTAAAATAGAATGGAGCTCAACATCCTCAAGATAGACTAAAGCATCTTTATGAACTCTATGACATCATTCTTATACCCTCTTAATAGCTGAGAACACTTTAACACACACTTAAACACATATAATCAAGGAAATATAGTCTTGAAAATTGTCTTAACTTCATAATAATGACCTTAACACTCTCCATACTATGTAATATTCATAAATTCCCTTGAAACATACTTCACACTTACATACTTTTAGACCAGTAAAAAAACATGACAATGCATAGACCCTTCATATAGACTTTTCAAGCCTTGAACAAGAATGAATCAATCGCACTAACGTTTTCATAAAAGTGTCAAGCTCAAACTCAAGAATATTATGGCCAAGGACATCTTACTAAAATACAAGAACTTGACATTAATCAATAGATCATTTCGCATAATTTATTACCCTTGAATTATCCTATACTCCAAGCTTCTTCAACTTTTCATAAACAGGATAATGAATATTAGTGAGATACATATGAATTTCTTTAGTTCTAAGCTCTTCAATTAAGGAAAAATGCTTCATTGATTGAACTTATCTCCCATCTTGATGCCACTAGAACCCTCTTTGAAAAACTACATTAGATTAGGCCTCATGATATGCATTTCATGATGAGAATCTATCCTCTTGACTTGATCATCAACCTTCTTGAATAAGAATAGTCTTTACAATCTCAGATTCACTCTTGGTACTGATTTTTTTTCTTAAGCTCTCTATTTTCTTGCTCTCTAAATCCTTGAAAGAAGTTGATGTATCTTGAAGCTTCACCTTGGTTACAATATCTAGAAATGTGTCCATGTTTTTTATACTTGTGACACACAACACTCTTCCATCTTCTAGTTTCAAACATACTTAAGTTCTAACCACATTCCTTATCTCTATGGCCATACTCACAACATGAATGACATTCACATTAGATGAATTATTCACCATTCATTGGGGACATTTTACAATCTCTAGGTCTATAACCAAAATAATGACAAACATAGCAATAACCATTGAAAGAATCACCACACCTAACAACATTAGGTTTTATAACAAGGTTAGACCTTCCTAAATAAGCCTTCTTGGTCACCTTCTTATCAGGTTGAGAACTTGGTCTAGTTTCACCACTGTTCTTCACATGTTTTGCTTTAAACCCTAGAATTGTTTTTTTACTAGCCACTCTTTGGATCTCCAAAATCCCCTATAGATTTTCATAACTATTATCTAACTTTTCATACATATTAAACCTATTGGAAGAATTTTATAAATTAGATTTAAAGGTTTTCAACCTCTCTTAATCCCTATAAAAGTGCCTTCTTTATCCTTTAGGGATTTAGACATATTTTCAACGTGTAACTCCAAATCCTTGATGGCTTGACCATACACTATCTCCATACATCTTATATGATCTTGTAAGCTATGAATTACTTACTCTACAACTTCATATTCATCCTTAATGCCGTTTCAAATTTTGAATACTTTCCCATTACTTTTACTTTTAAGGACCTCCTTCAAGTGATTAAAATTTCTTCTCAATGCCCCACTCTTATACCAATTGTTGGAAGCACAATGCACTGATAGGGGGTGAATCAGTCCTAAAAAAATTTCAATTCATTTAACATCACATAAATTCATCATTTCATTCATCCATTTAACATCCATAACCATATGAGCACATTAGGTGTGTATTAAGCATTCACAAGAACATGAAACAAAGAAGAAGACACATAAACACCATATATAAGTGGGAAACCCTCAAAGGGAAGAAAACCCATTGAATTTTTTGAATATTACAAAAAAAGAGATCTTAGTGAAGCACCAACTTCACAAGGAACACAAACCCCTAGTTTAGTAGAGCACCAACCCTACAAGAAGAACCAACCCCTAATTTAGTGAAGTACCCACTCCACAAGGAGGCTATTCCCCCTAATAGGATCAAACACAACCTCAACCATATGAAGATGAAGATATCTAATTTTTTTACTACCACAACTAATGGAGATCAAAATTTCAGCTCACACATACACCTTCAAACCATCATTCCTTCAACTCTCTCTTTATTCTTCTTCTTGGAATTTTCTTGGCTTCAAACCCTTGCATACCTGATCTGTATCACTCCTCAACCTGTTACACACTTTCTCATATATGATATTATACCTTCATACCTATTACACACTTCTAATTGGGTTTCACTTTTTGTTAGGGAAATGATGTGAAGTATAATTAAAAATTATAGATCCACAATATAAATGCCGAATATTATAGATTATGATGTACAATTAAATTAAACATAGATTTAGATTATTATAGATTGAATGTTAAAGATATTGATAACTATATATGAAATCAAATAATAGGAAAGTAAGAGAGACAAAGAACACCAAATTTAAAGTGGGAAAACCAAAGTAAAAACCCCATTGAATAAAGCACTACATGTATTAATAATTTCAACATATTTTAACCCAGTACTTCCACTTCGTTCCTTGGGTCTCATAGAGATAACTTGCAGACTCTGTCTCACAATTATGTAGTTTTCTTACATAAAAGTTTGTTTACTTACATAAAAGCTTGGTCATTTGCATGTAGTCTTTGTCTAGATCAATTATCATAAATGGTGATCAATCTCGTGCGGGATCATCCTATTTATATAGGATGGGTGAAAAGTCATACCATCTCACTCTTTTCTAAGTTATGAAGATTGACTAAGTTAAAATAATATTTTTAATAAGGGTTGTAAGTAGTGGTCTATCAAATGATATCCCACTTCACATTATCAATCCCAACACTCCCCCTCAAATTTAAGTGGGGAATAACATGCAAAAATCACGTTTTCATTTGTTCCTTATGCCATAAATTTATTCATTAATTAAGAAATGAAAAAACACTTGTTTCATGGGTTTAGAATTCCACGGTGCACTAAATTAGAGTCCTATGGGTTTTTTTAACTCCAAAGTACACTACCACAGTGTCTCGCAGACTTATACAAACAAAGAAAAAATGTAAATGCACTTTGGATTTTATCAAGAGTATGAGACACTATTTTACTATGGTTCAAAGTAGTGTTTCAAGGTTTCCATAAAATTTTCAATACAAAGGAACATATACCAAAAAAAACATGACAAATTACCTTTTCCTACAAAATGATTTACAGATCCATAAATCATCAACGATGATTCAAGCTAGCATGTAAACAAGGTAAATACTACAGATATTCCCATACATATATTCTTAGGACAAGTGCTTTATATATGAAGACTTATATTAGATTATGGAGCCTTTTATAAACCAAGGCATACCCATAACTAATGCTTCATTGGGATTTACAAGTAACTTCACATAGTGTGACACATTTACTTATTACAAAATGGAGGAAGTATTGGAAGTTTACAACAGCCATTAAGAGGTGGCATTGTCATGCACACTCCCCCTCAATGGAAACTCTAGATAGGCCCAAAAAGGAATGAAAATTGAAAAAATTCATAGCACACAATGTTTTAGTGAAGATATCTACAACTTGATCTTTAGTAGAACATAACTTGAGATCAATATCACCATTCAAGAATTTTTCTTGAATAAAATGCATATGAACTTCAATATGCTTGATTCATTGATATTGAATTGGATTCTTTGGATTTCACATAGAAGAGTAGTTATTCCTTTGATGCCCATGTGCATTTCATCCAACAATATTTTCAGTCACATAGCTTCCTTTTTTTCTTCCATTGCACTTCTATACTCTGCTTCAATAGAAGAGATAAAAACTATTAGTTTCTTGTTCTACTCCAAGTGATGGCACCTGCACCAAAAAGACTCGGATACAAATTAAAATGTATAAAAACTTAACATCAACATGGTTAAATCCACAATAACTATATAATTGTGCATTATCACAAGAAGAATAACATAAAACATAATTTATTGTACACATAAGGATCCTACATGGATCTAGAAACAATTTCATCTACATAGGATATATAAATCCTAGTGATAGTTAAATAAATCAAACTACCATAGGAGTAGTGATATGCTTACAATCAATCATATTAAACCTTTGAAGAAGGTTAGTAACATACTAAGCTTGTGATGCATCAATATATTTGTGATTTTGACAAATAACCATGCCTAGAAAATGATTTAATAGTCCTAAATCATTCATTTCAAAAAAATATTAATCTTGCTCTTTGATTCTTAAGAAATAGATTCTTGTTACTACTAGTAATCAAGAGTTCATCAATCATATAAGACAATAAAGATATCATGATTGTATTCATATTTGAAAAATAAATCATTATAAAAAAACAATTACGAAACCAAACTTATGAAAGATACTATTTATCTTAGCATACCAAGCTCTAGAATCTTGTTTAAGACCATACAAAGATTTATTAAGTTTACACGAAACAAATTTCAGGTTCTTCATAGCTTTCATATTTCTATCCCATTTAAAAATCCTAGTTTGAGTCAAGGTTTGAGATATATCCCCCTCAATTTCTACATTTATTATAATAGAAGGAGACTAAAAATGTAGAATAGTTCCATATTTAGATGAGACATTTCATACAAACTTCTGAAATTTTCATGACCTGATATTTCATTCCAAAGTTAAATATCATTCCTACAAGAGGAAGGAAAGTAAGATTCAGACACAAATCTAGAATATATAATCCATTTTTTTGAATACCAGAAGCAATAACATTACTAAGTTTATCTTTTACATACTATTTATCTTACAACAAAACAATTTTACATTTTTCTTTAGCTAATTTGGGATTAAAAAAATTCTTATTCAACTGAGGAACATACAAGACATTCCTAACTACCCCATTTATCATTTTAACATTCCCATAACCTTCAGATATAATGATGAAATTATCTCCTAGATAGATATTTTCCTCACATTTAACAACATCTGAGAGGATACCTGAAATATAAATCATGTTCCTAGAGACACTACTATCTAGGATCCATTCATTTTCATTTGAGGTCGATAGAGTAGTATTCAAGGCAATAGATTTTTTATGACTTTTCTTCTAATTATTGGATTTACTATTTCGAGTATTCTTAATAGATTTGGTAGTTATCACATGACAATAAAAAATTTTATGAATAAATTTTCCACACTTGTTACATGTGCCATTAAATTTGAATTTGAATTTCCTACCCATTTTAAATGCATAGACAACCAAAAAGACAAATTTAGGTTTAAAAAATGACTTAGAGAAGCCAAATAGAGGTAAAAACAAGCTACAAATATTATTATTCAAAAGATATGAATGCAACAATATCGGGATGAATCAACAATAACTCACTTTGATCAAACTTTAAAACGAGCTAGCCGAGCTTATATGGAGTCGAGCTATAACCCATAAAAAACTAATAATTTAAAAAGTAGATTAAATGATTAAAACAAGAAAATTAATAAGTAGAAACCACTTGGTATGAATCCAATAGCTTAAAAGATACATGTGTCACGATTCGACGTTTTCCCAACTTTATTTCGTATTAGACTTGAAATACCTAGAATAAACTCGAACTTAAAACACTTTCGGATCTAGAGCGGGGAAAAAAAAAAGAAGGAAAAATAGCTCAATGATCTAATTTTTGAACTTAGCGGGGATGATCTCACAAGTGAGCTAACTAATATTTGAACTAAAGTACTTAACCACCAAAAAAATTAAAGGACAACTGAAGTAGGAGGTAACACATGGCACAAATCAACAATATCAAGAGGGGCACGTGTTGTCTTTCTGGAAAATTCCAAAGAAGATCCCCTGGGTGGACATGAAGTCCCCATAATTTGATTAAAATAGATAACTTATCGAGTCCATAAAAGAGTTAAAAAAACCACAAAAAATAAAGAAACATACGAGAAAATATCTAAGATTTTTAAATTTTGGAATCCATAAGAAAAAACTTAGAAAAACCACAAAAAAATGAAAAAAGTAAAGTTATGGAGCAGAAGATAATTTAAAATCATGACACAAACAAAATTTAGGAGACACATGTCACTTTTATATTAGCTCACATTTTATAGACAAACAAAGTCAATTAATTAAAAAATAGATAGAATAACTAAATACACGTGTCTTTAATTAATTTGTTCTCTTTTTGCACTCTTACATAGTTAAAATGATATGTGAAAGAAAAGTATTAGTCAAACTAAGACACTTGTCAAAAATCTAATGAATAAAGAATAAACACTTAGTAGATTTTCTCCAAACTTTAAATACATTGCCTTGGGTGGACTTAAAGTCCATGTAATAAACCAATATTTAAATTAAATTTCAGGTCCAAAAACTTAAGATAGGTGTCATAATCAAAGTGGATAAGCCAAAGAAAATACGACACCATGACACTTGTGAAGATTGACATAACCGGAAGATTAATATTTGTGTCAACAAAAAATTTGTTTACACTTCGTAGTATAACTATAAAGACTAAGAAAAGATGAGGATACATGGAGCCTTTAATATGTCTCACACTTTGTAAGACTGACAAAACAAAATATGGAGTAGTTCTATTGGTCCGTATTCACAAAGATAGAAATAAGAAACAAAATTACTGAAAATTCAAAATATAAAGTGACTTGGAGCTTCTTGATTGGAATAGATTTCATAAATGAAAGAGGAAAGTTAAACCAAGTCTAACAATGCGAAGACATGTGGTAAACCTTTATTGGCCCGTGTTTTGCAACAAAAAAATATAAACAATTCAACTGATAATGCGAAGTAAGGTGGAGCAATCTGATTGGCTAGGGCTTCATACAACCACAAATGACTATTGAATTATTGACAATGCAAAGCTAGAAGGGACAAGAGGGTTGGATCATGCCTCACAAAGATACAAAGAGGCATAAAATTAAAAATTTAAACAAAAATATGATAGATCGAAAGCTACTTAGTACTTTATGAGTAGATCATACTTTGCAAACAAAACAAAAAAAACACTTGGCAAAGCTATTTGGAGAAATTGCATTGGCTTGAGCTTCGTAAAACTAATAAGATCTATATAAAACATGACAAAGAGAAGCTAGATGGTGTAAAATAATTAGCTTTGTCTTCGTAAAAGAAGATCTAGCAAAACAATAATGTAAAATCCAAAATAGACTTAAAATTGTGAACTTACTAAATCTAAAGAGATCTTTCGAATCCAAATCAAAAAACATCCCTAACGGATATAAAAGATGTGAAAACTTAAAGAAAGCATGCAGATGGTAGATTTAAACTACAAACAACTAAAACAAGATGCGAAAGAAAATATCTAAGCATGTAAAAGATTCAAACATGATCTAAACAGTCATTTATCCAAAATTTCACCAATATTTCAAAAATTAATTGGGTGGGAATTGGGAATTTAAACATGGTTAGCTTGAAGACAACTACAAAAATTTTAGGGATTTTTAGATCCAAAAATAAAATTAAAGCCTATTTTCTCGGCAAATTAAAATATCATAGATCGATCTTGTACATGCATAATCACTCACTCTAATACCATGTTAGGGAAATGATGGGAAGTATAATTAACAAATTATAGATCCACAATATAAATGTCGAAGATTATAGATTATGATGTAAAATTAAATTAAACACAAATTTGGATTATTATAGATTGTGTATTATGGAGATTAATAACCATAGCTAAAATAAAATAACATGAAACTAAGAGAGACAGAGAACACCATATTTAAAGTGGGGAAACCCGAAGGAAAAACCCCACTTTGAATAAAGCACTACATGTATTAAGAATTTCAACATAATTTTACCCAACACTTCCACTTCACTCCTCGGTCTCACAGAGATAACTTGCAGACTTGTGTCTCACAGTTATATATTTTTCTTACATAAAAATCTTGGTCATTCGCATATAGTCTTTGTCTAGATCAATGCTCATGAATCATGATCATTCTAGTGTGGGATCATCCTATTTATATAGGATGGGTGAACAGTCATATTGTCTCACTCTTTTCTAGTTGTGAAGACTGAATAAGGTAAAATAATAATTTTAATAAGGGTTCTAATTTGTTTTCTATACAAATTATATCCCATTTCACATTATCAATCCCAACACTTTTCCCTCTTAGAGCATGATTTCGAATTTGAACTCAAACATCACTTTTATACCATTATCATCTCATAAAAACAAGATATGTCTATCCCAATACATTATCTTAACTAATACAACTTAAAAACATGCCAACACATTCATTTAAACATTCATAATGGACCCATATAGGTCGGTCATGCCCAAATGCACCAAACTAGCTCAAAACCCCATCACCTAGATGAGCTAAAACCAAAAACACCATAAAAATGATTATTAAAGCTCCCAAATTCACCACACATGTAAAATATGACATAAAAACACCATCCATGGTCATTAATTATCTTGAACCAATCAAATTCTTCATAACTTACTCAAGAAGGCTCATATCCTTCACAAAACTATTTCTAGGACCTTGTCATCACCTATGGACCTCAAGCACAAACCAAAGCACCTCAATTATGGAGTGTAGCCATGAATTGGAATCCCCTGGACATTTATATCGCATGCATTCTTACTATATCTCATGAAACATCCATATGTGCAAACCACACCAATTTTCCTCTTTACTAAACTGAATCGCCCAAAACATGGTTTTGGGAAATCAATTTCTTTACACCATTTCTTCCACTTTAAAGATATCCAAATTCCTTTACTATGAAAAAAAAATCCCTATTTACTCTCTAACTTACATAAAGCATTATCCAATATAAAACATGCATCATCTACTTAAATCTTTTGGCTTGAGCAATCCTATCCTGAAAACCAAACAACCTTATTCTCCACAAATTGAGGTGGATGACCTATCAAATAAACTCATCATCAAACAAAACATATACCATTGAAATAAATCTGAATTCTATTTCCAAAAATCTTAATTTTCCTTCAAAATCCAAGTATAAGGCCACCAACCAATTCAATCTCTAAAACTACTTCTTCAACCTTCTATGAATCAAGAACTAAGTTTGAGATCAACTTGCTTCATCACCTCAAAGATCACTCCCATGATTAACCAAAGCATAGAACACACTTATACATGATTTATAATCACTCATCAATCTTCAACAATAATGAATAACTACAAAACAATCATTTACCTCATGAAGTAACTCAAGACCCTTCTTAACTAAACATCATCTAGATTTGACCCTCAAACAATAGGACATAAATATTTCATACCTTATCAAAATAAAAAAATTATATGTCATTGGAAATATCTCTGAATCAAGATCATAACATAACTTGAATAAGGTCCTAACTCTACATGTAGCTCCTGAAATTCCAATTTTACCACAAGCTACTCCAAATTGCCCCAAAAACTAGTCTTCATAGATAGGGCACACTTTTCAATTTAAAATATCAACCATGATCTTAAACTATCATGTAAATGTATAACAACTTTAGGGATAAAAAAATGTCAATGTATTTATCACTTTTTTGAGAAACTTGCCACAAACTAAACTTCTTTAGAAATAAGCATTTTTAGGTGGGGCCCACATACTATCAAAAGCACTATCTTACCTTTTTGGAATATTTTATGAGTCATCTATAACATATAATTATCAATTTTTCAAAAGGAATAAAAACTGGCTTAGTACACTCCTTTTTCTCCAAGTCACTTTGAGCTAGGGTTTAGCTAGGGTTTCAAAAAACTTATCTTCTTAACAATCATTCATAAAAATGTGACGATCAAACCACCTCATTATTTTTTATAAACCTTATTAGTTCCATTTAAAAATACTTGAAACTAATGTCCTATGAAAAACATACAATCCACAACAAGCATCAGAAGGTCAACTTTTTCCTCAAATCTTCATTATAGAAAACCTGTTTTTTGAAAACTAATGTATCTTTCAAAATATTCTTTAGAATGACCTGAAACTTATCATGAAGCATCATGAAAACATCATATAACTAACCATACTCACCATATATTCCAAATATATATGAAATTCTACATCGTTTAATACTCACTTATGTCAACATGCCTTGTTCTCACATGCTTTCTTCCCAAGGACAATGAAACACAAAAAACCTTTGAGAATTGTCCTAAAACTGATAATAAACCTCAGATAAAATATCACCATGATGCTATCATACTTGGATAAGACTTTCAGCTCCAAAATCATACCTTTCTTCATGTTCCAGGGCTAGGAATAAGTCCTGGAACGACCTTAATCAACCATGACATCACATGAATTGACCTCATGTAGAATCTTAAATACTTCTAACACACCTCATGAACCATGATGAAACTCATATCAACCACTTGGAGTCATATAATTATCATCCATGCTTACACCATGCCCGAAACCATACTTATACACCATAGTGACTTGTCCAAATATTAATACTACTAATAAACCTTCATGTTAGACACTGAATAACACCACATGGAGACTATCATGACCTCATGACACCATTTTCCATCAATGGACTTTACATCAATGAAAAAAAAACAAAATGGCCACCAATTCTCACCTACTATTGGGAAATCCTGGAAGTTTGATAAAAGGTTGTCCATGATGGATGTGAAAATATCATTTACATCGAAAATGATGGGAATAAGTTTAAATTGTATCCATTGAGAGATGAGGAGAAAGGAAAAGTGTGTAGTAGAGTTTGTGCAAGAGTCATGTTTTTATCGGGTAAGGAATGCTTATAAGGATTTGATGAAGAGAATTCATGTTATGTACTGATACCAATGAAAGTGCATGAAGGCTATGCAAGGAAGGAAGAAGTACCCATTGAGGTGCACAAAGTATTAGATGATTTTTTGGATATTGTTTTTTTAGATAGGGTAAAATATTTTGGTTTTGAGGGGACCAAAATACCTCGAATACAAAGGGAGAAAATATATAGCTATGAAGTACAAATGAAAGAGGCCTCTACTAGTGGCCAAACCAAACCATCAACAATAAAAAATTACCCATTAGACCCTCTATCATGAGATCTTAAATTCATTTTTAGAGTGCCTATAAAAAAATTTCTATTTTTTTTCCTTTAACCACCATCTAATCCCCTTCTCTATTAAGATCCTCATTTTCATCATTGTGGATTGGTAAAAAAATTTCAAGAGTCTATTTATTACCATATGTCACCCCTAAAGGATACGAAATAACACCTAAAAGTTGAAGAGAAAATGTATCCTCTCCCCCAACACGGGAGGAGAAACAAAGGATTCATCTGAATGACTTAAATCACCTCCTTCGATCATAAGTACTCCGAGAAACATCAGATTCCTCACCCACCACCAACATATTGTGTTGCACCTCTCTCCACCAAGATACCCTATCACTCTTCCCGTTGTAACAAGGGAAGCCACCAAGATATCCAGGGAATGTAATTGTGGAAGACCCGGCCAAAGTCCACTAAATCTGCATATCATCCCTTTTCTAGTAAAAATATCCTTGGCTTCAATCACTTGAGCACCGAAGGTAACCACAAGAGTGATAGTGGCCACATTAAGGGGTCACGGTTTAGCCATCACAGTAGCATAGGAACATTGTGAATAAGTCGAGAAGCCAAGGAGTGAACACCGACATTCTTAATATAATTTGTGACAAGGGATCCATCCATACCCACAATAGGGGATCCAACCAAGGTCTATGCGGGAATAGGGTCTTCATCATTCCTTGAAGAGGTACAAGCTCCAACCAACCCAGGGTAGCTAGTATGCCATTGCCACTTTTAGAAGCTTGGAGAAATAAAGGGGAAACGCCTTAGCTGAAATAGAGGAGCCATTAAGGTTTTTATCATAAGCCTAGATATCAAAACCATTCACCTCACCATTCGAAGAGATCCACCAACATATCCGAGGGCCAAGAGGCCATATCCTCCACTAGAGTCATTGACATCAATAGAAAATGGAAAGGTCATCACGTGGTTAGAGAAAATAGAGGGAGAAGGGGCACCAAGCACTCCAGGACCATCCACAACTACGATGCCAAGAACACTACATTACATCTTGCATGCACCCAAGATACTCCATGGTCACCCTCGGGATGAAGTTTAGATTTAGGGTTTGAAGAAGGGTGTCGAAAGGCATCCTCCATCGAGATAACTCATCATCATCAAGTGCTTGAGACTAATAGTAGTTGATTATTTCATTTGTGGATATTTTGATGGAGGAAATGCCACAAGGATTACTTTCAGGTGTGTATTATCATCCATCAAATAGATTGTATACTAGGATATAATTTTCCAAACAAGGCATGATATAAAATGACCCTAGAATAAAATGAATAAGTTCATAAACAAGTGCAAGAATTGTTTGATAGAGGACTTGTACGTGAGAGTTTGAGTCCATGTACGGTACCAATAGTACTAGCACCAAATAAAGGAGGAGAATGGAACATACGTGTTGATTCCGAGAGATATCAATAAGATCACTATAAATTATAGGTTCCCATTCCCTAGGATGGACGATCTGATGAATATTCTTAGTGGTGTATAATTTTTTTGGAAGATCAATCACAAGAGTAGTTATCAATTGATCCGTATTATGGAAGGAGATGAGTGGAAGAATTCATTCAAAATAAAATAGTGCTTGTATGAGTGGTTAGTCATAAAATTTGGGTTAACCAATGCCCCAAGTAATTTCATGAGACTAATGAATGAAGTATTGAATCCATATCTAGGAATTTTTTTGATTATATCTCGGTTGATATACTAGTGTTCGGTAAGACAAGGTAAGATCACATTGAACACTTGTATAAGGTAATGAAGTGCTTGTAAGAAAAGAAACCGATGATTAATAAAGGTATAGCTTTATACACAAACAGTTGGTATACTTGAGTTTCATAATATCCCAAGAAGGTACGTATAATTGTGGAGTGAACATCATTGAGAAGTGTGACTATGGCACATAAATTTCATGGTTTAGCCATATTATATAATAATTTCATAAGGAAATTTAGTGGAATATTTTAAACAATCACAAATACACTTTGAACGGATATCATAAGGATTTTGTGTGGACAAAATAAGCAGAACATATCTCCTAAGAATTGAAGAATAAGATTACAACACAACCAATATTAGCATTGCCGAGTTTTTGAGAAGTTATTTTAATTGGATTTTGATGTGAGAGGAATAGCTAATGGTGAATTATTGACCCAATAAGGAATTCCCATAGCTTATTTCGATGAGAAATTTAAGGAAGAAAAAAACATACTCAACCTATGATTAGGTGTTCTATGTGATAATCTAGGTGTTGAATAAATGGAGGCATTACTTATTTTTGATTGAGTTTTTATGCACTGATAATCGTTGTTATATTTCATTAATATCCAAGAGAAATTAAACTAGAGACATATGAAGTGGGTAGAGTTCCTACAAAGTTATTCCTTTGTATTAAAGCACCATAGTGGAAAATCTAACAAGGTTGCATATGTGTTGAGTAGAAGAGTATTGGTGTTGATAGAAATGCACAATGAAGTCATGGGATTTGAGACCATGAAGGAGTTATATACACAAGACAAGGATTTTAAAGAAGCATGGGAGGCATGCCAAGAACAAAAAAGTGTCATAAGATGCCTTGGTTAGATTATTTTATCCAAGAAGAAATGTTGTTTCAAGGAGCACAGTTGTGTATACCACAAGGTTTAGCGAGAATCATATCATGGAAAATCATAGTGAAGTCTTAGGAGGTCACTTTGGAGGTGAAAAAACTTTGGCACAACTGAAGGAACGATACTATTGGCCAAAGATGAGCATGGATGTGCAGAAATATGTGTAGAAATATAGGGTTTGTCAATTTGCTAAAGGGAAGAAGAAAAACATAGGGTTATATCATCCTTTACCCATACCAAAGAGGACATGGGAAGACATTAGCATGGATTTTGTATTAGTATTTCCCATAATGCAAAGAGGGAATGACTTAATATTTTTTATTTTTGATATATTTTCAAAAATGGCACATTTTATTACATGCGAAGACAAGTGATGTGACAAGAATCATGTATCTATTTTTAGAGAAGTGTGATTGCATGAGTTATCGATGAGTATGGTGTCAAACATGAATAAAAAATTCCTGGAAATTTCTAGAGAATTTTTGGAAGAAGTTAGGAATGCAGTTAACCTATAGTTTGGCATGCCATCCATAAACTAATGGATAGAAAAAAGACGTGAACAAAAGATTAGGAAATTTATTGTGTAGCTTGGTAGGAGATAAACCAGTTAATGGGAAATGATATTGGTTAAATTTGTTTTCCTATAAATTAGTTAATAGAAGCATAGGTATAAAATTTCAAATTTTTAAATGGTGCATGTCCAAGGGGAGTCATAGGGTTTCATGAGGTAATAGAAAAATGGAGCGTGTAAGAAGAGGAGTATGCAAAATATATGCAAGAACCACATGAGGAAGTGTGCGATAAATTTCTAATAAGTAATCAATGTTACAAAGAATATGTTGATAAAGGATGTAGAGCCAAGGAATTTGAGGAATGATATCAATTCATGACACATTTGCATAAGGAAATTTTTCCCAAAGGAACTTACAACAAGTTGAAGTTAAAGAAAATTGGACCATGTAAGATAGTACAAAAGATTGGGACAAATGTGTATAAGTTAGAGTTTCCTGAGGGATTATATATCTCTCTAATATTCAATGTTTTAGATTTATATGAGTTCTATGAAGGGGGTAATAGTGTACACAAATATGAAGAACAACGCGTAGAAGAATCGGATGAATATACACTAGAAGATGAATAAAATTTAGACCAGAGGAGGTAGTTACACAAGAAAAAGGATAAAGCAATTTAGGTTGTACTAAACTCAAGGGTAGTAAGGAAAATGTGTGGGAAGGAATACAAGGACTATTTAGTAAAATGGAATGAACACACAAAATAATATGTGACATAGATGAGTGCAAAGGAGCTTGGGAAGTGTTTTCATGTGTTTTTGAAAGGGAAAATTTCAAGTTGAAAACATGAAAACTATACCCTAGTGTCAACATTTTTTTTTGTAAGCCTTCTAGAGAATTCCTATGGATAAAATTACCATTTATACCATGCCTATCCCAATCCTCTGAGTTCTCATATTTTTTTTTGACAACCTTGCCCAAGTGTTTGAATGATGTAAACAAGTTCATGAATTTCTTTCAATGCACTACTTCTTAAGACAACTTCTCCAAATAACTTACAAATGGCTATTTTAAGGCAGGTGTGGACATCCCGGGGTTGATCAAGAAACTTGAAGTCATATAGAGATGTCATTGAAGATAATAAATGAAAATGGAATAGGTTTAGGAAAATTTGGGAAAATTTTAGAGGTTTTGGATGCTTGGGGGAGCTTTAAGTGTAAAAAAGTACCTCAAATGAAAGGAAAGATTCTAGGAGCTCCAATATTATTCAAGAGGGAAAAATATATTTTTGAAATATAAATGGATCCTCTACATGATGGAATTTTCACACATTTCACATAACCTAAGCACTCCTCTCTATAGACCAGTCTTAGTAAACTCAATGTGAGGTCTTGAATGAAAAATCAAAGTTTTTAGAGAAAGAGGGAGAATAGGGTCTTGAAAACCATACCATAGAGATAAAAATGGTCTTAGGAGTCAAATTGATATAAAATTTTACCTAAATAGACCTCCTACAACTCTGAAAAGTTGGTTTCATGATTTCAGGAGTTAGTCAAATTTGTAATTGGAAACCTAACGCATTTGGTGCCCCAACTATCCTAAATTTCCCAACTATCTAAATTTTATAGGAAAGTAGGGAGATTAGGAATATTAGGGAAAATATTCACCCTACGTCCTATTTGAGTCCCCTAGATGACCCCATTCCTCTCTCGATAAGGTGCTAAGTGATCAAGTATGCAAAAATGGCTAAGTATTGACCTTCCTACCCTTGGGCACATTTTTCTTCCCCTACTATCACAAATTTAGAGGACATTCGTGAAAATTAGGATAGTAATATGTGCCATGCCCCTATACATTACTCATGTTCTTCATGTGATCTCAAATTTTGTCTCTCGAGCGCTTAAACCTTTCTCTCTAATCCTTCCAGCTCCTCGCTCAATTTTCGCCACTTGTTAGGCTCTGGGAAGAGGGAGAATTTTATTATTCCAAATGTCCCAAAGACAATGGGGATGGTAGGTAGAGAAAAATACACCCCATTCCTTGAATGTTGTAAACATAAAAGAGTGAATAACTTTTCATACCTTGTTTCGTCTCATTTCTTCTTCTCGTGAAGTGAAAGTGCTTCCGTGGTTAAAAACACAAAGTGCCTCTTACCCATCTAATTTTTTCTCATGAACACCATTAATATTGAGTAATAAATTCCACTATACCTAAAAATTATCCATAAAACATGTAAAATTCTTCCCATGAATCCATGTGTACCAAAATTTAAAAAACTCGCATCTTTCAAACTAGTGAACAAAATTGGGTGATATTTTCTTAGCTATTATTCAACCCAGATGCCATCAAGAACATTGTAGAACATATCGGATGATGACCTCATTCATTAATGGTATAAAACACTATTTTTATTCTCTATCATCTTATTTTTTAGTTTCCAAACTTTCCAATAGGTGGATTGAGTTGAAATTCAGAGCACGAGATCATAACAAGGAGCCTAATCCAATGATGCCATTTTTGCTTTGCTGCCAATCGTGGAAAAATGCAATTTCTAAACATAGTAATTATTTTTAATTTTTCTTTCTATAAATTTTAACTTACTAAAAATATTAAGTCCCCTCATATTAGTGCACTCAAAGAACAATGAAAATGAGAAACTAGGAAAAATTTCCATAAAATAGCAAAAAAAAAAACAAAAAAACAAAATGAACTTTAAAAATAGAAATTTTCCAAAAGTAGAAAGGTATCATCAACATAGTTGAATTGAATATTATAAGGGCTAAAGAAGTTCAAATTTGAGTAAAACAGTCAAGAATTATCCAAATAATAGGTCATGGTTCCATCTCTTAAAAATAGATAGGCTTTGTTTTGAGTGCATAAAGTTGCAATAGGCTCTATTTTTACATCTTCTTAGGTTTGTATGATGATTGCATAGCTCAAACAAGGCAATGTTGGAAGAATAATTTATTGATATGGGTGGTGAATAAGTCATAAAAAAACTTTTTACTTCATTTACAAATCCATACATTCATCCATTTATCATTCATAACCACATGTGCATATTAGGTGTATATTAAGCATTCAAAAGAACATGCAAAAATTAAGAAGACACATGAACAAAATATATAAGTGGGAAACCTTCATGGGGAAGAAAAACCACTAAAAATATTCTTATATTACACAAATAAAATTTATTTAGTGAAGCACTAACTTCACAAGGAGCACAAACCCCGAGTTCGGAAAGCACTAACCCTATAAGGAGCATCGACCCTAATTTAGTGAAGAAAAAAATCTACAAGGAGGATGAAACCCCTAAATATACAAAGTAATAACTATGCCACCTGAATATGTTTTATCTCTGATATTTTGCAGCCACAACTGATGGAGATCACAAATTCAGCTCATAAACCCTAGGTCTTCAATCTTGCTCTATCTTCTTCCTTCTCACCTTTGTCTTGCCTCTAAAAACTTCATCTCCTATTTTCATATATTCCTAAATATGAAAGACATATTATATTCCCTAAAATCATTCTCTCATACCTGCAAAAAAATCTCCTCTAGGTCACACTACTCCCCATGCAAGACTAGCTCTCAAAATGAGCTAAAACATCACTTTTATATGCAAATAAACTCACAAACCCAAAGGAGGTCGGTACCTCATGAAAAATTCAACCCATAAACCTTCATTAAATTCAAATAACATCATTACAATGGTCACATATGACCCAAGTAGGTTGGCCTAGCTAAAAACCTCATTACATGTGCCAAAAATGGCTCAAAACCCCATGGGCACAAAGATAAAAATGCCCTTACATAAAAACCATACATATTCATGACCCATAAACCCTTAAACATGATTAAAATATCATTTAACATTCATAAATGGTCTTAATTTTTCTCAACCAATCAAATTATTTCATTTAATGGGCCCAATGCTCTTTGTGTTTTTCAAAACTACTGTTTCCTATACCCTTCAACACCCTGGAAACTTAATTATGCCACCAAATCACTTCTATTGAACCACACTATTCCATGTGACAACTCAATGGAAATTTTATAACCTTTATAACACTTATAAGAAAGTTATAATCCTTGAATCAACCACCTACTCAAACCACAACTACTTTTGTCTTCATCAAATCAACTCAAAAATGTTGTTTCCAAAGGTTAGCTCATAAAAATATTTCTAAAAACATTCAAGACCTCAAAATGGATTAATTGGATGTAAAATTCATCCCTATTCACATTTCAGGTGATATCAATCATTACCTAATCCATCTCATGCTTCAAAAAATCCAAATTTGTAGTACAACACATCTTGTTCTTCACTGGAAAAAATATTCATTTTTGAACAATGACATGGTAACCATCACAAATCATATCATCATGAGAAAAAATAATATCACTAGAAATATATCTGAATCCTCTTTCCAACACATTTTTAATCATCTCAAAATTCAACTTGTAGCTCAAGATATAGCCATTTCACTGAACCCTGCTTTTAAGGCCTCAAAACTACCCTTTGACTAGTCAACCTGAATGGACCTCAAATGACCATGTACCTACATGAACATTTCCTAAAACCTCCATTTACATCAATATAAAATCACATAAATTCCATAACATAAATTTAGTTCATACCTCATTTGAAAAAATTTACCACAAACTAAAACTCTTCAGAAACTTGCATTTTCAAGTGGGGCCCACATATGACCACATGCTCAAACATACCTTTCTAGAAATCTGGAAGATTCCTCTACAACATAAAATCATCAATTTTGTAAAATTAATCAAAACAGCACTGATTGTAGACAACTAAAATTAGCACCGCTAATCCCGTGTTAGTGTCCTTCAGTCCCCTTCATTATCACATTACACCCCTCATATTTATTAAATATTAACATCATCACCATACTCGCATAATTCCACATCCATCATTAATTAATCCTAACCTTCCATTTATTAATTAACCCCTCACATTACCTAGGTCATATTTCCCCTCCCATGGCTAAAATAATTAATTAATTAATTAATTTCCCCCTCACACCTCACTTTGAAACCTCACCAGACATCTCACTAACCACCTAATATCATCTAAAACTACCTTCTAAAAATCAAGATGACTCATCCTAACCATCCAAATCATAACTAAAATAATCTTCTAAAAATAAACACTTAACCACCCCTAACTTACTCCTAACCACCTAAATCATAACTAAAACATAAAAATATCTCACCCTCATCCTAACCATTTTTGAAATAGTCCAAAATAAAGATCAAAATAACAATAAAATCATCCTTCTCAACCAAACTCAAACTAACCGCAATCATTGACGATTACCCCAATCGCTGGTGATTCCCTCAAATTAGCTCTATAAATACAAGCTTTAGGCCTCCATTTGGAATTGAATGGAAGGTGTATGGGACTCTAATATTTAATATTCTATTCTTATTTCATCATAGACCTCTCACAGAGCTAGAGATCATCCAACAAAGCTTCTTCAAGCATCATTCATACGTCCAGAATCACGCTGGTAGTCTTCTTTATTCGACAATATTTATCTCTTGGGTAATCTCATCTTTTGTTCTAATTTTCTCAAATTATGCAAGGTAAGTGGTTTCCTTGGCTTTAGTACATTATTTTTCATCATTTCCAAGCTTAATCAACCTTTCTAACACTTCTTTCAATTCTCATTTTTGACCATTTTTGCAGACTGTACTTTTTCACAACAATCATCATGGCGATTCCCAAAATTGTTGGAGATTGGTCTAATCTCTAGCAATTTGCATACAATTGTTGATAATTTTTTGGACCACTAAAAATAGCTTGAAACCATATTTCTGGTGATTCTTTGGGTTTGCAAAATATAGCTATGGCTCAAACGTTATGATCAAAACATCAGAGGTGGTTTTTATCAAATCCAGAGCTCCACCATCAACAAAATCATCATTCCAAGGCCTTCTCAAATCAAGTAATATCACATTTTCAGTCTTATCAGTTAGTTGAAATCAAGTAAGTGCCTTTCATTCACATCATTGTATTAATCATTCATAATCTAATAACTTGAATCATTTCTTTTATTCATTTGTTTATCATTTATTCTATAATCACTAGATTAATTTCTTGAATGCGGATTGACATCCCTTGCAAGGAAGTCCATTGATTTTTGGGGACTGGCCTTTGCCAGGAAATCCACCATATATTTTACTAACTCCATCTTGTGTGAGTGTTTTTATTTGTAGGCTTTCTTTCAGGAAACAAAGAAGCCTTGTTCACTTTATTCACAAAGCACAATATTACACAATCCACATCTATGGGTATCACGGAAACCCCGCCATATTGAGGTTTGGAAGGTCATATCATCTTTCTTGAAAACATAGGTTGAATATTGGTAAGATTTATTCCAAACATTTGGCACGCCCGGTGGGACACCCCGTCCCTTTTTTATTTTCTTCATTTCATCATTAAAATAGTATTTGTATTCATTATTTTCACTGTCTAGTAATCGCCCGTGATTAGCCCAACCGCCCATTATTTTCTTGTATAATTTTCTTATAATCTCACAACTTGTTTGTTGTGTCTTGTTCTCTATTTTTTCTTTTTCTAATCTAGTTGCAGTGCATCCTTGCTGAGAAATCTATTTTATATGTTTTCTAATTGCACGCTTTGGAAAATTGCTAATTTTTTTAAAAAATAGGAGCGCTCTCACTGTAAGTCCTAAAAACCATCTTTTTTTCTTTCCATTTTGTATTCTTGCTTGTTTGTCCTCATAAAAATCTAAATTTTCATTTTTGGTCTTAAAACGAACCACATCGCACTCCTTCTTATTCCACATAGTATAATTAGGAGGAAAATTCATTGCATTTCACTTCTTCTCCCTCACACACAACCAAATCACTTCAAAATAAAAAATATGCATTCAAACAATTCCCTACCTAGGTGGATACCTACTTGGATTTGATCACCCAAAGAGAAGCCGACTCGATTTTCTTTTGAGTATAAACACATGTATGTTGGTATATATTGGGTCATCACCCAACTCCCTTATCACAAAAGAGGAATGTGAAGTGAGGGGGAAGGCACCAATATACACGCATGTACCGATAACATTAAAGAGTTAGGCCTTGTGTACCTTTAGGTATATCGAGGATTCTACCCATAAAAATACCTAAAACTAGCCATAGATGGCCATTTCCTAGGACCTTCATTATCCATCTTGCACATTTCACCTTTTCTTAATTAATTTAAGATAATTAAAACATTCTTCTACTTGGCTTGTCTATTAAATTTATAGATCTCTTAGGGCTTTTCTTGTTTTATTCTCAGATCATTACCATGGATCAAAATCACTCACTATCATATCCTTATAGTCTTAATACATTGGCCTCACATCCTTCAACATCCTTTTATCCTAATAATTTTCAAAATATTCCTCACCCAAGATCTAATTCTTATCAAACTTATCAACCTATCACACCGCTCAACCTCATTTAGTTCTAGCATATCCCCACATCTTATCTACATGTCAACCAATCCAAAAAACATACAACAACACCATTCAACAACCCTATGGATATCCTTCACATCCTTCTTTCCTCCAAACTATTGCTTCTCAGCCCATGTCAAGTGCACTACATCAAGAAGTCTCTTCCACATCCTTTCCTTCATCACAATCTTATCAAAATTTTAATATTTCCTAGCCCTCATCTAATCAACCTATTTCAACTTCAATACCTCTCTCAATGTCTCAGACATCTCAAAATTATACACATATCCCTACTCAGGCCCAATCAACTCCTCTCATCCAACAACAACAACATACTCAAAAAAATTTCACATCTCCCCACATCCCTTTATCATAACCCACTTCACAAACAATATCCTCTCAAGCTACCCCTCATCAATCTCTACATAAATACCATCTATTACAAAACTATACTACTTCACATTTTCATCAGTCAAATCAATCATGTCCTCTCATCAATTCCTTCACATTTAATCTTACAAATGATTCCATATAAGATCTATCAAATAGATTAGACAATTTAGAAATTGATACTAAAGGATCCAAACAAGTCCTCACTTATGATCAAGTTTGTAATGAACCCATCCATCCATCAATACCATATAAGTCATATCCTCTGCATTGGGAATTTCTTGAATTTACCATGTTCCATGGCCAGAGGATCCACAAAAACACATACTATCCTTTAGACATTTGTGTTATCTCATTATCCACAATCAAGATCTTTTTCTTAGAAAATTTCCCTATATCATTAACGGGATTTACTTTGGATTGGTATAATTCCCTCCTCAAAGACTCCTTGATCTCTTTCACTCATTAGCTATGTTGTTTATCAATCAATCACGTCACCATAATTGTCACTCAAAAAATCACCTTTTTTGACCTTGCTATATACCATCCAAAATCCAAAAATGAATCCCTTGGAGACTTTGTCACTAGATGGCAGAGTAATATCAATCAATTTTCCTTTCCACTTCCCTATTTGGAATTAATCAAGTTGTTTACTCGATCATGTTCCCATCACAAATCATCCAACCTTAAAATCCATACCTTCACACTTTCGATGAAGCCTTCGTCATGGCTAGGAAGTTAGAAATCTAAGCCCTTGAATAAGGCCATCTTGATCCTCAATCTCCACATGTTCATCAGGTCTTTCTATTCCCCATTTTTATCTGATTCCCTAGGTCTTCCTACGATTCAGATGAAACTACACACATTTCATCTGATTCCCCTAGGTCTTCCCATGATTTAGATGAAATTACCACATATGATGACATTACCTATCTTCCTGACTCAACACCCTCAATAGAATCATTCCATATAGATAATTTGTATCCCTCGAGCTATGTTATTAACAACATTACATGTGATCTTCCCTATAAGAAGACTCATTCATCACCAGATGCTTTCTCCTGAAAAATTAGAATCACTGGATCCTCTTTTTGATGATTCTCACACATCAATATCACACGTGTCCACTATCTAGTCATCCATTACCTCTGCATGACCCTTATATTCCACTCTGGACTTCACTACTAAAGAAGCCTTTATAAATGAAGATCTCGATATTCAATCACTTATTGAATTAATCAATGAAATAGAAAACTCACATACTCCACCTCAATCATGTCTAGAAACAACACCTCCCTCATTGAAATTAGACCCAATCATATCCCTAGATACTCACTTACCTTCTAGCTTGAACATTGTCCTAAATTAAACACTACATGGTGAAATACCATCACATTCATGACCTCTCCCTTTTCATTTGACATGAGTCCCTCTTCTCTATCTAAATCAAACATTACATAATCAAAACCGACATATCTACCATCTTATCCTCATCACCCATTATAAATGACACACCTCAACCTAAAATCAATACTAAAAATTTAAGAACATACCATCTAAGGCCTTAAATTCACCATCCATTTTGGGACCTCATCCTTTATCACAATCCAAGTCTATCAAATGTACGAGTCTACCCTTACCATCAATTTTAGGACCCCATCCTTTAGCTCAATATCATGGCACACAATCAAACCCTATCTCATCCATCAACTATCCCTCCTCTATTTTGGGACCTTGTCCATCATCCAATCTTATCAATCACACGTGTTATCCATTTTATATGTCATATCCTCCCTCTTATTAACCTCAAAACATTCCAATGATGTTCCAACACCATACAACATCCATGAATATAACCCCATCCAAAAACAAGACACGTCCTACCAAGCACTCTTGTAAATCAAAATAAAAAAAATCAATTTTTTTAATCCAAATCCCCAAAAGATACTTACACGATATCCTCGATAGACTCATGCAAGCCTCTCTTATCACATTACCACCAATCAAAACACCCCATCCACATACTTGAAAACCTACCTGGTATGATCAAGACAAAACCTATGTGCTACCATAGATGCTCAGGGCATAACACAAAGAAAGTTTTAAAGTGCTTAAAGCCATAATCCAACGGCTCTTCCTTATCGATGATCTCCTCCCAGAAGAGGATCATCCTAAACCATCACCAACATCTCCACCCTCATCAGTGTCCTCAAGGACATCTATAAGTCAAGGGGGAATCCTCATTCTACCATTAGCAAACATTTGTTGAACATCTCTTCAACACCTTCCCTTGAAGGTACCTTAACCTCATCAATGTCCACACCTCCCCTTGAAGGTATGTTAGTTTCATCAACATATACACCCAAGGACTAACATGTAACACCTTCCTCATGAAATCATGTAGGACAAGGAATACATCCTTATTCTATCATCAAAAAACTTCAACAGGGCATCTTGTTAGTACCTTCCCTTGAAGGTCCATTAACTTCGTTAGCACCTTCCCTTGAAGTTCCATCAACCTAGTTAACGCCAGAAGGTCCATCAGCTTCATTTTATCGATCTTGTTAGCCTTCCCTTGAAGTTACATTAACCTCGTTAACTCACCTTCCCTTGAAGGTTCCATCAACCTCATTAGCACCTTCCCTTGAAGGTCCATCAATCTCGTTAGCACCTTCCTTTGAAGGACCATTATCCTTGCTAACCCCTCCCTTTAAAGGTCCCTCAATCTCATTAACACCTTCCAATGAAGGTCCCTCAATCTCATCAGCACCTTCCTTGAAGTTTTTAACCTCATCAACATCTATGACCAAGCCACTAACAATGTCTTCACTACAAAATTTATAGAACCAAGGGGTCACCTCAATTAAATCTCGACAAACCTTTCTCATCTATTTTATCATCACCTTCTAGTGAAGGTCCCTTATCTCAAATAAGTAGAATTCACACACATATACGAACCCAAAATCAACATACACAAGGAAAATGAAAAACCAAAGCTCATCATATGCCCTCTTTATCAATTTTCTTCTCATACCCCATCCAAATTTCCCAAGCTCCTTTGTCAAGGGCTCCTTTATTTACCATACACTCAATTAATCAAGAAAAAATTTTATCATCCTCAGAACATCATTCCTTTTAACACATGTCATTTCTATCCACAATATTATGTTAGTAATACTCCTATCTATCTGAGACTTCCAAAGTCTTACTTTACATGCCTTCCCTTTTACACATCTTCACCACCTTATCCTATCAATATAATCAAAATGGCATTACTTCAGGAGTAAACATGGAATGTTTTCCATCAATGGATTGTCCCATATATCATTGGGAAACCTTTAAATGTCTTGCACTTGCATCCTTTCTATTGTTAACACATTGACTATCATGATGGTAGTCACATCAAAATCTTATTCCATCATTAGCCAACCATTTTATCATCATAATGATTTGAAAGCATGTGATTATCTATTAGCATCCTTAATACACCTTAAAGATGAGCACCATGGTTTTGTTCATCATATATTTCACATGGAAAATTTCCTCTTTAGTAGGAACCCCACAATCATTACATCCATCCACCTTTTATACCAACCAAAGACATGTCTTGGGCACACATGTGTAGTACATGTACACATTTTCTTCTTCCCTCCTTGAAACAACCTATTATGGTCTTACCCTTAGCTCAAATAAAATTCAAAAATATCTATGGATTATACCTATCAAATTCAAAAGCAATAGACTGATCCTTCTAAGGACAACTATTCAAAATATTAAAAAATAAAAGTAGACAAATCCCTCAAATTCTAGCTACTACTATTAAAATTATGGACCGATCCCTCAAAGGATGGCCATCTCATCAAAAAATATTTTTAAAATGTAGACCATACCCTCAAAGGATGGCTACCCATGTAAAAGGCTTATTGCATTGATCAACCTTAAAAATATGAAATTCAAAGCATCCTAGGAAAGCTTCCCGCATCGATCAACTTTCCCATTATAAGAAAAATTCCCACATTGATCAATTTGCATCAAAATAAAAATGTAAAGCTGGGGCAGTTTCCTATGAAACCATTTAAAGGAGAACCCTCTTTCCCATGCAACCTACATATGTAAACCCTTCCCATGTCCTAGGAAGGTACATTTTGTCACTTCATCTCTATGTCTAAGAGCTTAAGTGTGACTACCCATTGTTAGTCATTTGTTAACATTCACTACAAAGGCTAAAAGTGTAAGTGCCTTCACGATGTTGTTTCCCATCATATATGTATCAAATATAGTACAAATAAATCAATCCATGTTTCATTCTTCACCATGGTTTTGACAACACATTAATTCACTTTAACATCAATATCAAACACACATTATATCTAAAAAATTTTTAACAATTGTCAACCCTTCCACATGAACATTTATCAAAACATCTACCAAATATATTAATCATGTCAAAATCATATATCAAAACAATCTTGAAGCTCATCTCATAATTATATAATTATGTTTAAGACATCAATTTCCTCATTAAAGATGAAACTTGTCAATCAAATGTCTCCTCCATTATGCCCATGATGTATCCTCTAGCATTATGCCCCGATTACTATCATATCAGGACCCCCATCTAGTCCTCAAATCCTACCCTTGTAGAACCATCAAAATTTGGTCCTTGATCCCATAAAGTAATTATGTTATCAACTCTTATCACTATTAAGTCATATGTCTATAGGTTATGAACCATTTGGTTCCCCTATCACTTCACTTCCCAGTCTTGTAAGCCCACCTTTCTGGCAACATCAAATTCTAGTCCTTTGACCTCATCAAATCGTCATATCATATTTTTTTCCATTAAGTCATATGTCTATAGGACATGAATGCTTTGGTTTCCCTATCACTTGACTTCTTGGCCTCATAAGAAAACCTTTGTTGCAACATCAATTTTTGGTCTTTTGACCTCATAAAATCATCTTATTTTCACATTAAGTCATATGTTTGTAGGACACGAACCCTTTGGTTCCCTATCACTTGAATTCTTAGCCTTGTAAGCCCACCTTTGTGGAAACATAAATTCTTGGTCCTTTGACCTCATCAAAACATCCTATCTGTTGTTAAAAATCATATGTATATAGGACACAAACCCTTTGGTTCCCCTATCACTTGATTTTATGGCGGAAGCCATTTTGTTTTTGCCTTATCCTAGGGCATCACTTTATCATCTTCCTATCATTTCATCTTTGCATTTATCAAGCTTGTGATCAATTCCTTTTCCATAAATCTTTGGTTTGGGGAAACACCTCATCGTGTAATTTTTCAACATTTATCTATCACATCTTATTTTTGTCTCATGGTTTGTCTTAAAACTTCTCAACAAAAGGGGCAAATAAAGACACCTAAAATTAGCACCACTAATCCCGTGTCGGTGTGTGCCAGTCCCCTTAATTATAAAATTACACCCCTCATATTTCTTAAATATTAACATCATCGCCATACTTGCATAATTACACATCCATTATTAATTAATCCTAAAATTCCAATTATTAGTTAACCCTTCACATTACCTAGGTCATATTTCCCTCCCATCACTAAAATAAATAAATAATTAATTATTTTCCCCCTCACACCTCACTAGGACATCTCGCTAACCACCTAACCTCCTTTAAAACTACCTTCTAATAACCTCTAACTTATTCCTAACCTCCTCTAAAAAAACCTTCTATAAATCATGATGACTCATCCTAACCACCTAAATCATAACTAAAATTATCTTCTAAAAATAAACACTTAACCACCCCTAACTTATTCCTAACCACCTAAATCATAACTAAAAATATATATATCTCACCCTCATCCTAACCACTTTTTAAATCCTCCAAAATCAAGATCAAAATAACAAGAAAATCATCCTTCTCAACCAAAATCGAACTAACCACAATTTTTGGTGATTGCCTCAATCACCACGCGATTCTCTCAAATTAGATCTATAAATACAAGCTTCGGGCCTCCATTTAGAATTGAATGGAAGGTGGATGGGACTATAATATTTCATATTCTATTTTATTTCATTTTATACCTCTCAAAAATCCAAATATCATCCAACAAAGCTTCTTCAAGCGTCATTCATATGTCCAAAATCACGCCGAAATAGTCTTCTTGCTTTGACAATCTTTCTCTCTTAGGTAATCTCATCTTCTATTCTAATTTTATCAAATTATGTAAGGTAAGTAGTTTCCCTAGATTTATTACATTATTTTTCATCATTTATAATCTTAATTAACCTTTCTAACACTTCTTTCAAGTTTTGTTTTCACCATTTTTGGATCGATTTTTTTTCACATCAATCACTGGTGATTCCCAAAATCATTGGATATTGTCCCAATTTATAGATTTTCACATAAAATATATATAAATTATATGAAATTATGAAAATAAATCTAAACCATCTTTCTGGAAATTCTTTTGGTTTACAAAACGGAGCTACGGTTCAAAAGTTATGATCAAAACATCAAAGGGTGGTTTTTATTAGATCCAGATCTACCATCAACAAAATCATCATTCCAAGGCCTTCTCAAATTAGGTAATATCACATTTTCAGTCTTATAAGTCAATTTAAATTAGGAAATTTATTTTCATTCACATCATTGTCTTAATCACTCATCATTTAATAACTTGAATCATTTCTTTGTATTCATCTTGTTTATCATTTATTCTATAATCACCAAATTAATTTCTTGAACATGAATTGACATCCCTTGCAAGGAAGTCCATTGATTTCCAGGGATTTGAATTTTTCAAGAAATCCATGATATATTTTACTAACTTCATCTTGTGTGAGTTTTTTTTATTTGTACGCTTTCTTTCAGGAAACAAAGAAGCCTTGTTCACTTTATTCACGGAGTGCAATATTCTACAATCCACATCCGCGGGTATCATGGAAACCCCACCATATTGAGGTTTGGAAGGTCATATCATATTTCTTTAAAAAATAGGTTGAAGATTATTAATATTTATCCCAAACATTGATATACTCACTTTTTTGCAAGCTTCTCCTAGTTAGGGTTTAGCTAGGGTTTCAAACCACTTTACCTTGTTAACAATCGTTCATAAAAGCATAACGATAAAGCCACCTAATTATTTTTTTGAAAGATTCATAACCAGCCATATAATATATTCAAAATTTCTCATGTCTCCATGAAATTTACATAGTTCACAACGAGCATCAAAAGGTCTAACTTTGCTCTATAAACACACTCAAACTTACCCGATTTCACCAAAACTTGCATAACTTCTAAAATATTCATCATACTGACATGAAATTTGGCATGGAGCACCATGAAAACCTGATATAACTTTCCATTCTCACCATATATCCCAAATTTTCCTACAACTCTCTATTCAATCTCATTTGCATGTGTTTACTTGCATGTTTCTCACTTGTAGCTTTCCAAGGACCTCATAACAACATCAAACCATTGAATACAAACTTGAAACTCACCATAAACCTCAAGTAAACTTCCACCATGCTTCTATCATTCTCCAATAGGGATATTTATGTCCAAATATCACTTCTCCATCTCATTCTTCATGCTTCAGGGCTAGAAACAAGCCTAAATTAACTCCGACTAAACCATGACAACTAAATACTTGACCTTGTTGACCTTATACGAGACACATATACACATTTAACATACCTCATGGACCATGTATGACCTAATGACACTTAAAAACACTTGGGATACCACATACTATGACTTAGTACACTCTTGAACTCACAAAAATTGACACTACCAATCAAAATTCAAGTTTGACCACCGGGTAACATCACCTGAGACTCATACAAAGATACCATGACACCCTTTTACATAAATGGGGATTGACATTAATGACAACACTAACCCATAATTTCCAAGAATCTCCCCTTTGTCATTGATGACAACCATCTTTAGAAAAATTGATGGTTACCATATGACAAACACACTACATGACCTCATTCTCATGTTACTAATGCTTCTCTCCCCTTTGACATCTATGAAAAAGGATACAATAACTCATCGACATGATAAATGACAACACAAGATGGAAAAAATTCACAAAAACAACTTACTTCACAAATGCTCCCCTTGGGATTGAATTATCTTTCCTATGACTCCAACAACAACAAATAAAGATCCATGGTCCTGAAAAAAGTACCCTTGAGTTGATGCACTCCTTATTTTACCTTCATTAAATATATACATCACTCTTAAGACTTTTTATAACTCAAAAACATAATAATTGAATTCATTTCTAACATGTCAACCATTAAGAATACTTGTCCCTAAACAACATTCTCAAAGTGCAAAAATGGTCAATTTCAGCATGCTATAAACTCAGATTAAGCACACAAGAATCCTCCCTATGGATCTCCTGGGTGTTTACTACCCAAATCTAATTGAAAGCACAATAAAATTTCTCTTACCTTGTATGGATGCCCCTAAGGATGGATCAAGTCACTTACCACCATCTTAAAAAAGTATTTCAATCTTCTTTACCTTTAATAAAGTGAATTAGGTCCCTTGGTTTCATTTCCTTGCAAAAAACCCATCAATCATCTTCCATGATTACCTACTCACCTTCTTAATTTATTAAGATATTTACTAAGCTCCCCTTGGTTAAGTTACCTTTCACAGTCCAAAAGACACTAAAAATTTCCTCTCTTATTTCAAGAGTACAATGACCTTGTAGGCATTATAACATTCCAAAAATATTTTCTCTCTTACTTTAATTGTTGATACCGTAATTGTTTATTCTATTGCCTTTGAGATAACTTCACATATACTACTACATTTTTCTTGACATAGTCTGACCTATAGTTTCTTAAAATTTCTCTTAGTTTAATTATTTATAGTTTCTAGGATACTAAGACTGATACATATTTAGATCCTCTAAATAATGCATTGCATAGGATTTCCTTAGCCTGAGATACACCTAAACACAACCTCTACCCGAGAGACTTTTCTAACCAACTTTATCTTTTCAAGTACTAGCATTAAGTGTCCTATAGACACTTTTTCATAATTTTAACTCCATACCATACCTCTAGGTCCATGTTACAAGGATCATCAACCTCTTGTGACATGACACAAACATATGTAAGATTATCATACATTTAATATCATCTTTAGATCCTGAAGCTCATTATTTCACTTTTGATCATACCATGAACAAGAAAGGAACCTGTAGCATCACTTTTTCATAGATATACTAATCTCATCACTCATCAATACCGCATTGATAGATTAACATTTCTTAGGCCTTTACAATAGACTTCAAATCCCTTAACTCATAAAAAGGACTGATTTGTAGTTGTGAGATGATTTTTCATTCATCAAGGTTCATATAAAACTTCTTGGAGAAGGAGATAGGGTTTCAGAGATCAAACCATTGAATATAGCCATCACATACTATGACACCTGTAGATGCAAATTTCTAAGTATTATGAGCATTAAGGTTCACTATGCCTCCTTTAGGATTTTGGGCACACTCATGATGGATTCCCATTGGACTCATAGTTCCAAGCACAAATGTCTCTTCATTATCACAGACACCTCTAATTTTGATGTTATAACTTCTTACAAGAGGACAAAGATCACTGCGTTTGGAACATTGTCATTTTAACTTATGTATGTGAAGTCATATTGTAATCTTCTTGTCATCTGAAATACTTTAGTGAGTTCATTGGAATTTTTTTCATTTAATAGCCTTATAGATCTTTATTCTTCTAAGATAAGAGCATCAATATCCACCTTTGACTTGGTTTGAGTGTTATTTCACAAGCTCCATAGTTCTTCATCAGCCTTATACTTTCAACTTAGACTAAATATGAAATAAAAACACTATTAACCCATTGTTACAACTTGTATTTACTTGATATGCCTTAATATCAACATCATATCACTGAATTATTCCTCAACCTTGTTTATCAACACCAATCATAGAGTACGGACCCTTCAACATCATAATTTGTCCCTTTTGACGCAAACACTTACCATACTACACCTTGCATATTTTGAACACTTCTAGACAAATTTTGAAACTCAATGAGTCTTCTTACATAGTTCCTTAGGTCAATTACACATTCTCATACCTTTGAATATTCAACAAGTTCCCTCATACATGACTTATTATAGTAAAATTTTCCATGACATCTCGAGAATAGATTTCATAGCATGTTTAAGTCTAACACCTATAGTAGCCTTCAAAGAACCTCTTTTCACTATGGTAAACTATATCAAACCTACTCAAACCTGTAGGCCTTCATTCTAAACCACGAAGATGGCTATTCAACCTTGTATGAGTACATAAGGTCTAGAGAAGAATATTTTTGTGTCTCATTAATTTTACATCTCAGTTTTAGCTTATAAATCAACTTCAAATTGTGTTTCACCAATTGAGTCTCCTTTGTATTGTCATAATGTTAATTATACCTTACTAATCACTTGTAACTTATTATCTTACATGTATTTTTTTCATTGTAGAGAGAGATACATATCACTCTAGATACTTTTGAGCATTCAAGACTCCTTGGGATCTTACAACTCTAGATGTCCTTCACTTGGCCACTTAAATATAGAACATTCCTCTAAATATTTGATAAAAGTGTAACATCTCTTGACATCCTTCAAAATGGTCTTCACATTCATGCTTAGGTTTCAATTGTAGGCTTCACACTAGCTTCATATTGTGTTAGATATCCTCTTGAGAAATGTTCCACCTTGTTTAGAAGAAATGAACACATGCACTGACCTAGACCTAATATGGTACATACATTTACAGAGAAACTTTGAACATGGAGCTTAGACACGGACCAAAAATCATGAATAGGAGGATTACTTACTCTCACTTTGACAAATCCTTCATAAATATTTTATTGATAACAAGGTTTCTTATTTCTACTCAAGTTAGAATTCTTGACATTTTCCAAATATAATTCAAATGTGATAATAAACAATGACACATAACCTAAAGATACAAGAGACTATCAACTTCATCCAATATAAGCTCCAAGATCATGACAGTGATACAAACCCTTCCACAGATATTTTATTACCTTCACAAACCTCATCACTCTCATATATCACTCAAAGATACTTGAACTTGATCATATAACTTATAAAACTATGTTTCATAGACTATACAAACACTTATGATTTTAGAGAGGGTAACTTAGATTTTAAAACATGATACAATAGCATAGAGACACTTTTGATATCAATTTCTTATAATTACAACATTTAGTAGACTGTTATGATGATTAAGACCACAAAATATCAACCTCAACAGAGATAGACATATTTCAAGGGAAATCATCAAGCTCTTGATGACCAAAAATATATTGACATACTTCTTAGCTTCATACTAAAACTACAATATATAGACACATAACCATGGCTCACTAATACACTTGCCTTGATGAAGTACAAGTACACGAGCTCCAATCCACAAAATCAAGAAAGACATAGCATCTTGTCCACATCATAATGATATCATACCTTTTTACTTAGAAAAATTTAATAAATATGACAACACACACATGTTAGTGGCTTGACTAGGCCCATCAATGAGTTTTTATAGTCATAATAGAATAATAACTTCATTAAACTACTTCAAAGTGCAATAGTTACTTGAGACACTTTTCACATACTTGCATTATACCTTGAAGAATACATAAACTTCATGATACATGCAACTTAGTTGAGTCATCATTAATTTTGACTTATGATGATACTATAGACTGATATATGACCTTGATCAATAGATTGGGACATTCATGATACCAGAGAGGAACCATATTAACCTTTTACTAGCTAGGAACATATGTCGGTGTACTCGAGTTTGAAAGATGACAACATTAGCAACATTGAAGCGACATATAAGAAACCTTGAGAGACAACATACAATTTTGATAGAGATAAGAAATTAACTTGATTGAGCGTGTTTCCATAAACATTTGGACTCAAACAACCTCAATAAGCTCAAGATAATCATGACTAGTATCTTACTCACACAAGATAACAACGCATTGATGATGACAACATGACAGATATGTCACTAAACTTAGAACAAACTCGGACACCTTACAATGACTACTGATGACAACAAGAAAGGTAGGTCAATAAAATCAATACAAAAATATACATGTTACAATGACTAGGACTCAAAACACATGGATAGGTCACTTAACATACCTTATAACCTTTGATGTATCCCATAGACCAAGTTTCTTCAATTTTTCTTACACAAGACCTTGAAATCCATTCAAGCACATATGTTCTTCTTGAACAAGTGCAAACATACTCCCTTGACTTGACTTGGGATTGTTGACCATGTTTTCAACCTTGATAGAACTATAATAATCCTTGACAAAAAAATTCTTGTTCTTTGGATCAAACATTGGAATAAAACTCTTCTTGTTTTGTAAAAATCTTACAATATAATCTCATTGTTTACAATTGAAGAAAACAACATTCTTCTTTCTTCTAGGCTCAAACACACTCAAGTTCCAACCACAATCCTTGGCTCTATGAATATATTCACACAACATGAAAGACATTCACCATTAAAGAGATTTTAATTTTTCTTATGAGATCTTCTCTTGTAATCTCTAGTTTTATGATCAAAATCATGACTGAAGTGCCCGATTAAACAACCACTAGAGACCCAAGAAACAACCTAGGGTTAGCTAGAAAATTATGGGATAATTTTTTTTGAAGTGTCTACAACCAGGTTGCAAGACATCATTTTTCACTAATAGGTTCCAGAACCAGACCAATATAATACAACATATGTTTTCCTTCATTAACTAATATCAAGTTCACAAGGTTCAAACTTTAGGGTTATATGTTTTAGCTAGGTTCAGGGAGTAATTTACCCCCGCACCCACTCTCTAGCAGGATCTGATTTTCAACTATAATTTTTTTGTACTTACTACTTCAAAAATTTCCCTAAACCATCCCCAATGGATAGGAAAAATTTTCACCTTTCCGGTGATATAAAGAAGTCCTCCTAACTCCTTATATAACTCAAGATATGGCCGGGCAGAGTTCTAGGATCAAATTTTTCCTTAGTGGGACACGAGTCAAGAGGTGGGGAAAACACCTAGAATGGTTTGGTGGGTCACAGGGTAACTTAGGGAATTTTTCTCAGTGCGCGGGCTTAAAGTCACAAAACAACCCACACCTCCGTAGGTCTATGGAGGACACGTGTCGAGTTAAGGCGCAAAGCGGGAAGGGGTAGGGGATTGGCAGAGAACAAGGAACTTTGGTGAGTTACGCTGATAGGAGACAAAATGGAAAAAGGGGGATGCGTGAGTCCACACACCTACAGGTCTATCTAGGGACACGTGGCACTTGACAAGCCACCAACAATGACAAAGGGGAGGGTGGCGTTGCAGACACCACGGGAAATTTCTCTGAAATTTTCCCAACCAAAATAAAATAAACACAAAGGGGCCACCCCCTCCATGAGCACCCAAAGCTGCCACATGGCAGCCTATGGGGGCCGTGGACCAGTGCAAGGGGCTAACAATGAAAATTTTCCAAAATTTTTCAAAAGGGCTAAGGGCAAAAAATGAAACCATGCCTCCGTCGTAGCCCCAAGAGGACACGTGCCTTCCTCTGATTGGCTGTGGGATGGCGAAGGAAAAAGGAATTTTTTCCAAGGGAATAATTATAAGTTAAACTTTCAAAATTCTCCCATGCATCCGTCGAGCCACGTGTCGGCACGTGATTGGTTGCGGGTTAGCGGGGATGCGGGGCAAAGTGGGAAAATTTTCCCAGGGTGAAAATTTTCAAAAAGACAAGTTAAAAACTTTGGTCCACCCCACCGAGGTGCCACGTGGTAGATCTCGATTGGTTGAGGGATGGCAAGGGCCATGGAATTTTTAGGGAAATTTTTCCAAAGTTGAAATTTAAATTTTTCTAACAGTTAGATTTATTTGTTTTACTTTTTGAATGCCAATTTGAAGTAAAACTGCAAATGGCCATAACTTCCGATAGAAGCTTAGATTTGGGAAAACAAGAACTTTTTGAAATCTCTTGATGCCCTCTTTACAAAAAAATCATCAATTTTGGAAATTGATAAAATTTGAGAGGTAAATTTTAAGAAACCAATCTACAGGGTTTTAATTAGTGAACTGGCAGTTTTCAACTTCTCAATCTAGTTAAATTAGATCTCCTCCTTCACTCAACATGTAAAACAGACATGGAGGATTGATCTAGGGAGGTTTTAGAGTGTTTTTGGAGAGTAAAATTGTTCAATTTATTCAAGGTTTTATTTTTCCAACAGTAGACAGAAAAATGACTGTGCAAGTTTCAAATTGGATTTTATAAAGTTTTGAAGGTTCTTTCTTAAATGTTAGGGTCAATTTGAATTCCTTAGGACTTACTAAGCCTGAATTTCAATGTTTCATATCTTATTGCTTTGTGCAAGTTTGAACTACTCATTTCATTGATAAATTGATTGCCAGGTTTGGAAAATATAACAGAGAACAACATTAAAGGTACTTAAACATTTTTCCAACCTCCAAGTGTGAGAATTCATTTCCTTTCTAATCTAATGCATTTAATTGATTCAATCAACTGTTCAATAGCAATTATACAAATCCTGATTTCCAAATTCAACTCATTTTAAGAGAACAAAACACTGCCCTTTCCTTCATACGCATTCTTCTTTACAAACACAAGAATTTCAATCTTCAATAATAGTAAAAACATTCAATACACAATAAAATTATGAAAACTAATGCAATCCTTTATTCCTTTCCAATACAACTTTACAATCTTCTCTTTTCCATTTGATTTCTAAGATACAAAATACAATGCATATAACATCTTTTACATTTCTTTTCCAAAACAGAGAGTAAAATGAATCTCCTTTACATTTCACAATTCCAATTTCAATCTTCCATTATCAATGCCAATGGTTTCACATTACAAAATGCTATACAATTCATCCACTTCAAGTGGGAAGGGTTACAATGAACTTGCACAAAAGAAGGGACTATCAAATTGTATTCCTCTTGCTCCAAAACAACAGCATGCTAGTTTCTCCATCTTTTCATCTTGATCACAACAAGGAAGGGGGCAAGGCAATTCTCTCCACCCAACCAATACATCCAATGAGAAGGGAGAATCCATCCTTCCTTGTTGGCCCTCGAGCCCCAACCATATTGAAATAGAAGATGATAATCAAATCATGACAACAAGGATTCCGAACAAACATGCAAAGATTCTTTCATATGCATAAAACAATAAGAAACACAGTCCAAACCAAAACAACAGTTCACAACTGCATTGGAAAACATTCACAAAAAAATTAGGCTTGATCAAGTAAGCCAATAAGAGCAAGAAACTATGGGGAAGCCACTTATGCATCCCAATTTGGAAATTGGGCATCCATCAATAATCATACCACCAATATAACATATCATATCCTATAAACCTTATGCCTCCCAACCCCTCCTTATGCCCCCCAAGAGTAAGAAATTCAAGATATTTCTTTTCCATGTTGGATCCCAATTCCCAAACCCTTTCCACAATAAAACTATTTCCATTGGCATTCCCTTATGCCCCACCATATGAAATCCCCATAGCCTTCTCCTACACCATATCCTAAGCAGTCTACCTTACCACCAACAACACATAACATATTCACCATTTTATATATGCATGCAAGTGAATAAAACATTTTATAAAAAGGCTCAAGTTCGTACCTTTCCATAATGGAATTTGTTCCAAGATCCACAAGCTTTCCAAATGCCAAATGTAGTCCCAAAATCATAAATTCTCAAGAATGAAAAAAATCCAAACTCCTTCCACAACAAGCTCCCAAAATAGCAAGAGAAATTCACCCCGAAGAAGAAAACAAAGTTTCAACAACCACAATAAGAAAGAAATTCAAATTTTTAAAGGAGAGGGAAGAGAAGAGGATGATGTGGATCCATGTGGGATGTCACATCATTCTTCCTCAACCCCAAGACAAAATCAACATCATGCACCTAAACACAATAAATGAAAATGAAAAATTTACTTACACACTCCAAAAGGACTAAATTTAAAACATGCAAGAGAAGTGTAATTAATACTTACAAATATTCATTTCAAAATGCATTAAAAAGATCTAAATTTAACCTCCAAACCATAGGTATGGTTGGTGAATAATTTTAAGAGGTGTAGGACAAGTTTAACTTGTCCCACAAGCCTCCAAGGACAAATTCAAATTTCCCAAAAGGATGAAGTGTTTCACACTCCAATAATCTATCTTACATTATCTTACATATATCTTACACCTTCTTACACATTTCTTACAACATTACATTTAAGATCAACAACTTCATTAATTACATTATTATGACATATTGATTTATTTATTTTAACACATGATTATTCACAACATTAATACAACATATATAATAAATAAAGAAAAGGGGGTAACACATCACAAAATAAACACATGCAACACTAATAAAGAAACCACATTGATCAAAACATAAAACCCCATGGTCACAAATAATGGAAATCCCTAACAAAAATACAACACACACACACAACAATTGCCATGGTGACCTTGTTGAATTCACCCAGAATTTCAATACGGTTAGTCTCCAGTCCCCCAACATTGTTGTGATATTTAACCTGCAAAATGTAAATACCTCCTTCATCCTCATGGCCATATCAAAACATCCAAAATGATATAAACAACATGTCAAGATCATCTAAACACATGAATCACAACAACATCAAGAATTCAACATTATCATTTTCAATTAATTAATCAACTATATCATCATCAATAATCTTCCATACTAGGTCTACTCAAAATATCCAATGTCACATGTCCAAATCAACATCTATAATATGTCCATGTCAAACAATATATCATCATCCACATATAAAAATATCTCTAGTAACCATCATGCATAATAATTGAATCCAAATCAATAATAATCCATGATCTAACATCTAACCATCATACTAAAACAAAACATAATAGTGTCCATAATAAGATCAACAATATCAAGATCAGTATCTAAAAGTGTCAAAGGGAAGTGGGCACTACATCCCCCTCCCCTTAGACTCGACTTCCTCCTAGAAGTCACTGGAAAAAATGTGGAAACTACACTCGTAATATTGTGGCATCCTCCCAAGTGGCTGCAGTCTCATCGTATCTGTCCACTTGCACCCATACCTAATCAATCTATCTACCTCAAAGGCCTAGGGTCCTATAATCTATGATATGGAAAGGCTCTATCATCACTGCCGCTGATCCTGCACCTGTAATTATGTCTAATCCTGTACATGAGATGGATCTACAATATATATCCTAAGAACTAAAACATGAAACACATCATGTATGTGAGACAAGCTGGGTGGAAATACTAGACAGTAGGCCAAAGGGTCTATACACTCCAAGATCTCAAAAGGACTAATGAATCTAGGAACTAACTTAGAACCTTTTCCATAACAGATAGGACTCTTTTGAGGTCTGACACGAAGGAACACCTTCATGCCCACATCAAAGCCACGGTCAATCCTATGCTGATCCGAATACTTCTTCTATCTCTGTCATGTGCCTCCTGTAATCTCTACTCGATCAATACTACCTGTTGCTTCATGTCCTATAGAATAGTTTGTCTAAGAGATACCTTTTCCTCTAACCTATCCTAGCTAAGAGGTAACATACACTCTCTACCATACAAGGCCTAAAAAGGAGCCATGCCTATAGAACTCTGAAAACTATTATTGTAGGAAAACTCTACTAAGTATAGGTACTCCTCCCACTTAGACTCTGATCCATCACATACATCCTAAGAATATCCTCTAAAATTTGATTTACTCACTCATTCTATCCATCCTGTCTCGGGTGATATGTTGTGTTCAAGTTAATCCTCATCCCAGGACATACTTTGCATGGTAGTCCAAAAATGTGAAGTGTACAAAGGATCGCAGTCACAAATGATCTTCTACGGAATCCTGTGCAACCTGAAAATCTCATCCAAATATACTCATGCCACTGCTCTAGCTATATAAGTGGTCTTCACCAGAGAAAATTGAGCCACTTTTGTCAATTTATCAACCGTGACCATAATGGCGTCATGGTGATATCTCGACATCAGTAGCCCAATAATAAAATCCATGGAAATGGTGTCCCACTTCCACTCCGATATGGTATGAGGATAAAGAAGGCTGTTGGATGCTGATGCTTGGCCTTAACCCTCTGGCACTCTAAACACTGTGACACAAACTGAGCCACGTCTCGACAAAGTCCTCTCTAGTGGTATAATTGTCTCAAGGTAGCGTGCATCTTCTTCACCCCGAGATGGGCTGAATAGGGTGCATGATGAGCCTCTACCAAGATTTCATGCCTCAAGCCTAGATCTCTGGGAACATATATCCTACCTCTGTTCTGAGAAGACCATCTACCTCTAAGCTAAAACCATAAAAATTCCCTTGGGGTCTCGTGACTCTATCTATGCTCGTATCTGCAATGTAAAAGTTGTCAAGAGGAAGTTCTTTGAAGAATCCTACTCCACAAGTCTATGCTCACTATAGTGGCCATAGCCACATGCCTCTATCTACTGAGAGCATCTGCTACCACATTCTCCTTCCCCTTCACATGATCAAACTCCATGTCATACTCACAAAGCAACTCCATCTAATGCCGCTGACGAGCGTTGAGATTGGGTAGCATGAAGAGGTGGCGAAGACTCAAATGATTAGTCTTGAGTGTGAATCTCCATCCAAGAAGAAAAATTCTCCATCTAACCAAGGCATGCACAACTACCGCAAGCTCAAGATCATGGGTTGGATAATTAATCTCATGATCCTTGAGTTTTGATACTCAAAAGCTACTAATCTACCATCCCGCCTCAACACACCTCCAAGTCCTGCTAACAAAGCACCCGTGAAAAAAAAATTCACCCTGTGGATCAAGTACGACAAGAATGGGTGCTATAGTGAGGCAATCCTTCAATTTCTTGAAGGCCTACTCGCATCTTTCCAACCAAAAAACTTCTTCCCTTTCCTTTGAAGGGAAGTGATGGGGTTCACATCTAAGAGAAGTCTGAACAAATCTCTGTAGTATCCTACTAATCCCATGAAGTTTTACACCTCGGTCACTCTAGTGGGTGCTGGCCAATCCATAATGGCTCTAATCTTAGAAGGATCGACTACGATACCTTCCTTAGAAATGATATGGCCCAAATACTTTTCTATGTCTAAAAGAAAGCACACTTCTCCAAGTTCCCATAAATCTATTGCTCATGAAGACACCGAAGAACCTATCGAAGGTTCCCATACTGCTCCTCATGTGTATGTGAGTATATAAAAATGTCAACTAGGAAGATGAGCATGAAGCGATCTAAAAGTTCTGAATACCCCATTCATCAAACTCGTAAGCACCGTAGGGGCATTCGTCAAACCAAAAGGTACCACTTTGTGAACTCATAGTGCCCATATCTCATGTGGAAGTGGTCTTATGAATGTCCACCTTCAAAATCCTCAGCTGATGTTACCTTGATTTGAGATCAATCTTAGAGAAAATTGTGGCTCCCTTCATTTGAACAAACAAGTCATTGCTACGAGGAAGAGGATAACAATTCTTGATCATTACCTTATTCAACTGGTGGTAATAAATACACAACATAAACGATCCATCCTTCTTCTTCACTAAGATCACCGGTGCACCCCAAGGGGATACACTAGCATGGATAAGGCCTTTCTCCAAAAGGCCCTCAAGTTGCAACTTGACCTCACAGAGCTCCGGGGTGGTCATCTGATAAGGTGCCCGCGAGATAGGCTCTGCTCCAGGAACTAAATCTATATGAAAATCAATCTCACATGGGGGTGGTAACCCCGATAGCTCCCAGAAAACATCGGAAAACTATCTCAAAATTGGATGATCATCTATCGATGGTCCACTAGACCCATCCTCTAATTTTTCACCGACTATAACAACATACATTTGATAACCCCGCTGTCATACACACCACTTAAGCTACATAGTGGAGATGGTGCAAATAGAAATGGGTCTCCTAACCCCGAGATCACCGAATCAACTCCTAAATCATTTGTACAAGCTATAGTCTTGTGATAAAAAACCATCTTGGCCCCGTGTGTCCAGATAACCAATCCATGCCTAAAATGACTCCATACGAGCCCAAAGGAAGAATACAGAGATATGAGGTAGTGGTGAAAGGTCCCAAATCCACTACACACTCCTTAACTAAGGATTCCATAGAGATCTTAGCTCTAAAAGCCATCTCGACATCCCAACTAAGACCTTGCCTAACTACTACCAGCATCGCATCGCTTTACTAAAGATGGTGCAATGAAAGAATCGAAGAACTAGAATCAAACAATACGGAGGTAGGAATGCCACCAATGCTACTGTGGTCTCAATGACTATGATCTAATGCTCTACTCGATGGTTCTCAACCACCGCATAAATATTGTGGCTACATCCCATGTCACCAACAATCGGCTCTGAAATATTTTCCTTACCGTTGTTAGGGTTATAAGGGAAATCTCTCCAAAAATGTCCTGCAACTCCACATCCAAAGCATCCATGTGATCCTATCCAAGGAGTAGCATCTCCAACAAGTGCCTTGGAAGAATGTGGTGTGGATCCCAATGATATAGTTGCAGTATGCTAAGGTCTCTGCCGGTAAGCTCCCAAAGGATGAGCTTTAGGTGCACTTATGTCTTGATGGGACCCCACGGGAGGAGGCCCCATACTTTGACCTCTCGGTGCATCGCTTCTCTATGGAGGTCTATAAGGTGGGTGGGACTATTGTTGTGGCCTCAAGGATGACCGTGTGTTGTACCACGACCACCATGTGGAAGAGGTACTGAACCTCTCAATCTACCATCCTACATCTACTAAATGCGGGTTCAGACTCGGTCTCTAGCCTGTTGGGTCTTACCCCGAGTCTCCTCTACAATATAGGCCTTCTTGACAGCCTCTGCTAATGTCTGAGGATAGTGGATCCACATTGCACCTCTGATATCCAAATTTAGGCCCCGAATGAACCTGTGAATCCACACCTGCTCATCCTGCATATACTCTACATATTGGAGTAGATCTAGAAATCTGCTCTCATACTCTTACTCGCTACTAAAAAGAAGCTTGTCGAGGTCATGGAACTAGTTAATCCTCTATTGTATGAACCTTCATGATAGATACCTACTCTTGAATCTCTCCTCAAACAGCTCCCATGTCATTGTCTCTGAATCTACATGGAGCTTCTGCTCCTCTGTCCTCCACCATACTCTAGCTCCATCCCTCAGTAGATGGATCGCAACACGAGATTTCCTATTGCTAGAACAAGGAAAAAGCTTGAAGCAACCGCTCCAACTCACTAGTTAGGCCTCTTCCTAAAATCTACCTATGTTACCTAAGTAATGTGAGGGTTAAAGCTTCAGATCTCCTTGATATGATCCACTACTATGGTATGTCACCTCTAGGTCTCTTAGCACACTCATCCCTAAGTCTAGGGCTCTTGAGACCTCTCTCTATGCTCTAGAACTCGTCACCCCCTATCTCCTAGGTGGTGACTTTGATTTGATTGACTCCACATGGGAGTTATCTCCTCTATGCTCCTCTTTGAGTCAAGGAGATACCCGACCCTCAATAGAAGGGGCTCTATCATGACTAGCTACATGTCCTCCTCCTAAGCCTCTGTGTGTAGAGCGACATTAACATCCTGAAGGGTGCAGAGAATCTGAGGTAGAATGGATACCACACCCTAATCTGGTGGTGGCGGTGATGTTGAGTTTGAGTTTCGTGAAGGTTCCTCTCACTCCTTCGAGCCTCCTACACGGACTCAAAGTGAGATTTAGTTCATTTGCTAAGTTTTACAACTTCCATGTTTACTAAAATATACAAATTTCCAACTAAGTTGTTTTCTAGATTTAAAGTGTGCTAGGTCTAAGTTTTCATGTCTCAAATTTTCTAGAGTGCCCAATGGTCCAATCCTTTGAACCACTACTCGATACCAAACTAAAGTGCCCATTAAACAACCACTTGAGACCCAAGAAATAACCTAGGGTTAGCTAGAAAATTAGGGGATAATTTTTTTGAAATGTCTACAAGCAGGTTATAAGACATTATTTTTCACTAACAAGTTCCGGAACTAGACCAATGTACTACAACGTATGTTTTCCTTCATTAACTAATATCAAGTTCACAAGGTTCAAACTTTAGGGTTATATGTTTTAGCTAGGTTCAGGGAGTAATTTACCCATGTACCCACTCTCTAGTAGGCTCTGAGTTTTAACTATAATTTTTTTGTACTTACCTCTTTAAAAAAATTCCTAAACCATCCCCAATGGATATGAAATTTTCTCACCTTTCCGGTGATATAAAGAAGTCCTCCTAACTCGTTATAGAACTCAAGATATGGCTGGGTGGAGTTCTAGCATCAAATTTTCCCTTAGTGGGACACATGTCAAGAGGTGGGGAAAATGCATCAAATGGTTTGGTGGGTCGTGAGGTGACTTAGGGAATCTTTCCCAATGCATGGGCTCAAAGTCACAAAACAACCCACGCCTCCGCAGGTCCCTAGAAGACACATGTCGAGTTAAGGCACAAAGCGGGAAAGGGTAAGGGATTGGCGGAGCGGTGGGGAACTTTGGTGAGTTACACCGATAGGAGACGAAATGGAAAAAGGGGGATGAATGATTCCACACACCTATGGATATGTTTGGGGACACGTGGTGCTTGACAAGCCACCGATAATGACAAAAAGGGGAGGGCGGAGTTGCGTGCACGGGAATTTCTCCGAAAATTTCCCAACCAAAACAAAATAAACACAAAGGGGCTGTCCCCTCCACGAGCACCCAAAGCTGCCACATGGCAGCTGGGAGCCACGGGCAGATTGGGCTAATGAAGAAAATTTTCCAAAAATTTCAAAAGGACTAAGGGAAAAAAAGGAAACCATGCCTCTGTTGTAGCCCCAAGAGGACACGTGGTGCCCTCTGATTGGCTACGGGATGAAAGAGGAAAAAGGAAAAATTTTCTAGGGAAGAATTATAAGTTAACTTTCAAAATTCTCCCGTGCATTTGTCGAGCCATATGTTGGCACGTGATTGGTTGCGGGTTAGCAGGGATGTGGGGCAAAGTGGGAAAATGTTCCCAGGGTGAAAATTTTCAAAAAGAGAAGTTAAAAACTTTTCCCGCCCCACCGATGTGCCACGTGTCAAATCCCAATTGGTTGAGGGATGGCAGGGGACCATGGAATTTTTAGGGAAATTTTTCCAAAGTTGAAATTTAAATTTTTCTAACAGTTAGATTTATTTGTTTTATTTTTTTAAATGCCAATTTGAAGTAAAACTTCAAATGGCCATAAATTTTGATAGGAAGCTCATATTTGGGAAAACGAGGACTTTTGGAAAGATCTTGATGCCCTATTTACACAAGAGTCATAAATTTTGGAAATTGATGAAGTTTGAGAGGTCAATTTTTAGAAACCAATCTATAGGGTTTTAATTAGTGAACTGGTAGTTTTCAACTTCTCAATTTGGTTAAATTAGATCTCCTCCTTCACTCAACATGTCAAACAGACATGGAGGATTGGTCTAGGGAGGTTTTAGAGTGTTTTTAGAGAGTAAAATTGTTCAATTTATTCAAGGTTGTATTTTTCCAACAATAGATAGAAAAACAATGTGCAAGTTTCAAATTGGATTTTATAAAGTTTTGAAGGTTCTTTCTTAAATGTTAGGGTCAATTTGAATTCCTTAGGACTTACTAAGCCTAAATTTCAATGTTTCATATCTTATTGCTTTGTGCAAGTTTGAACTACTCATTTCATTGATAAATTGATTGCCAGGTTTGGAAAATATAACAGAGAACAACATTAAAGGTACTTAAACATTTTTCCAACCTCCAAGTGTGAGAATTCATTTCCTTTCTAATCTAATGCATTTAATTGATTCAATCAACTGTTCAATAGAAATTATACAAAGCCTGATTTCCAAATTCAACTCATTTCAAGAGAACAAAACACTGCCCTTTCCTTCATACGCATTCTTCTTTACAAACACAGAATTTCAATCTTCAATAATAATAAAACACATTCAATACACAGTGCAATTTTGAAAACTAATGCAATCCTTTATTCCTTTCCAATACAACTTTACAATCTTCTCTTTTCCATTTGATTTCTAAGATACAAAATACAATGCATATAACATCTTTTACATTTATTTTCCAAAACAGAGAGTAAAATGAATCTCCTTTACATTTCACAATTCCAATTTCAATCTTCCATTATCAATGCCAATGGTTTCACATTACAAAATGCTATACAATTCATCCACTTCAAGTGGGAAGGGTTACAATGAACTTTCACAAAAGAAGGGACTGTCAAACTGTATTCCTCTTGCTCCAAAACAACAACATGCTAGTTTCTCCATCTTTTCATCTTGATCACAACAAGGAAGGGGGAAAGGCAATGCTCTCCACCTAACCAAGACATCCAATGAGAAGGGAGAAGCCATCCTTCCTCATTGGCCCCCGAGCCCCAACCATATTGAAATAGAAGATGATAATCAACTCATGGCAATAAGGCTTCCACAACAAACATGCAGTATTCTTTCACATGCATAAAACAATAAGAAACATAGTCCAAACAAAAACAACAGTTCACAACTGCATTTGAAAACATTCACACAAAACTTAGGCTTGATCAAGCAAGCCAACAAGAGCAAGGAACTATGGGGAAGCCACTTATGTATCCCAATTTAGAAATATGGCATCCACCAATAAGCATACCGCCACTATAATATATCATATCCCACTAACCTTATTCCTCCTAACCCCTCCTTATGCCCCCAAGTGTAAGAAATGAAAGCTATTTCTTTTCCATGGTGGATCCCAATCCCAAACTCCCTCCACAATAAAACTGATGCCATTGGCATTCCCTTATGCCCCCATATGAAATCCCCATAGCCTTCTCCTACACCATATCCTAAGCAGTCTACCCAACCAACCAACAACACATAACATATTCACCATTTTACCCATGCATGCAAGTGAATAAAACATTTTATAAAAAGGCTCAAGTTCCTACCTCTCCATAATGGAGTTTGTTCCAAGATCCACAAGCTTTCCAAATTCCAAATACAATCCCAAAATCAGAAATGATCAAGCATGCAAAAAGACTCCAAACTCCTTCCATAACAAGCTCCCAAAATAGCAAGCAAAATTCACCCCAAGAGGAAAACAAAGTTTCAACAACCACAATAAGCAAGAAATTCAAATTTTCAAAGGAGAGGGAAGAGAAGAGAATGATGTGGATCCATGTGGGATGCCAAATCATTCTTCCTCAACCCTAAGAAAAAATCAACATCATGCACCTAAACATAATAAATAAAAATGAAAAATTTACTTACACACTCCAAAATAACCCATACTCCAAAAGGACTGAATTTAAAATATGTAAGAGAAGTGCAATTAAAACTTACAAATAGTCATTTCAAAATTTCCCAAATAAAACCTCCAAGGACAAATTCAAATTTCCCAAAAGGATAAAGTGTTTCACACTCCAGAAATCTATCTTACATTCTCTTACATATCTCTTACACCTTACACATTTCTTACAACATTACATTTAAGATCAACAACTTCATTAATTACATTCTTATGACATATTGATTTATTTATTTTAACACATGATTATTCACAACATTAATAGAACATATATAATAACTAAAGAAAAGGGGGTAACACATCAAAAAATAAACACATGCAACACTAATAAAGAAACCACATTGATCAAAACATAAAACCCCTGGTCACAAATAATGGAAATCCTAACAAAAATACAACACACACACACAACAATTGTCATGGTGACCTTGTTGAATTCACCCAAAATTTCAATACGGTTAGTCTCCAGGTCCCCCCGACATTGTTGTGATATTTAACCTGCGCAAAACGTAAATACCTCCTTCAACCTCATGGCCATATCGTAACATCCAAAATGATATAAACAACATGTCAAAATCATCTAAACACATGAATCACAACAACATCAAGAATTCAACATTATCATTTTCAATTAATTAATCAACTATGTCATCATCAATAATCTTCCATACTAGGTCTACTCAAAATATCCAATGTCACATGCCCAATTAAACATCTATAACATGTGCATGTCAAACAATATATCATCATCCACATATAAAAATGTCTCTAGTAACCATCATGCATAATAATTGAATCCAAATCAATAATAATCCATGATCTAACATCTAACCATCATACTAAAACAAAACATAATAGTGTCTATAATAAGATCAACAGTATCAAGATCAATATCTAAAAGTGTCAAAAGGAAGTGGGCACTACAATAACAAACATAGCAATATCCATTGAAACTAGTACCATATCTCATAACATTAGGTTGTCTAACTGAGTTATACCTTATTGGATCATCCTTCTTAATGACCTTCACATATGATTTGTAACTAGGAACAACTTCATGATCATTCTTACCTTGAAACCCTAGGCTTTTTTTTTTCATCTAAGTCTATTTGTCCTTCTAAACACTCATAAACACTCATCAAGATCTTTAGAGCTCTTCTATAACTTTCCATGCATTTTCAACCTATTATAATCATCCTATAAATTATATTCCAAATCTTTTAACCTTTCTTCATACCTAGAGCAAGCATCCTCTTTCTCATTTAGAGAATTAGATAAAATCTCAATTTGATTTCAAACCCTTGATGGATTCATCATGATATTTCTCCATTTCCTAGACCCGATATTAATAGGCCTCAATACATGACTGAGATATTTTATTTCTTCTCCTCAATATAGCCTCAATATCTAAAGACTTACCCATACCTTTTTCTTCTAGGATCTCCTCCAAGTAGTTGGGCTTACTTCTCAAATATCTACTCGATACCAATTATTAGAAGCACAATTGACTGAGAGGGGGTGAATCATTCATAATTTTTTTACTTCATTTATAAATCCATACATTCATAATTTCATTCAACCATACATCATTCATAAACACATGTGCATATTACTTGTGTATTATGCATTCACAAGAACATGCAATAAAGAAGAAGACATATGAACAACATATATAAGTGTTAAACCATCATGGGAAGAAAAACCACTAAATTTTTTCTTATATTACACAAAGTAAAGTGATTTAGTGAAACACCAAAATCACAAGGAACACCAACTTCACAAGGAGCACCAACCCCTAATTTAGTGAAGCATCAACTCCAAATGGAGGCTACAACCCAAACATATGACCAAGCACAAACTCAACCATATAAATATGTTTTATATTTTATATTATACTACCAAAACTGATGGAGATCACAAACTCAACTCACAAGCCCTAGGTCTAACCCTATGTCTTCAATCTTTCTCTATCTTCTTCCTTCTCACATTGTCTTGCCTCTAAAAATGTTATCTCATGCTTTCATATATTCCCAATGTAAAAAAAAAATATTATTCCCTCAAATAATTCTCTTATACCTTCAAAACAATCTCCTCTATGTCACACTACTCCCTCATGGAAGACTAGCTCTCAAAATGAGCTAAAACAACATTTTTATATGTAAATCAACTCACAAAACCAAAAGAGGACGGTCCCTCATTACAAATTCAACCCATACACCTTCATTAAATTCAAATAAAATCATTAAAATGGTCACATATGACCCAAGTAGGCCAACCTAGCTAAAAACCTCATTACATATGCCAAAAATGGCTCAAAACCCCATGGGCTCAAAGATAAAAATTCCCTTAAAATGAAAAACATAAATTTTCATGACCCTTAAATTATTAAACATGATTAAAATATCATTTAACATTCATACATGGTCATAATTTTTCTCAACCAATCAAATTATTTCATTTAATGGGCATAATGATCTTTTTGTTTCTCAAAACTATTGATTCATACACCCGAAACTTGATTATGCCACCAAATCACTTATATTAAAACAAAATATGACATGTGACCACTAAATGGAAATTTAATAACTGTTATAACACTTATAGGCAAGTTATATTCCTTGAATCAACCACCTGCTCAAACCACGGCTATGTTTGTCTTCACCAAATCAGTGTGCCAAAACTATTGTCTCCAAAGGTTATCTCATATAAACATTTATAAAAAAATTAAATAGCTACAAATATATTAATTTTATTCTAAATTTTTGTGTTTAAAATTTCAGATTATATAAATAATGGCCCAATCCATATCATGCTTCAAACAACTCGAAACTTGTAGCAAAACACATCATGTTCTTCACTAGAAAAAATATCCCTATCTAAATAATGACATGTAAACCATAATAAATAATCTCATCATGAGGAAAAAATCATATAAATTTAAATAAATCTTAATATTCTTTCCAAAACATTTTGAATCACCTCAAAATTCAACTTGTAGCTCAAGATATGGCCATTTCACTCGAACCCTACTTTTAAGGCCTCCAAACCCCCTTGATCACCAACCTGAACTGACCTCAAATGACCATGTAATTGAATGAAAATTTCATAACACCTCCATGGACATGAATATAATCTCGTATAAATTCCATAACATCAATTTATTTTATACATCGTTTGGACAACTTTAGCACAAACTAAAACTCTTCATAAACTTGCATTTTCAGTGGGGCCCACATATGGCCACATGCTCAAACATACCTTTTTAGAAATATGGAAGATCCCAATACAAAATACAATCATAATGTTTTTAAAATTAATCAAAACAGCTCGACATACTCATTTTTTTAAAACTGCTCCTAGCTAGGGTTTAGGTAGGGTTTCAAACCAATTTAGCTTGTTAACGATCATTCATTAAAAACGTGAAGATAAATCCACCTCATTATTTTTGTTAAATATTCATAACTAACCATAAATGATATGAAAAATATCTCAAGTCCCCATCAAAACCACACGAGTTCATAATGAGCATTAGAATATTCAACTTTTCTCTAAAAAACACACTCAAACTTACCTAGTTTCACCAAAAGTTGCATGAAAATGTTATAAAAATTTTCATGCTCACCATATATCTCAAATGTTATTAGAAATCCCTATCCAATCTCATTTTCATGTTCTTACATGCATGTTTCTCACCTGTATCTTCCCAAGGACCTCATAGCAGCATCAAACCACTTTGAATACATAGATGCAAATCACCATAAACTTTAGTTAAACTCCCACCATGCTCCAATAGGATTTTTTAGGTCTAAATCTCACTTCTCCATCTCATTTTGCATGCTCCAGGGCAAGAAACAAGCCTAAAATGACCTAACTCAACCATGAAAACTCAATACTCTATCTTGTTGACCTTATGTGGACTCATATACACATGTAACATAACTCAAGGACCATGTATGACATCATGAAACTCAACAACACACTTTAGAAACCTCTTAATATGACTTGGAATACTCAACCATGCACCAGACACTACCGAACTCACCAAAACATAACACTACCAATCAACCTTCAAGTTTGATGACTAAATAACATCACATGGAGACTCATACAGTACCATGACACTATTTTCCATCAAAGCGGGGTGACATCAATGGAAACACTAACCCATAATGACCAACAGTAATACACCCTTCATAGAGATCTTGAGACATCATTCTCGTCACAGCTTGTATTTAAGAGCAAGATTGAGCATCGAGGGTGCAACAAATGAGAACTAAGGGAAATTGTAAATTCATAAGAGATTAAAAAGGATTCAAATCTCTTGTAGACACCAAATTTGGGTCACACTCCCCTTCATCCCTTTTAATTAATTCAGCACACCATGGCCCCATTATTAATTATTCACCTTCACATTATTAATTAATTTAATTTAATTAATTTCACCCTCACACCTCCACCTCACCATGGACCCATTCTAGGGGAATTTAACTCACACTAAATGATTCATCACCTTCAGCACTTTGAGTAATCACCCTCAACAATGAGTCATCACCGAGTTATAACTCCTAGTGTTGAGTCACTAACTTGACCTAACTAACTAAGACTTCTTCCTAAACCTAACTAGACCTTTTCTAAGTTCTTCCTACCTTTTCTCACATGAAATCCATCTCCTAAGAGGACTCAATGATAAATCATGACTAAATTTGGCAAGATCTACCTATTTTCGGTAAACTTAGACTTTCCCACCTCAACCAATGTCGGTCACCTAACTGTCATCGGGCCCATTCCGTTATATGCAACTTTGCAACCTTTTACCAGGGGTTGGTAATTTTAAAGTTTGGAGAGGTATATTGCATTCAAGCACAATTGAGAGATTTATTATTATCCAAATGCCAAGATATACTCAACCACAGGCCTAAGCAAGCATCTGATGCTCATCCCAAGGCATTAGAATATTCACGGGAACACTCTAGAGTATTTTCATGACACTAAATACAAAATATTTTGACGGATCAACTACCATCATCCTTCACCTACCAAATCTACAAATTCAAGTAAGTATACATTATTTTCATCATATTGTTCTTGCTTAAAGTGTAAGTTTATTACCTCTTTCGTTATTCTTTTTCCTCTTATATTCCTTTATCCCACCTTCTCACCAATCCATAAATCCAATCACCTACATCCTTTTAGTTCTTTATACCTACTCCTTATACATTCCCGAGTCTTCTTGGTAATATTACAAACCCAACCACTCTCCCTTCATTATATGTGCAATCACATAGAAAATTAAAAATGCCTTTATTTAATTACTATCAAATTTCCCCTACCGACATCACACCTTAACCGTCGTTGGTCTCCCCACTTTACTATGTTTTATTTTAGCCTTCACAAAATTACCTCTAACATCACCTAAACTCCACCCAAACCTTACTAGATACCATAGTGACCTTACCCGACACCTCTTTGACCTTCCCCAAATATAAACGTACCTTGTTTGATGCTAGATTAGTTTGTATTTCAATATTTTGCTTAATCTAGTGTGTTGATAAAGTTTTGAGATACCCAAATCAAAGTGTTAGAAATAAGAAATTTATTTCTCATATTTAATTTCATTAATTTAATAAAATAGTGGATTGACAACCATCTAGGAAGTATCACACTTCCCTAAACTATAAATCACTAGGAAATCCACTATCATTTACTATTTGACATCATTTTGTGGTCTTGTTTTGTTTCTTAGACAGGTCATTCCTCCTAGCCAAAGGGAAACTCTCACATTCGGGCCGATCAATTTCTACAACATGCGCATATTATCTACATAATCATAAGTATTCCTCCTTGACCATTACCTTATCTATTTTATTGCATACTTTGAGGTGAAACATTTTGGCATGCTTGGTGGGACCCATTTAGGTTCTTTTGCATTGTTCATTCCTAGGTAAAATATTGTGTTTCTATTTCATTTCAAAAGAGTTCACATTAAAATTTCTCCCTTGGAACATTCTTCCACTTCTACTTATCTTAGTGACATTCGTATTTTGGACTAAAAATAACGATTCATTTTATTTTTGTATTACATTTAGTTAAAGAAATACTCTTGCCTCTTCACCATTTCTCTCATCGAATTTCATTGTGGATTTGGGTCTAATATATTTGCATATCATTCCTATGTGTTGCATCCGTAGCTCATTTAAAAGTTGTGGGTAACTTATATACTAGAAGTCATGACAAGGTGATGGCTGATAAATTGAATCGTAGTGCACTCTTTCTTCCCTACACCAAACCACCGAAAATAAATTACTCATTTTTCTTAAACAACATCTTACCTCGAAGAAGTTTTCAATGATCACACGATCAAAGGATTGATAATGGCCTCCAAGCTGGTTTCTTTGTACAGTCATTATCTCATAGAAAATATCTCCTCACCAAAACATACCTAAAACTATCCTTAGTTGTTGGCTTTTCATAGGGCACATTTTGTTTCGCTAATAAGTTGTGTGCGTATGAGAAAAAGATAAGGTAAAGGTGAGGAGGAATACCTGTGAAGTGAAGGCGAAGGTACAATGTGCATGCTCTAATTTACCGATCCAATGTTGATTATGATAACTTCCTTTTTCTAGAAGGAATTACCCGCGAATACAAAAAAATACCACAAAAACAATATCAAACGATATATGTAAGTGGAATTCCTAGTGTATGCTATATCCGAGAAGTGTGATACTTCCTAGATGGTTTTCAATCAATCTGTTTAACACAACTTAATTCAAGAAATAAAGTAATTGATAATGAGCTACGAAAGTTGATATGATTTAGGTATTGTATTCAAATACAATAAGAAAATATAATCTAACAGATAAGTTATGATCAGATATGGAAGTTAGAAAGGTGAATAACATGGTTGGAATATATTAGGGTCAAGTTTTGAGTGGTTTGGGTTATTTGGGTGAAGGTTTTTAGGTTGTTATTCTAGGAAAGATTACCAGTCACAAAGATTGACATCGGTGTGGGTCCGACTAACGATGGTTCAAAGGGAATCTAATGATGGTTAGAGGTGACTGACGTTGGTGGAGGTAGGATGGTAGAAAATCAATAAGCTAGGGTTTGGAGATTCTCTCGTGAATGTACAGAGAAAGAAAGGAGAATTTTTAGGTTGGCAATAGTGTTGGGAATGCTCGAGGTTTTTAGGGTCGAATATGAGAGCTGAAAGGTTTTGGGTGGTTGGATAAATAGATTGGAGGAATGGGGGATGAAATAATGAAAAGGAGACTAGAATCTAACCAAAAGAGATATAAAAACTAATCTAAATGAACATGAAATGGTGTAGATCAGAATATACTCACTTGTATTCATAGGCCTGGTGGTTGGAGGATGGTGATGGCTGATCTGTAAAGCTATTTCTCGGTGTCATGGCGTGCTTCCTGGAATGTTACCGTGAGTGCCCAACCTTCAATTCAAGCTTGGTGTTGCTTTAAGGTGTCTAGATGTGTGAGAGGGATTTGGTTCATGCTTGCATGTAGATATCTCTCTTCTCAGACTCAAAAAATGATCAACCAACCCTGAACAAAGGTTACCAAAATGAATATATGGTAACCGATGACGGTTAGGGTGACCAACATCGGTTAAGGAGGGAAATCCTAGGTTTACAAAAATGACAGATCTTGGCAATATTTTTGGCCGCTTCTGTCCATTGTTGTAGATCAAAATAGAATATTGCACTTAGATAAGTGGGAATGTAGTTAGAGGAAGAATAGGCATGTGATTTTAGGGTTGAACTAAGTCTTAGTTGAAAGAAGACATGCTATGAATAGGTCTATGATGAGGTGTCTAGGTGATGTGGCGGGTGAGCTATTAATTAATTTAATTAAAGTAATTAAATTAACAAATATTATAAGAATAGGCATTAATTTAATTGTGGGTGATTAAATTAATATATGTGTGGGGTAAAAGGGGTGTGACCCAAATTTAGTGTCAAAATTTTCCCCTTTTTGTCACCTAGCTTGTATTGATAAGCGACCCCAAATGGGGGTGAAAGGTGAAAGAGTTCCAAGTGTGGGTGGAGGTGATCCCCCTCAAATGAGGAACAGATGAGGTTTAGGACAAAATTGGTGAGTGGTTTGATAAGTGTGGAAGTGATGAAAGAAAGGAGGGAGGTGGGTTTTGGAAGGATATGGGTAGAGTGGGTAAATGGTAAAGGTCTAATCGGGTAACATGTAGTGGGTAAGGGTCAAATAGGTTAATGGGTAGTGGAAATCAAATGCATGCACACGTATAGATTGCGACACGGTACCGCAGGTTGAAGATATTGAAAAATCTACATCGTCTAAGGTTGATAGGTTTATACAAATAGGTTTTAAGTGATTTAGGTATCCAAGGTATAGGATATGGTCCGAAAACACAACGTAGGTCAAGTACAAGAAAATTTAGGTATGTTCTAGTACACCAAATATTGAGTCAAGATAAACGGAATGACACTAAGCAAGGTAAGGTCATTAGGCCAAACAAAATGGGTAATGGTATCACAAGGTATAGCGAGTACACAAGTTCAAAGGTTATAGCAGGTAGTTCGGTAAGGGTATGTAGGTCAGGGCATGGGTAAGGCCAAGGTATAGGTAAATAACAAGTCCCTAAATGCAATTAAGGAGATGTATGGGTAGTATGGGTTTGTGGGTAGGTGGAAATGAGTGTGGTTAAGGTCCGTGGGTATTTAGAAATGGTGTTATATCAAATTTTCCCTACATTTGGACAAAATGGTAATGGCAGTGATCAATGTCAATTAAAGTGTAACTGAAATCAGTTTAGTATGGAAGGACATGACCGATGTCGGTCACATTGATTTGGGTTTAAAAAAGGAAAATTCAAATTTTTATGGAATAATTTATCATTTTCCAATTATAGAAAACAAAAATGAGAGGTGGAAAGTGGGAAAGAGACAAAACAAGATGGAGAGTTGAGTTGAAGAGCCTTATAATGAGTTATTAGCATTTGGATGGTGAGTCCATGAGATCAATTCGAGTGATTCGATTGGCTTGGTGGTGAGGAGGTGATTTTGGCATGGAATAGGAAGGAGAGGGATCAGGTGGACCACCGGCATGGTGGCCCGACATACTACCATGTAGATGGCACCGAGATGAGGTAGGATTCGATCCAATTCCTCTCTTTCTTGTTGAAATAGTGTGTTGAAATTGGGTTGGGTTGAAATGTTTTTGGGTGGGAGTTTAATTTGAATTTGTAAGTAAAATGAATGAAATGGGGGGTAGGAAGTCCATTGTATTATAAATAAAGGGGAATTGGCTAGGGTAAAGAGTGGCCAAGCTAACCTCCAAGGGCCCCATGCCCTCGAGTGTTGCCTACATAAGACCGACAAAAAGGGGCCTCGGCCAATGTGGTTCCCCCATAAGCTAGGGAAAAATATGATGAGGTAAAGGGATGGGTTAATAGGTTTTGTATATGATTGAGTCTAGGTCATAGGCATGATTGATTTTAGGTCATTTATACATGGTTGAGATTAGGGCATAGGCATGGGTGATTTATTTTAGGTCATTTAGGCATGGTTGAGTTTAGGTCATAGGCATGGGTGATTTTTGGTTGATTTTTGTGAAAGAGGAATTCCCAAAATGTAGGTTTCGATGGTCTTGTCCTGTATAGTACAATCAACAAGTAATGAAAAAGATGAACGGTAAGATGTGAGAAAAGGAGCCACCTAATTGATAAGAACCATAGTTAGTCTATTATACCATAGATAGGCTTATGAATGTAAGACCCTACATGAATTACATGATTGATTATTCTAAGGGCGAATAAAGTCACATGATCATGAAATGTCACATTCACAAAAATCACTTGAGGCGGTAGGAAATTCAGGTGAAAAAGGTGATGAGGTGTAGGCATGTTGATTTAGCATAACCTGATGTGAGACAACATGCCTTTTTGCAAACCCAAGATCAAGATAGGCAAGTCCATGACAACAAAGTTCTCTTTTTCTTTTTTCTTTAGTTTTTGATAGAATGATCGATGTGGGAAGTCTATGTGGGATGAGTATATTTGTCTCTTTGAGGTCTTCATGAAGCTGATCGATGTGGGAAGCTTCAATATCTTATTATATTTTTGTAAGAATATTCTTCTTTTTTGATAGACTATGTTTAGTATGGTTAGCTTTGTATAGTTGTCCTTCAAGGGAGCAATCTATTTTTAGTGGCGAGGCAGAGAAAAGAGATGTCCTTTTTGAGGGAGTCATATTTTTACTCAAATTTTGACTCGAGGAGTTGAATCCCATTTTAAATTTTTTTTTTTTTTTGAGATTTTAAGTCATGGACAAGACTATAGAGGAAATTTGGTTTTTGTTTAGGAGGAAAAACTGGAGCATACAAAGGTTAACTATGATGGTGAGGTTGTAAGTGATGAACAACCATGGGATTCCATCTTGAAAAATATGAAAATTATCCATGAGAATCATGCCATGAGTAGAGTCGTGGTACTCATATTGAAGATAAGGCTGAAAGGTGATGGGTAATCACACAATTCTTGTTTAGTTGTTGGTCCCAAGAATTAGAAATAAGGAAGGTGAATGACACTCAAGGGACGAGCGTGAAATAGGAAAAAGGTGATATAGGACTTGAATTCAACAATATAATGGTCAAATATGCAAGGCATTAAGGGGCTTAGGTTCAAGTTTACCTTTGAGTGAAGACAAATGATAAGTGCTTGACCCATAGGCATGAGTCACGATATATATGGTCCAAGCCAATTAGGAGAAAAGTTTCCTCATTTACTTTTTTCATTTTTGGTTACATGTTGATTTTCCTTCAGGATGAGGTCACCAACCTGGAAGGTTCATTCATGGACACATTTTTCATAGGCACATTTAATAATTTTTTAGTAGATTTGGAGATGGTCGAGAGCATTAAGAAGACGTTCATCCAATAACTCAAGTTGTGCCAAATGGTCCTGGAAAAATTTGTCATCTTTGAGCATGTCTTTGAGGGAAATATGAAGAAATGGAATCTGACTTTGAGAGGTAGGAAAACCTTAGTACCATAGACCGAGAGAAAGATGTGACAACAATTGAGGTGCGAATACTAGTGCGGTAAGCCCGCAAGGTGAAAGGAATGTGCGTATGCTAATCCTTTTCAAGATCATCAACTACTTTCATAAGAATTTTGTTCAAGGTTTTATTGGTTGATTCTACTTGTCCATTGGTTTGTGAGTAGTAAGGTGAAGAGAAACTAAGTTGAATGCCAAAGGCATCACAGAGTTTCCATAGGGTTTTGTTTTTGAATTTTTTTCAACATTATCAGTGATGAGGCGGCGAGGAAAACCAAAGCAACAAATGATGTGATGATTAATGAATTCACATATTTTATTGGATTTTGTAGAAATTAGAGGTAGGGATTCAACACATTTACTATAATATTTGGTAGTAGTAATGATCCATTGATGTCGTAGAATAATGGGGATTTATCTCTCCGATAAGATCCAAACCCTATTGGGAGAAAGGCTAGAGATCGTGGGTGACCTGTAAGGCATGACTAGGTGTGTGATGAAGATTAAATGTTGCTAACATTGCATACAATGTTTGACATAATCACAAAAATCACAATTGAGGTTGGCCAATAATAGCCTGTGAAGAAGGATGCGTTTAGTGACAAATTAGGCCACCAAGTGACCTCCACATATTCCATCATGAACTTCCTTGATGGTGTAGGGAATTTCAAAAATTGTAGGGCATCATAAGAGAATACCGTCAAAGCCACATTTTCAAAGAAGAACACCCATGATGACATAGTGAGAGACACTTTTGAGAAAGGCACGTTTGTCTATTATGGGTAAGGTTAGGAGGTAGTATTGAAAGGGAAAAGTAGTACGCAAATTTATTATACCATATGTCACGTGGATCAAGCTCAATGGCTCCAAAAAGTGAACATCTCGAAGGGAATAAGAAGTTGGTTACAACCTTTGTACTTGTGACAAATATTTTTGAGTCAAAGGGTGAAACAGTATCCGAGATGCAAGATAGGCCATGGTATCCCCAAATTTTTTAGTGGAACGCGGAGTGGTTTGAATTTCATAACGGTCAAAGGTGGTAAAAAGTATGTCAACATTTTTTTATACTTTTTAAGTATTTTGTTACGACACATGTATATACCATTGACTTGAATTACAACCACTTGAGAGTCACCAAATATGTTAATCAATTTTATGTCCAAGGTGATGGCAGCTTGAGACCTAATATAAGTGCTTCATATTCAACAATGTTGTTAGTCCAATCAAAATCTAGTTTAATTGATAAAGGCATAGGTTCACCATCAAGGGGGTGAGGATAACACATGTGCCACCCTTGCATTGAAATTTTGAACCATCGAAGAATAAGGTCATTTGGTAGCGGTATCGTCAAAAGAGAGAGTAGAATGGATTCATCCAAAAAATTTAAATTAGAGGGTTAATTTCCGAGAGGGGTGCATATGCAAGTTGGTCAACAATGGTTTAGCCTTTGATATATTTTTGATGAATGAATTCAAGGTATAAGTCTGCATGAAGCATGAGCCAATGTGCAACACATTGATATTGGTAAGGTTTGGCATACATGTAATGTATGGGGTCAGTGTTGGTGATGAAAAAGGTTTTGTGATTGAGTAGGTAATGGAAAATTTTAGTGGTGAAAAAACTGAGGCTAAGTAGAGTTTTTCATCATGGGTGTATCTGGTTTTTAGTCTAAAAGAGTACAAATTATGTAATAAATTGCTTGCTCCCAATGTTACTCATCGTAACGAATGAGCATGGGACCTAAGGAATGATTAGTAGCATAAATGTATAGGTAAAAGGGTTGGTCATCCTTAAGAGGAATGAGCATTGGTGGTTGGAGAAGGTATTTATTTAAGGCGTTAAAGGCTTTGTGGAATTCATCATCCCATTTAAAGGAGACATCCTTTTGAGGAGATGATGAAATGGTTGCATCACTGTAAAGTTGTGAAATAAGCTGATGAATAGATTGTAACTTACCTTTCAAACTTCAAAGTTTTCGAGTTTAGTAGGTGGAGGAATTTCGAGAATAGTATTTATTTTAGTAGGGTTAACTTATATGCCACATAAAGAAATGATAAAACCAAGGAGATTTCCCGAAAGAACAACAAAGACACACTTCATGGGTCAAGGTGAACACAATACTTGATGAGATGGTCAAAGATGACCTTGAGGTCCGTAAGGTGTTTGGCTCAACATTCGGATTCGGAAAGAAGGTAATCTACTAAATCTTCCAAAATATGATGCATGATGTCATGGAATATGTAGGTCATATCCCGATGATATAGCACCAACATTTTTCAGGGAAAAATGTATGATTTGATAGAAAAGGTCCCCTAAGGGGTGATGAAGGTGGTTTTGTGTCTATCTTCTAGAGTGATTAATATTTTATTATAGCCCAATAAACCGTTCATGAGTGATATCATCTCATGGCCAAGGGTGAGATAAACAAGCTAATCAATACCGGTAGAGGGAAATCATCTTTGGGACAAGCGAGGTTGAGGTCATAGAAATATATGCAAATGTAAATTCCCCTATCACTTTTGTGACAGGGACAATATTATAAATCCATTGGGGTATTTGATGGGTAAGATGAATGAAACTAAAAGAAGACGTTGAAGTTATTCTTTAACAAGGGAAATGCAAGGATGCATTTTCCACCACTTTTATTTTTCAGTTTGGCTTCAGGACGTGTTATGATATTATGGACCATAATGTTGGGGTCAATACTAGGCATATCAACATAGGACCATGCAAAATCATGGCTATAATCCCGAGGAAAGAAGTAATGGCTTCTTGTTCAATAGTATCAAAATATTGGCCTATCTTTAGAATGTGTGGGTCTTCCCAGTGTTAATGTTGACTTTGATAGTCGACTCATTCAAAGATGGTTTGTATCTTAGAAGGCAAGATAGGTGAATATAAGAATCTTCTCGCACTTTTGCAAGGTAAGTGAGGATAAACTCATCATCTTGACACGAAATGACATTAATAAAAGGTGTATCTTCATCGATCATGTCAAGATATAAGAAGAGAAGAGAAGAGGAAACTTCACCATCTTGTTGATAAGTCAAAGGTCCCAAAGAAATGGTGTTTATGAAAAAAAAATGTTAAGAGGAATGGATTCTAAACCAATCGACTCCGTTGGTGAGGGTGGTGAAGTTGGTAAATGGGGTGAAGAATATTCTTTGTCCTCAATGAGTTCAATATGGGCCTCCTTGGAAGATAGTTCGAAAAGCCAATACCACTTCAGTCCTTGTGTTTATGGGTGGTACATGAGATGACAAAGATGACAACCCTATTCATAAAAACCAAATCCAAAACATTTCCATACACAATGGTGTAGGAAAGTGTGGGTGAAGTGGTTGTTGGTGAGAGATTGGAGATCGGATGAAAATGGTCATGTTTGGGATGGTTGGTCGGGTGAATAGGTGGAAGTATTGAGTCCCCCATATGTGAGATTGGCACGAAAGTGGGGAGGACCATAAGGAAATATTTCACCTATGTGGTGATCATAGCGAGGATGTTGGAAAATATTTCCATATTCTTGTAGAGGAATGTATTGACATTGTATAAGTGATACTCCCCCAAAGTGAGGAATTGAAAAACACCTTCTAAGGGATCGGTGGTTTATATGTGGGTAGCAGGAATAGATAAATTACTAGGTTCTTGGAAGGAAGGGGTATCAATTTATTGGGAAGTAGATGGGTTGTTTACAGAGGAACCGAAAATAGTGGGGGATAGAAGAGTTAGGTGTGGGAGAGGTGGTGACAACACCGGTAGATGGGGTTGTGGGTGAAGGAGAAGTAGCAACAGAAGTAGATTCCTTAATGGCTATGAGGACATCATTAGGTCGATATAACATGTTACAAGTTTTGAATGGTGAAGAGTCATCTGGGATGGTGAAGTAATGCCCTTCATGCTCAAATTTTAGGTAGCGGTGTAAAGTTGAAGGAACACAACCCATGACGTGAATCCAAGGTCAAAAAAGCAAAATATTGTACTAGAACTCCCTTCCAGGATGTAGAATAGTTATAGGATAGTACGGGGACCCACACAAACGTGGAGGATAATGGTTCCTAGGGTAGAAGTCATAGCGTCATTGAATGAGTGCAACATAATTTGGATATTATGCATGCATGCAGTGGTTATACACATTTGGTTTTACGCATGGGAGGAGATTATTTTAATACTGGTGCAACCATCGATCATAACATGTCGTATGCATATATTATCAATATAGATAGAGATGAAAAGAGTGGGATTAGGGTCTTCTCGAATGGAGGGATGCAATCTCATCATTGAAAAAGCTAAGAGTGGCTACTTGGCGAGTAAGTTGAGGTGTAGTGGAAGGTGGTGAGTTGGTGAGGAAGCCACATGCTGAGGGGTAACGATGGAGGCCACAGGTGTAGGGTCATTTCTTAAAACCTCAATCAATTAGAGGACCTCCATGAGGGTTGCAATGTGACTTAGAGGTTTGGATGAGGTCATACAATGACATTTTGAGTGGAGATTAGTGTAATTGTTTGATCATTATATGGTGGGCAACCCCATCATAAATAGGGTACGTGGGACCTCGAATGGTTATTTTGGGTGTGGGTGCAAATGGTATGTTAGGAACAGGATTGGTTGATGGTTTGGTTTCTTTCTCCTTTCCTTTATCTTTCTAGGCACAGTGCAACCTAGATCATGTTAATCTAAGGAAGAGAGGTAGATGGAGAAGGTGTGCCATGAAAGGTATAATGGCATGAGGGACAAAACCCTAGTGGTGGATAAGAGCCTTGTGAAATGAGTAGGGCACATTGACATTTAGACGGAGATTTGGATAGCTCTCTTATGTAGACCATGATCTCGAATTTTGGAGGTGGATAAAATGGTTGTGGGGGTGGAGATACTAGTCGCTGAATGGGTAATGGAAGAGGATGTGGGGAGATTGGTGAAGGTATAATAGTTTCCTCATTTAGAATATAATCATCATCAAAATTTTATTTAGGAGGACATAATTGGAGAAGAGCGGTTTTTAGAGCCTTACAGTTCTCTACGTCATGCCCTAACACGTGATGGTAGGAGCAAATTTTAGTTTCGTAAAACCCTTTTGGTTTTGGTTTGAGTGGGTTGTAAGGTCTAAGAGGTGGTAATGTGATGACATAGGTTTCTATGAGGTTGGCTAGAATAATGATGTAGGATCCTACCAATGGATCACAGTGTGAAGTGAGTGTTGGTTTGGGTTGGATGATGGGTGGTTGCGATGGGAGAAGTGCCACATGAGGTGGAATTTGAGGAGGGGTAGGTGGGACCACCAATTTGAGGGGTGGCACTATATTAGGATTTGGTTTCATCTTCTTGGTAAATATATAGCAAATGAAATAGAAACGGAAGGGGTAGTAGGTCTAACCACTTCTTTATAGGGTAGTGGATTTTTCATTTTTGGCTGCACTTTCTTGGGTAGAGGTGAGGAAGGAGTGTGTGATGTAGATGGAAAGGTAAATAGTAGAAGAGGATGTGTTATCCATGGGGATAATAGAGGTGCATTGGAAGTTGTTGGTAGAGGCCGAGTGGATGGTATGGGTGGAAGAGAGGAAAGTCTCATGACTAGTGGTGAAGTTATATTAGGTGGTAGGGATATAGGTGGTAAGAAAGATATGGGTGACGGCGAGGGCTTTGCAATTCGATTGGGAATATTATAGGATCATGGTGAAGAGGTGGGCTACTACATTTTTTATTTATTGGGGGTAGTAGGTTGCTTTACAAGGGATGAGGGGTGAGGTCCTAGGATAGACGTAAGGGAGAAGGTGACAAAGGTGTGGTAAGTGAGACTGGTGTATGCCTGCCTAGAAGGTTGGGTCTTCCTTTTAAGCGAAGGAAGGATTTTTGTGTGGGTATTGGAAGATGTGGCTAAATCCAATTTGATGGGTGGATGGGAAAGGCTTGATGTCGGCATGAAGCCCAAGGAAATGATGGGTTTAGGTATGGGAGAAGATATAGGTGTGGGTAGGTTCTTAGGAATAGGTGTGTGTTTAGTCGGGGAAAAAGTTTCAGATGTATGAAAGGATGACGAAGAAGGCATTCCAACAGGCATAGTTATGGTTGATTTGGTCACTTTGGATAGATTGTGGAGGTATCAAAGCACAAGTGACATCTACATTTGGGTCAAAACATGGAGCAAAAGGTTTCCCCAAAGCAAGGATTTATCAACGTAATCTAAGCAATCAGTCAAGTGTGAAAATGGTACTTTTATAAGAGAGTTCAATGTTGATTTAGTAGTTATCCCTATAAAATATGTTCATGAAATAGGGAAATGGTTATCTTCATACTCTGTGGGTAAGAGAGCCAAAAGAAAATCAATAGGATCTTAGAAGGCCAATGGATAATGGTCACCTAAAGGTAGTGGTGTTTCTAAAGGATCCTCTATGGTACATGAGATGATGGGTGAAATGAAGTAGGCTCTCCTTGCAATGGAGCAAAAGGTGAACATGACTACTTTATGGTTAGGAGAGTTACTACTGGCAATTTTTCATTAGTTTGAGAGGCGAGTGGTGAAATAGGATCGGTAAAAATGATGGGTTCCTCCATGGGTGAAGGGGGAGATGAAGGGGACACCTCTGTGGGTGGAGGAGTAGATGATGCTAGCTCCTCTATAGGTAGGGGAACTCATGCTAGGATTTCCTTGATAGAGGGGATAGGAGGAAATTGGGAAATGACTGGTATGTCATCAAAAATAGCATGGACCTCATGGAAATTACTATCATTGTCAAGCTTCACCATTTGATTATAAAATGGAGTATGATTAGGGAATGGATTTTTGAAGATATGAAGGTTTTGGTTAGCTGGTGCGTTTAGGTTGTCTAAGACTATATCTCCATTATCTAACATTTCTTGGATGATATTTTTTTGAATGTGATGCGATTACCATCTCTATGGCCTTTGACGCGATGATAGTTGCAAAAGTCATTCTCTTTATAACATGCAAGAGTGGGGTGAGCAAGGTCAAAACTAGTGTGTGGTTTTATGAGTGGAAGGGTAATGGCACCAGCCTTAAGAATATTTTCTAAGATGGAAGAATAAGGTTCCCCTATTGGGGTTTAATTTCATTTCTCTCATCTGAACTAAAAAGTTTGGATGGTAGAGAGATCAGAAGAAGGTTTTGCTTAGTTAGATGGGTGAGATGGACCAGGCTTGAGAACTACCGCGTTGGCATATCCCTAGGATTTTGAATAGTTTTTCTATGGTTTTGAAGATGAAGAAACATCATTTGATTTAAATGTGGTATTTTTTGTTATGTATATGAAGTTTCTTTTCTTCGATGGCATAAATTTCTAGTTTTCGCACCATGGTAAATGCTTCGTCAAAAGGTATGGAGATTTTGCACTATCAAGGTTGGTGAGATGTACCGACACAAGCTCGTGTGAACAACACTATGATCTCAGTTTGAGGTAATTGAAATTTGATTTGGTTGATGAGGTCATGCCAATGAGCAACAAAATGAGTGATAGACGCATCGTTGTATTGTCATGTTGAATAAAGATCGGTCATGGTGACTTTCTTAACAATATTGATTGAGAAGTGGTCTAGGAAGGTTTGGGCTACTTGATTAAACAAGTAAATGGAATATTTGGGTAATCCACTATACCAATCTAATGTGGGTTTTTTCAAAGACATTGGGAAGGTCCTTAGGAGTAAAGCGTCATCGTGGGTGATTAGGTAACACTCATGTTTGAATGACCACAAATGTTGCTTTGCGGGTCTTCTTTAATACTTGAAACGATTGAAATTAGGCATTTCCCAATGTATGGGGTATGGGAAGATAGGAATAGATGGATGAATGGGCTATTACATATTTCATCGTAAGTAAGGGAGTTGCGAGCCAAAATGGATGTTTCTAATGTCTCGCATCTTTTTCATCATCATCTTAATGAGGTCACCGGTGGGCTATGATGAATGGGTGCCTCCTGCAATATTAGAGGGTTGATGATGAATATACAATGTGAGCATAATTATAGTAAATGGTGATGCCAAATAAGAGGGATGCAAATTGGGAATAGACATAGGTGGTACATATCCGCAATAAGTGACAAATGAGATCATGGGATGCTGATAATATGTGTATGTAGGTGGGTAGTTGAAATGGATCTTGTAGTAAACAGGGGCAAGGACTGTGGGATGGAGAGGACAAGGTTTTATGATGGGGTAGGGGTTACTAACACCATGGGTGGTTATGATGCAACAGGTTCATGTGAGGTAGTGGCGTAAACGGGCTATGCTCAAGGTGGTCGATGAAGGAATAGCTTACAAGATGGGTGTGATAGATTTTGTAGATGTAGTAGTCATAGAGGGTGTGTGGACTAGCTGAGAAACCATAGGGGGTAAAGTGGATGAGGGTAACATCGAGCTAGTAGTAGTTTTCATGGGAGTGTGGGCAAGGGAAGGAGATATATATGGGCATGTCATATATTAACTATCTTGAGGAGTCCTGAGAAGATGAGTGGGCTAGATAGTATTGCAGGGCCACAAGATTCTAATCAAAGAGTCTTGCAAACTCCTCATCATTGGTAGAAATGGTGATAGGATGAGTTGGATCTGTAGGTGACAAGATGGATGGCGAAATGGAATAGGTGGGAGTGACTCGACGGATAGCATGAAATATAAGGGTGTTAGTTTTGTTGTGAGTCAACACCATGTGAATTAGTGTTGACCTGGTAAAATTGTATTCTGTAAATGACACAAAAAATAGCAGAAGTAGAGAAGGATGAATTCTGGGGTAAATCTGGTCAATGTTTTGATTAAAAATCAAACATAGAAACCAATGACATTCATCCCGACCAATGACGGTTAAAGGAGAACCGATGACGGTTATGATAACCGATACCGGTCACTGTGGGAAATACCGGTTTTAGAAAACAAAAAAGACCACAAGAATAATATCAAATGATATATGTCCGTGGACTTCCTAGTGTATGCTAGATTTGGGAAGTCTAATACTTCCTAGATGGTTATCAATCCATTGTTTAAGACAACTCAATGCAAGAAATAAAGTAAATTTATAATGAGATACGGTAGTTGATATGATTTAGGTACCTCATTCAAATACAATAAGTAAATCTAATCTAACAAGCTAGGTTATGATCATATCTAGAAGTTAGACATGTGAATAAGGTGGTTAGGATAGATCGGGTCAAGTTTTGAGTGGTTTTGGTTATTTGGGTGAAGGTTATTAGGTTATCAAGATAGGAAATATTACTACCATATAGACTAACTTCGTGTGGGTGTGACCGATGACAGCTTCAAAGGGGAACCGATGATGGTTAGAGGTGACTGATGTTGGTGGAGACGGGATGGTAGAAAATCAATAAGCTAGGGTTTTTGAGATTCTCTGTGACTACAAAGAGAAAGGAAGGAGAATGTTTAGGTTGGTAACACTTTGTTGGGAATGCTCATAGGTTTTTGGGTTGAATATGATAGCCGAGAGGTTATGGGTGGTTGGATAAATATATTGGAGGAATTTGGGGATGAAATAATGCAACGGAGACTAGAATCTAACCAAAAGAGATACAAGAACTGATCCAAATGAACATGCAATGGTGTAGATCAATATAATCACTTGTATTTACAGTGCCCGGTGGTTGGATGATGGTGATGGATGATCTGTAAAAGTTATTTCTTGGTGTCATGGCAAAGCAGTGCTTCCCGGAATGTTATCTTTGTGATTTCCGAACCTTCGCCTCAAGCTTGGTTTTTCTTCAAGGTGTCTAGATGTTCCAGAGCTCTCGGTTCATGCTTGCATGTAGATATCTCTCTTCTCGCACTCAAAAAATGATCAACCAACCTTGAAAAAAGGTTACCAAAATGAATATATGGTAGCTGATGATAGTTAGGGTGACCGGCATCGCTTTAGGATTAATCAACGCGTCGATTAAGGTAGAAATCCTAGGTTTGCTAAAATGACAGATCTTGCAATCAGGCTAGTTCTCATCATGATTTCAGATCAAAATGGAATGGTGTGCTTAGATAAGTGGGCATGCGGTTAGAGGAAGAATAGGCATGTGATTTTAAGGTTTAAATAAGTCTTAGTTAATTAAGGTAAGTAGGACTGAGTCTTAGTTAAAAGGAAACATGCTATGAATAGGTCTAGGATGAGGTGTCTAGGTGATGTGGCGGGGTGAGATGTTAATTAATTTAATTAAAGCAATTAAATTAATAAATATTGTGATAATGGTCATTAATTTAATTGTGGGTGATTAAATTAATATATGTTTGGGGTAAAAGGGGAGTGTGACCCAAATTTGGTGTCAACACCTTTATCAAATCAAAACTCTACTCTATTCACAAGTCAATCCTAAATGGCACATGGCGTAAACATGAAATCTACCACTTAGGATTTCATCTTTACTAGCTTTTATTTGATCTATGTTTTGAGTTGAGGGTTCATTTTCTTAATTCTTCTCTCCTTCACACTCCATAATCATAGTTGGTTTATTCTCGACTCTTTATGAGTGTGTTAGGATCAATCATCACCATACTTCGGTTTCTAGGTTGGTCTTTACATGATCTAAATCAAGAAATTCATTTCTTTTAATCTTTCCACAAATTTCACAATGACCGTAGCATTGATATAGTGACCATCATCAATTTACTCATCTCACCACCATCGGTTTACTTACCAAAGTCGGTTTCCGTTGTTTTGGTCCTTTTAACCAAAGTAGCATTCATCACATGTCCTGTTTTTTAGGATTTCCTTAGTTATCTCACCCTATTCTCGTGTCCTTTAAATCACCGTAAAAGTCCGATCCACTTCATTTTCATCATTTATTTCTAAATTTTCAAATCCTTTTATCTTCCACATGGACCGGTATCGGTCTTCTAACCGGCATCGCTTATCCCTTATTACCGACACCGGTTACCCAACTATCATCGATCTCTCGTGTTTTTATTTTTCAATTAAAAAACAACCATTTCTCACCTTCTAGAACCATTTTCTCCATTCCTTTTTTTTTTTGTGTCATCTATAGAGACCAGATTACAGGGTCTACTATAAGTCACATGGTTTTGACTCGTATCCAAGCCAACACCCTTGTATTCCATGCTATCCTTCAGCAGATCCCACGTAGCTCAATATTGCCTTCCATTCTATCACCTATGAATCCTAATCAGCCTATTACTATCAGTATCGGTGATGAGGATTTTTCAAGACTCCTTGATCATTTCTCCATTGATTTACATTATTATTTATCCCATTCATCCACTCGTGACTCATTTGGGAAACTTATCTATAGTATGTCCGTATCAATCCCACCTACACTTACACCCACCTCTACCTCTGCAACTACCACTGCTTCCCTAGCCACTTCCACCTTACCACCTATTGTTTCACGGCTCACCCCGCTTCATTGATATCTATTATACCAATGACATCTATCGCACCCGCAACATCTCGTTGCCCCTATGCCATGTACCATGCCTACATCCACATCCCTCGATAAGGTTGTCCATGTCTTCCACTACTTATGTACCTATTGCATCCTAGCCACCTTTGGTGTTGGAAACTCATACCCCCTTCCAAAACCTCATCATCTCCATTCGCCAATCTCTTCCACCAATCGCTACTAGGGTTTTTACATCCACCCCACCTAGGTATACCTATCACCGAAAGCCACCTATTTCATATTCTTCTTACTCACGGATACTTTTATCTCAACCTTGATTCCCTCTCATATCCCTTCATCACAATCTTCATACATGGCACAATCACATAATAGGATGCCATCTACATCATATAAACCTTATATACCCCCTCATACCTCAAGGGGCGCCCCGTCATCACAACCTACCAATGACCTAATAAAAATGATGATGGACAAGATGCAAACCTTAGAAGCATCTATCTCTGGATCACATAACTCTCTAACATATGACAATATTTTCAATGAGCCCATTCACCCATCCATTCCATTCACCATACCCTATGCATTGGGAAATGCCAAAGTTCAACCAATTCAATAGCAAAGAATATCTCAGAATAAAACCTTCGGTATTTTAAACACATATGTTACCTAATCACTCATGATGATGTGTTTTTCCTACATGTATATTTCCAATGTTGTTGACAGGACATTCTTTATATTGGTATAGTTCTTTACCTAGACATTCTATCCTCTCATTTAACCAGGTTGCTCAGGATTTTCTTGACCACTTTTCTATCAATATTTTCAAGAAATTCACCATGACTGACTTGTATGCCACATGCTAGTATGAAGATGAATCTATCGTATATTTTTTCACTCGATGGCACAGCCTGATTAACCAAATCACATTCCAATTACCTCAGACAAATTTAATAGAATTGTTTACCAAGGCTTGTGCTAGACATATATCACCAACTCTCCATGTCCAAACTTTTTTACCTTTGATGAGGCATTCACTATGGTCCAGAAGTTGAAAATTCGTGCCATTAAAGAGAAGAAGATACAATTACGTAACAGAAACACTGCGTTTAAGTCAAATTATATTTATTCTTCTTCCAAACCCCAAAATACCTATTCTAAAATCAAAGGGTTTGCCAATGCGCAGTTGTTTTAAAATACATCCCTTCTCATCAATCCAACCGATCAAAACCCTCGTCTAACCTTTCCCCCATCTAGACCTTTTAGTTTAGAAGGGAGAAACGAAAGTATACTCCCGTAAGAGAAACCTACTCTTCCATGTTGGAGAAACTCTTACAATCAAGAGCTATTACCCTTCTACCCGTGAAACCACGGACTAGTTTTGACCCTTCTCACCATGTACCTACATGCTACAATGAAAATATTACTTGTAATTAGCATCACATTATAGGTCACACGGTGATGGTTGTTGTATCACTTTCAAAAACTTGTCCAAGAAATGTTAGATAAAGGGGATCTCATCTTGGATAATGCTAATGCACTCGGATAACCAAATACTTCATATTTTTAGAATCCATTCCCAAATCACACCCCCTCATCCAATCAAACTGGTGATTCCTCATCCAATTATGGTAATGTCCACTAGGTTCATGTCATTTTGACATCCTACCACCTCCTTCTACACCACTTCCTCCCACTTCATCTATCGAGGAAATTATCAGATGAATTCCTTCATCCACGATGAGTCCCCTTCATTTTCACCTCTACCCGAGGAGGATTCTACCATACAAACCAATATAATTTTCCCACTCACCTCTTTAACTAAAGATAAACCCACAATTATTACTCTCCTAGCTAGGAAAGAGTCTGTTTTCCTTCTCATTCATCAAAATAAGACCCTATCTCATCCACCTTGCCTACTCCTAAACATGTGGAAACCCCATTAAGCAGTGCCCCTTTTGGTTGTAGATAGTTCTCCACTAGCTTTCAAAGACCTGTTCAATTCACTCTCATCTCTTTTACCCATAGAGTCATAATCTAATCACTTCCTATTTCACAGGACACTAGATTTATTTACGGAAGTCACTACAAAATCAACATTGGTTCCTTCCACCGCCACACCTTTCTCACATTTTGTGGACCGCATAGACTATGTGGATCATTCCATGCTTTTGGGATGCCTTAAAATTCTTGATTTAACACAAATACGATGTCATCTACTAATACTTCAACCATTTACCCCAAAGTGTTTGAGGTGATGAAATCTATCACACCTAAGGTATTTGTGATGAAATCTTACACATCACCTTTACGTACACTTGTACTTTTACCATTACTTCCACAACCACATGTGACCAAACCACCTACTCCTTCATTTGTATAAAAATGGCCCATACCTTAGGGTTCATGCCGACACCAAGTATAGTTCATCCTCCTATTAAAATTTTATTTAGCTACCACTTCCCAAGTCATCAACAAGAATACACCCCCACCTAAGAGGAGAACCCAACCTCTCGAGCCCATACACCATCATCACTTACTGCTCCTTTATCACCCTCACTACTGGCATCTATATTAGGTCTCAGTATCCTTAAACCTTTGTCATGTAAACCCCTATTCAAGGAATGCTAATAACATGTCAGCCCACTTCCTCATCGTAACTACTGTCTCTCTAAACTACGTATGTGACCCATTCCTTCATCATTATCTAGGTCCTTTCCACCTCTCATAACCACACCTTTTCTAATGCCCTCATTATTACCTACGCTGCTCCTTCCATATTTCCTCCCACTAATGTTTTTACCACACCTCCGCTATCACCTTGGTTAACCTGTCCCCTTCCACCATTGGCCTTCCCTTCTTCATCATACTCTTCATCTATGCCTTTACCCATGAAGGCTCAACCAAAACCCAATACAGTCCTACCTATCTAAAGGGTAAGGAAGCCTTCACTACCTCCCATAATCAGCTCACTGACTACACTTTTACCCAAGAAGGTGCCACCAAAAACTAAAACCACCTCATCTACCAAACGAGAGGCCAAACTTGCTCCCCCACCTATATCACCATCCAAAACTACTTTTATCTTGCATTGTGATCCGTTGGTAGGATCTTACGCCAACATCTTGGATAACCTATTGGAAACCTCTGTCATGACGTTTCCCCTACTTAGACCTTATGACCCGTTAAAACCTAAACCAGGAGGATTTGATGATTCTAAAATTTACACCTACCATCGTATTCTAGGACATGATGTTAAGAACTCAGGTTCTCAATATTGTTCTTCTTCACCTATGTCCTCTTGAAGAAAAATTTGACAATGAAGATCTTTTAGATGAAGACCCTATTACACCTTCACCTATCCCTACTTAATTTCATTCCAAACCTATTCAGCAATCTCCATCTCCACCTCCACATCCCTTTTACCATCCTCCGCAATTTGAGATCAACATGGTCCAGATTAGTGAACTCGCAAAAACCCCACCAAAGTGCCAAGTGCCCAAATTCTTTCTCACAAGCCTATTCCTTCATCATTCTATTTCCCTTCATGTTGTTACACCTTCCATGACACTCCCTCACCCTCTCTTCCTCAAAATAACATGATCTATGATACCGCACAAGCAAAAAGGGACAAAGGAAAAGAGAAGATAGATAAAACTTCTACTACACAACTACCTAACATTTTGTTGGCCCCGCACCCAAAATCACCATCTATGGACCAAGATTTCCTATGTCAAATAGAGTGGTTCATCGTATTATGTTTAGGCAACTTCACCAATCACCTATGAAAATGTCCCTGTATGACCTGATCCAAACCTCTAAGTCCCATTGTTAGGATCTCATTGAGATCCTTTAATCTATTGAGGTTATACCTAATGACACTACACTTATTTCCTCCCTTATCACCCCTCACCGTGTGGCCTCTCTCACCACTTCACATCCTCCATCTACCACCTGCTACTCACCAAGTGATCACTCTCGCCTTTATCGATGATTAGATTGTGCCCCTCCCATTGGATGATCTAGAACCTTCCATCTTCATCTCTGTATATTGAGAACACACGTGTCTATCGTGTTATGATCAACAGTGTACTAGCATCAACATAATTTCTTCCCATGCATATCAATAGATGCACATCCCTTCCAAATGTATGCACCATAACCCAATTATGCTACATTCATTTAATGATGCCATAACTTCCACCCTCATAACTATCATTCTCCACATCCATGTGGGCCCTCAAATATTCTTGAATTATTCTACGTATTGAGGGGGTATTCTAATACAATTTTATGCTTGGTCAACCATAAATTTATGCCATGGGTTGTGTTCCTTCCACCTTACATTGATGTCTAAAATTTGAACACGAAGGACACAACTACACCATTCCAACTAATCCTTCACCATTTAAAACATTTAACATGCTCTATTGACCTAATGATGTCCTTATACTAGTTGAGGCCTCTGCGCCACATACACCACTATCCCATCCACAACTACCGACACCGATCCTTCATTCTACCTCATCCACCCCTTCTACTACTACACCTCCCACAATCACCTCCGTTATACCTACTACCACTTTCATTTCGTTGCACTACCCGTAAATACAATGATTGCCGTGGTTTGGGATTTTAGAGGATTCATCTTCCAAGAAATCTCATTTCATCCTCGTAGAGGAAGAGACACCTTCTCCACCCCATTTAACTACCCCACCAAATTCACCTACAGAGTCTATAGATCCGTAATCCATTCCTCCAAAATTTTTGTTTTTAGAAATGCCATTTCCTTGGGGTCTCTAATCTATCAAAGCACTATAGTGAGGCTCCCACTTCTATTCCCTTCCTCTATCTTGACCTGATTGATGACGATACTCCTATAAATGTCATTCAAAGGTCGGGATGATGATTCCAATCTCACTTATCTAGGTGTGAAGGACTCTTGCATCCACCACTCGTTACCTTTTGAGATGTAAACCATGTTGAATGAATTGACCATAGAGATCAACATTCACACTCAGGAAGACCCTCACATTCTAAAGATAGGCCAATATTTAGATTCTACTCAACAGAAATCAAGCATTACCTCATTCCTATGAGACTATAGCAATGATTTTGCTTAGTCTTATGCTGATATGCTTGGTATTGACTAGAATATTGTGGTTCACAATATCATAACCATCCCCGACTCCAAACCCGTAAAAAAAAAAACTATGAAAGATGCATCCATGGATTACACTTCTTGTAAAGAGGAACTCCAATACCTCTTTTCTGCTTATTTTATTCTACCCATTGATTAGCCTCAATGTATTTTCAACATCATTCTTGTCAAAAAGCAATAGGGGGACTCCGCATATGCATGGATTTCCATGACCTCAACCTAGCCTACCCTAAACATGCTTTTTCTCTACGAGAATTGACCAACTTGTTGATCTTACCACTGGTCACGAGATGCTATCACTCATGGATGATTTATTGGGTTACAACCAAATATTACTTGCACTAGAAGACCAAAAAAATTGGCTTTATCACCTCTTGGGGACCTTATGTTATCAAGTTATGCCTTTCAGCCTTAAGAATGCTAGTGTTACCTACCAATGGGTTATGACCTATATCTTCCACGACATTATACATAAAATATTGGAAGATTATGTAGATGATCTCCTTGCCAAATATAAATGTCGGGCTGACCAACTCACGGTCCTTAAGGTCATCTTTGATCGTCTACTCAAATATCGCATTCGTTTTCAACCAAAGAAGTGTGTCTTCATTTTTCTCTTAGGTAAGCTCCTTGTTTTCATCATCTCTTTGCATGACATTGAGGTTGACCCTACTAAAATCGAGGAAATTCTTGAGATGCCTCCACCTACTAACCTACGTCAACTTTTTAGTTTACAAGGAAAGTTGCAATATATTCACCATTTTATTTCCCAACTTTCTGACCATTGTCAACCTTTTCATCACCTCCTTAAAAAAGGATGTTTCCTTCAAATAGGATGACGACTGCCATAAATATTTTGAATCCTTACAAGGATACCTTCTCAAACTCCTTATGCTCATCTCTCCTAAATATGACACTCCCTTTTACCTCTATATTTCGGCCATATTGTTTGCTCATTGTGATGACCAACATAGATAACAATGGTTTATTATATGATTCATACCCTTCTAGACTATGAAAATATATACACTCACGCCAAAAATATCTACCTAGCCCTAGTCTTCATTGACCAAGATTTTCCATTACCTACTTAACCATAAAATATTTTTTCCACCCACACCAACCCCTTGCATTATATGTATGCTAAAACTTACCGACATCAACATGTGATGCATTGGCTCATGATCCTTGTAAACCTCGATCTTGAATTTATCCACCAAAAATCCATCAAAGGACAAACCATCGCTGACCAACTTGCAAATGCACCTCTTTCTGAAAACCAATCTTCAAAATTTTATTTTGCAAATGAATCCATTGCTACCCTTTCTCTTGATGATATAGTTTGTCAAATGACCTTATTCTTTCATGGTTCAAAATGTCAGCATGGGGGTGGTGTAGGAGTCATCCTCATTCCTCTAGATGGGGAGACTATGCCTTGATCTTTCAAACTAGATTTTGATTGTACCAACAACATTACCGAATATGAAGAACTTGTATTGGGTCTTAAAGCGCCATAGCCTTAAACATTAAATCCATTAATATTTTTGGTGATTCCCAATTGGTGGTCAACCAAGTTAATGGATTATACCAATTTTGTGATGAGATAATTCAAAATTTTAAACAACATTTCAAAATTCTCTTGACTACATTTGACCATTATGAACTTCGTACTACCCCGCATTCCACAAAAAAATTATTGATACCATGGCCTGTCTCACTTCTCAAATACCTACTTCACCCTCGGACTCAAACATCTTCATCACAATAAAAAAATATTGCAATCACCGTCTTACCTATACCCCGATGTTAATTTTTTTGTAAAAATAGAAATTGACCCATGAGATATTTGGTATAAGAATTCACCGACTACCTTTCCCTTTCAATTCTCTCCCGCATTTTACCCACAATAGGCAACAAGCCTTCCTCAAAAGTGTCTCTACTTATGTCATCATGGGTGGTCTACTCTATAAACATGGATTCAATGGCATCCTCTTACATTTCCTAAATAGTTCTGAAATATCATATATTATCAAGGAGATGTTAGTGCGAATCATGGCACCCCGAATATCTGCAACTTGATGGGTTGAGACTCTCAGTGTGATTGCATAACATGGGTACTATCTCCAAGTTGTGGGACTTGCTACTTGAGATAGACCTCCAGAGAAAGCTAGTTCTTCTTCCTAATCCTAATGCTAAACTAATTCTAAGGAAGGAAATGTGACTATCTACTCTTAATCTAACAATTCCAAGGAGACAGGAGAGAGAAAGAGAGAGCATGAAAATAAAGAAATCCTACACTACAAAGGTGATAGCACCAAGAAAAGGGGGTGTTGATCACAATCTCAGCTACCTGAAATGGAGAGAGGTGAGCAATGGAGAGGGTGGACAAGATGCACCATAGACCAAAGATAAATTTCACACAAAACCACTTCAAAACCATTAAACACAACTCTCAAAACCTGCAATAGACATAAGAAATATGCACAATATACCCTGCAATGATGAGAGGAAAGAAGAGACAAGAAAATAAAGATGGAAAAGATGCATCACAAAACATATTTTATTGCTCCATGAGATCACATAGTACATCATTAGTGGGTAAGAGGAAAGAAAATTCTATTACAAAGTAATGAGATGAGGCTTAAGCTCCACATTCAACCCTAGGAAAAAGAGAGAGGGGGTAGGAGAGAAAAGATGACTAACCTTTTTGAAAAATGCCCCTCCTTTACAATATATAGAAGAATGGGAGAAGGAGAGAGGAAAAATTCAAATCCTTTTTTAACCACCACTAAAAGAGAATTGAATCCACCTACTCCAACCACCCCAAAATGCATTGAAATTTACCTGCAACAATGATGGGTTCCATGACACAACCCATGCCTCCATTAATGTTCCTTGCTGGGCAAGAAAGGAAGCTCATTCTTCATTATGGTGGTAGGTGAGAAGCATGACAGCCTCAAAATGGTAGACTGAAACATTATGGTGGTAGGTGAGAAGCCAACGTCAAGAGCTTTCCAAAAATTCCTCCCTTGCTCAAATCTGAGTTCCCAGTTGAAAGATATGGTTATCTGAAGGTCAAGGTTGGGCATTTAATGTGGGCTCACAATATTTAAAAGATTTTATCCATGTAAGATCCACGTGGCAGCCCCATGCATCTTAAGATTTCACCCCCTCCTTTCACTCTTGAAGTTACGTTGATTGAAACTTGGCATCGTCCACGGGCCTGCTCTATTTTCTTCATTTTTTGGCTAAGTCCCTCCTATTTGGCAAAGAAACTATGTCTAACCCTAGACACATGGAGGGTTAGCACATGTTTGGGACCTACCTCATGGGTTTACTTTTGAGGTCATGATGAAGAGACACGTGGAGGCTTCCGTTGGCTGCTAGCTTTGCTTTGAATTTTCATAGGTCGGTTTCACTTTCTCGGGCCCTGCTAGACACATGGTGGCCTAGCTCTTGTTAGAGGGTCTTTATTTGGGTTGTGCCTTTGAAGTTGCACCGATGAGGAACGTGGAGGCTTCCACTGGTTCTTAGACTTTTCAATGGTTGGTGCAACGCTTACATGCCCGGACATGTGGAGATCCCGTGATCATTTAGGGACCCCCCCGCTTGGACTTTACCTTTGAAGGTGCGCCGATGAGACACGTGGAGGCTTCTCACTTGGCCTTTTGTACTTAACCAATTTGGGCCTCGATTGAACACTACCTACTAGATGGAAGATAGAAAATGGAAGGAGAGAAGAATGCGAAGGAAGAAACAAGAAGGTGTGCAAGGGCGCGCGGAAATAAAGTGACAAGGAATCGGGGCACGTAGCAAGATGCAAGCATGAGAGAAGAAATAAGAGAGGATGCATGTGCGTAGGGTGCGAGGGGATAGAAAAAAATTTGCACACGTGGGAGGGAGAGAAGGAAGTGCACGCGGGAGGAAGATGTGAAAGGGGGTAAATGGGAAGGGGATCAGAATGTGAAAGGAGAATATGGAAGTGGGGCGTGAATATCCAACTGAGGAAGGGTGCATAATAGCATAAAGGAAAAAGGGCACATGAAAGGATGACCCAAAACTTAGCCGATTTGGAATGTGTCTACAGAAGGGGTGCGTGGGAAGAATATCAAGGTGCGGGAGCTCACGGAAGGACTATTTTCTATGTAAAGTTCTAGATGAGAAAGCCTACAGGCACGTGACCTAAAATGTGAAGCATCAAAGCCAGAGTGAGAGTAAAAGTCATCCAAATAGCTAGGAGAGTTATTTGGATAACAATTTGGTGACTTTCGGGGCCATCTGCCTGCTAGATGAAGAGACTAGTAGCCTTATAAGTATCTATTGGGCATGGAGTCATGAATGATAGCCTGATACTGATCTTGATCTTGGTGACCCTGAACCTACCCCACTGCCATTATCGCACTCTTAATTTTCATAAGAAAATCTTGAAGATGAGATTTTTGAGAGTATAAAATTGTCTTGACTTGGAGCATTCACCTATCCCTGAAATGGACTGCTACAACATTCACCTTGGAGGTACATCAAACTGTACAATGATATAACCTTGGAGGAACAAAACACCAAAACACCACAACTGAAAATCATACACACCCCAAGTGGGATATGCAGAGTGTGCAAAAGCACTTATTTTGCTGAAAGAAAACCTACCTACTCTATGCTAACTAGAAGCAAAGGGGACTCAAAAATCCTACAACTGGCAGGGAGAAGTAACTTCCCTTTCTCAAAATAGGTAACCATGTATGTGATTTGGCACTGAACATGGCTATTATTATGATTGAAATACCAACAAGAGGTCGATCCTCCACGCAAATAACCAAAGTATCAACATCAAAAATACCTCCTCAATATGATTGGAATTGGACTCCTGGAGGTGTTAATGGTGACCCTTGGTGCTTTGTATATCATCCTCATGCCCTACTATGGGCATGACCAATTTTGGATTCTCCTTAGCTCCAATGAAGCTAAGTACCTTATAGGGCACGGTCTGGTCCTTTGAATGTGCCCATGGTTCTGAAATTCAACTCCAAGAATGGAGTCTTCCTGTGGACCTTCTTGGATGGATGGTGTGGAAGAGATGGGATCTTCGTACTCTTTTCCTTCCTCCATTGTTTCTTGAAGACTGACTTGCTCTTGGATAGCCTCTTCCTCTAGCATGAAATTTTTCGATCAAAATCTTCAATTCACTACTCTAGAGGACTATTTGGGGCAGCAAGGTCTTCTTGATAGCTCTCCTCCATCATGGATTCATCAATCAAATCAGGTCCTTTAAATGAAAGAAAAAAATATTCAATAATGCTTTCTTCATCAAGTGACTTCAACTCTAATTTGATCTCTTCTAGCTACTCCTCTTCAATAGGACTTGGAGCTGATAGTTCTTCCTCCCTCTTAACTAGTTGTGTAGCTTGGATTAGATCAACATTCTCTTCAGATAAAGTGCCATTATGGACACTGCATTCAGAGCATACGGATATAGTTGATCTTCTTCCTCTTGTTCTTGTTCTTCTTTTTGTAAAACTCAGCTTCCACCACTTGTGGTCTGACCCTGGCCTCCTCTGAAGGTTTAACCATCAAGGGGATTTTTGTAATCCCAAATCTGAGAGCCAATCTTACCAAGCTTTTGATCATTTCTTCTCTATTTGGCTCTCTCTTCTTGCTCTCCTTGACTGGTTTTTGGAATTTCTTCCCGACATGGAATTGGGAAGGCAAGAGGAGAAGTGGATGGGGTTTTAACCAGTTTTGCAATTATTTTTGGTGGTGAGGGAAGTGGAACTTCTTGTTTTTTTGGAGGGGATGAATGCTTAGAAGGGAAAAGGATATAAGAATTGAGGTGAGATGGAAGACTAGGAGATGGATAAGGGAAACCAACACTTGGGGCAGCATATGGGAAGCTTGGAAATTGAAGCTCAGGTTGAGATGGTGCTACTTGGGGAATGGAGATAAAATCACTAGATGATGGTGTAGGACTTACCCATTGACAAGGTTTCCTGAACCAAGTTCATAGGCCTCTATCTCCTCATTCCACTGCGCAAGTTGGGGAAGCATTTCAACCATGAAGTCAAGATTCTCCTTTGGGTTGTAATGTCTTGGAAAATGGCCTTCCCATGGACAAGGTGCCTTGCAACCAATTTTTAATGTCTTAATTTGTGTTGTAGCCTCGAGACTAAACCATGTTAGCCTCCATTCTTTGAATCTTCTCCAACAGATCAGCATTCTCCATATAGTTGTTATCATCATATGTGTACCCTTTCTCTTGATAAGATCTATATCCAAACTATCTTTGACACTTTTTGTATGGGTAAGAATGATGGTTCTGAATCTGATCATAATGTTGATCTAGAGGAGTTAAGAAATGCATTAGAGGCGACTACATTACTTTTGCTGCGAGTGTGAATTACAAGATGGGAATGAATTCATGACTACACAACTTCATGAATGGTAAAAGATGAAATATGTGGAAATAAGATTGGGTGGAAATGGATGGAAGGAAATTATGCACTCGTAGAATGGGTCGTTGACCATATAAAGTCACCGATGTGCTTTACATGTGCCTCTAAAGGTTGAATCTCACCGAAAGCATATCAAATTGATGAAATGAACTGGTAAGGTGCTTCAAACCCTCCCCACCGGTGTGGAAAAATTGTTAGGGTGGAATCACAACACCCTTGAATGTATGCAACTCAATGGGTTGAGACTCTTAGTGTGATTTCATAACATGGGTACTATCTCCAAGTTGTGGGACTTGCTACTTGAGATAGACCTCTAGAGAAAGTTGGTTCTTCTTCCTAATCCTAATTCTAAACTACTTCTAAGGAAGGAAATGTGACTATCTACTCCTAATCTAACAATGCCAAGGAGACAAGGAGAGAGAGAGAATGAAAATAAAGAAATCCTACACTACAGAGGTGATAGCACCAAGAAAAGGGGGGTGTTGATCACAATCCCAACTGCCTGAAATGGAGAGAGGTGAGAAATGGAGAGGATGGACAAGATGCATCACAGACCAAAGATAAATTTCACATAGAAAACCACTTCAAACCCTTTAAACACATCTCTCAAAACCTGTAATAGACATCAGAAATATGCGCAGTATACCCTGTAATGATGAGAGGTAAGAAGAGACAATAAAATAAGGAAGAATGGACAAGATGCATCAAAAAACATATTTTATTGCTCCATGAGTTCACACAGTACATCATTTGTGGGAAAGAGGCCACAAAATGCCATTACAAAGTAATGAGAGGAGGCTTAAGCTCCACATTTGACCCTAGGGAAGAAAGAGAGAGGGGGCATGAGAGAAAAAATGACCAACCTTTTAGAAAAATTCCCCTCCTTTACAATATATAGAAGAATGAGAGAAGGAGAGAGGGAAAATTTGAATCTTGCTTCAACCACCCCTAAAAGAGCATTGAATCCACCTACTTTAACCACCCCTAAAAGAGCATTGAATCCACCTACTCCAACCACCCCAAAATGCATTGAAATTTTCTTGCAACAATGATGGGTTCCATGACACAACCCATGCCTCCATTAATGTTCCTTGTTGGGAAAGAAAGGAAGCTCATTCTTCATTATGGTGGTAGGTGAGAAGTGTGATAACCTCAAAATGGTGGACTGAAACATTATGGTGGTGGGTGAGAAGCCAATGTCGAGAGCTTTTCAAAAGTCCTCTCTTGCTCAAATACAAGTTCCCAATTGAAAGATATGGCCGTCTGAAGGTCGGGCTCAGGTTTTTAACGTAGGGTCACAATATTTAAAAGAGTCTATATGTGCAAGATCCACGTGGCAGCCCCATACGTCTTAAGATTTCACCCCCTCCTTTCACTCTGGAATTTATGTCGATTTGTCACTTGGCATCGTCTACGGGCCTACTCTATTTTATTTTTTTTTGGGCTAAGTCCCTCCTATCTAGTGGAGAAACTATGTCTGACCCTAGACACGTGGAGGGCTAGCACACATTTCAAACCTACCCCATGGCTTTACTTTTAAATTCACACCGAAGAGACACATGGAAGATTCCACTCGACATGCTAATTTGCTTCGACTTTTCAACCGTTGGTTCCACTTTCTCGGCCCTAAACACGTGGAGGGCTAGCACTTGTTTGAGGGTCTTTCTTTGGTCGTGCCTTTGAATTTGCATCAATGAGGCACATGGAGGATTCCACTAGTTCTTAGAATTTTTCAACATCTCGGTGTAAATTTTCCTAGCCCTAGACACGTGGTGATCCTGTTCTCATTTAGGGACCCCGCTTTGGACTTTACCTTTGAAGGTGCACTAATGAGACACATGGAGGCTTCCACTAGCCTTTTTCATACTTAACCGATTCGGCCTCGATTGAACACTTCCTGCTAGATGGAATATGGAAAATGGAAGGAGAGAATAATGTGAAGGAAGAAACAAAAGGTGTGCAAGGGCACACGGAAATAAGGCGACAAAGGAATCGGGGTGCCAACAAGATGCATGTGCAAGAGAGGAAATAAGAGATAATGTGTGCATGTAGGGTGCGAGGGAGAGAAAATAAGGTGCACACATGGGAGGAAGAGAAGGAAGTGTGTGTGTGGGAGGAATATGTGAAAGGGGGAAATTGGAAGGGGAGCAGAATGTGAAATGAGAATATAGAAGCGGGGTGTGAATATCCAACTAAGGAAGGGTGCACGATAGAATGACCTAGAACTTAGCCAATTTGGAAGACATCTGCAAAAGGGCATGTGGAAGAATTACAAGTTGTGGTGAGCTCATGGAAGGACTATAGTCTATGCAAAGTTCCGGATGAGTAAGCTTACGGGCATGCAACCTAAAATATGAAGCATCGAGAGCCGAGTGAGAGTAAAATTCATCCAAATAGCTAGGAGAGTTATTTGGATAACAGGAGGTTCACAATGGAATTTGTGGAGGTCACTTCATTGGTTTATCTATCACTAAGTGAATTATTTTCCTTGGTTATTAATGTCCAACCTTAAACCATGATTATTGTGACTATGTCAAGCGTTTTTCAAATGTCAAAGCAACATGCTAGTCTTCATCATACCCCTAGTCATGCCTTACAAGTCGCATGAGACCTTTGGCCTTTCTCTCAATGGGGTATGGATCTCATGGGTGAGATTAACCCTCATTATTCTCAATCTCATCAATGGATTATCACCACTACTGAATATTCCACTAAATGGGTGGAAGTTGTACCTCTTATTTGTACCATAGTTGAGAAAATATGTGAATTCATTAACTATCACATCATCTCTTGCTTTGGTGTTCGTCACCGCCTTATTACTGATAATGGTAAACAATTCAAGAACAAAACCTATAGAAATGTTGTGACACCTTTGGTATCAAACATAGTTTTTTTCACCTTACTACCCCCAAGCCAATGTCCAATATGAATCAACCAACAAAACCATCAATAAAATTATTCGTAAAGTGGTCGATGATATTGCCAAGGATTAGCATACCCACATTCCTTTTTCCTTATGGGATAATCGCACTAGTATTCACACATCAACTACTACCACACCCTTTTCTTTGGTTTATGGTACAAATATTATTTTACCTCTCGAAGTCCAAATTGCATCTCTTCCTATCTCACTCAAAGATATGCTCACCAATGATGATTTTTTCCAACATCATTTAGCACGGCTTGAGTTACTAGATGAGCGTCTTCTAACCACTCTTGGTCACCTTCAAATCTACCAAAAACATATCAAATGTTCTTACAACAAATGTGTCCAATAATGCACCTTCAAGGTCGGTGACCTAGTTTTGAAGGAAAATCAACATCTAACAAAAGTGGAGAAAAGTAAATGGGGAAAAATTTCTCCTAATTGGCTTGGACCCTATATAGTCACGCATTCCTATGGATCGTGTGTTTATCATTTGTCTTCCCTCCAAGTCCAACCCAAACCTAATCCATTTAATACTTTGTACCTTCAACCATTCTATTTTTGAATCAAGTGTTATATCACATTTTGTCTATTACAAACTCGTCCCTCGAGTACCCATTCTTTTCATCTTCCACGTTTTAAGGACCAATGACTAAGAAAGAATTGTGGGATTACCCATCACCTTTCAACCTTATCTTAAACATGAGTACCATGGCTTGTAACACCTTTTTTAAAAATTTATATTCCTCTTTTGCATTACAAGCATTGGCATGTGATTTTCTTGAATGAGGTGTGTCTCCTTGATTGTTGAAAATAATGCTTGTTATGGATAAATCATTTCTACTCTTAGATTTATTGGACTGAAATGATATGGCTTGCAAGAATCCATTTTCCCTTCTTGTAGATGATTTGCAATCTGGATTTGAGAGTTGCAAAACTTATCTCTTTTAACGATTCATCCTTGGATCGACTCCAATGATATAAGGAATGTTTTAAATCTTCTTACTGGACTGAATGGTAAATTTACATTCATAAGCGTGAGATACATAGTGGACTGAAATTTTGTGTGTTAAAAATTCTTTACTCTTGTAAGAACATTCCTTCATTCGGTTGTATGTTTATGCTTAGATCTTGGGATTGATCTCTTAATGAAATTTAATGGCATAAGCGAAATGAAGCCTACTTCACGACTATGAAGGGAATCTAAATCCTAAACCTAAGCAATTATCCTAACGGTATTCTAAAACTAGGTAAATGCACCTACTTCCTAGTTATGTCTACTTATTCAGGTTATAATCTAACCTAAGCTTCATATTCTATTTTGTTGGGATGGTATCCTAACCTAAGTTGTTGAGATAAATGGAATAAAGGGAGAAATTACTAAGGTAATGCTAGGTTATTACCTAATACTATTTGGTTATGAATTTGATCTAACCTAAGGTGGAAATTACTTATGAAATGATTTTGACTAAACCTAAGGTTATAACCTAAGTTTTGGGAAATATATCCTAAATAACTGAAAGGGAACCTAGGGTCGCATGACATTATGGCGATGGTTCCAATGGAATTTATTTGATTTGATTTGGTTAAATGAATGGGAGGTACAACTAGTTTTTACAAAGGCGTGTAAAATTAGTGGAAGCATATGTGGAGGCTTCACTAAAGTTGGAAATGCATGCTAAAGTGGAAATAGCATTCACCAATTTTAGGAGGTGGTGGCAAGGAGAGATAGGCGGGAGATTTAGGAGTAATTGCATTAATGAACCTCGGTTTTTTACGTGCAAACCGTCTTGGAAACAAGGAAGGTGGATTTGTTGGAGGTTTTTGGTCTTGCATGCCTTGTGATTTTTTCTCTGCATCGAGCTATCTGGTTCTTCGAACTAGCAATTTAAATTTTACTTTGCGGTTATTTTTGGTTTCTATGGTCTATTTTCCATCGAAGGAAAGTATATGAGGAATTAGAAGAAAATATGTTTGGTTGTTGATCTTTCATGGAGGAGAAAATGAGTTGGAAGCTCAAATGGAAATATCCTTCGAATCGCGTGAAACGTATCGATTGCATGATAGGATCTACCCATTAAGATTTCTTACTTTGTACTAAATGATTCATTAAAACAATTATTCTCTCGTATCTTGAATCTTGTTGGTAGGATTTATTACCTCTGGTTCGGGATTGTTTCATATAATTTTTTCTTACTTAGGATCACGAACTATATGTTCTTTTGTATTGAGTTGTTTAAGTCCTTGTTGTTGGGATTTCAGTTACTTTTGAGTTCGTGAGTATTTTGGAAACCTTGCTTAAGATTAATACTGGTGTTGAATTTTAATTTGAAGGAATTTCTGGGTCTTTAATAGGAGAAAAGAATGGATTTCTCTTGTGGACAATATTTTGTTTATTCTTCATCCTTGGGATTGTACTGTGTACTCCTTTCTATTCAAACTTGTGTTTAAATAAAGTGGAATAGATGAACCAGGTTGTATTGATTTTGTAAGGGAAACTAGAAGTGTTGCTTTCTATAAACTGTGTGTTTGATTTTGTGTTCTCTCTTGGGAACTAGTAAAAGAACTTCTGAGTTTGAAATAGAAATGGGAATTCATTTGATAGTACAAAAGAAATGAATTCTTGATTGGATCTTTTCTATTTGAGATCCTTTAACTTTTGTAAAGATAAGTTCATTTGATCAAACTTCTTTGAAGCACGACTCTCTTCTTGGTAGAGTGATTGTTCTCTTAGGCTTGCTCAAATTTTTGGGTTTGGCTTTTCTGTCCTTTTTGTCTTGTAGGAAATAGTGGGAAACCACTCTTCTGAGATGGAAACTTCCTTATGGATTGTTTAGTCTATTTTGTACTAAGTATTTTTTGAAATAATGTGGAATGAGAATAGTGAGTCGAGTTTAGTAGAAGAGAAAATGTAATCTAGTTTAGACCGACTACTTTTTTAATCGAGTCATACTCCATTTGGATTTGTTAATGGAAGGATTTATCTTTTTTCACTTTTTCTTACTATGAATCCTCCTTGGATGGACATGAGAAGAGATTAACCTCATGTGAGTCTTGTTTTGATTTGTGGAACATTTGGTTTCAGATCATGAATGATATCTTCTAATATGTAGAAGTTAGTTAAGACTTGCAGGTATAGACTATTTTGAATCTCTCTCCCTTTTCAGATTGATTGGGATTCTTGTATTTGATGATGTCTCTTAAATGGTGAATCCTTTTTTGGTTTCCATGGATTGATGCAACTATGTATGTAATAAATTTTGTACTTTCTGAACATGTCTCTATCTTTCGATGATTGTGAATGATGGACAATATATATTGATTCTTCTAATTTTATTTAAGTTTTGGGATGAATCATTCTAATATATGTACTATGCTGAAAGCTAACTCTTTTTGTTCATAGTAAAGATAAACTCGGTATTTCAATTCAGAATGAATTATGAAATAATTAGACGACATGATCTGTTGTTGTTTAAAAGTAATTGATAGGATCAATTAAACTATATGTTATAATGTAGTTGTTGCTAATTATATTACACTCTTTTATTAAAAGTGAATTCAGACTCATTATTATACTTCTTTTCTGTTGTTATTACTTATGCTTATTTGTATGATACTTATTAATTGTTTCATTAAAGTAGAGTTGTTTTAATGGAACAATTAGTGGAATGCACTTTGTTTTAATGCTTAGTGCTTATCATGCTCAGTTCAATGAATTGACCCGTGCTAGAAATTTTTGCAGATGGACTTTATAAGTGATAAAAGAAGGAAATTTTTATGATGTATTGGCTTATTTAAGTCTGGATCTTTTGTAAAGAATTTTGATTCATTCTTGAGTTGTATTGGAAAAGAAAAGTGATGTTCTTTTATGATCTTAATGCTGATCGACATACAATATGCTTGAAATGCATAGTCTTGTAAATGTATATTTTATCATGATGAATTGAAAGGTTTGGAGACTAACTCCAAATTGTGGTGTAAATTCTCTTGTACTTTATATGAAGGAAATAGTAATGCTACTTTGTCGATATTCTTATATCTATTTGTATACTATTATTGTTATCAATTAATAAGTTGGATTAAGGGGATAGTACAATCTCCCTTACTATAGTGAAACTTATTAAATTGCAAAAGATGTCATTCTCTAACTAAAAAACTATAGTTTAATAATGAAATATGTATTAGACATACAATTAAACTATATGAGTAATGAATGATAAAAAGGTTATGTTAACCCTAACATCTAACCATGTAGAGGAAGACTCTTCCTCTCTCAAAAGAATGAAAAATAAATGGAATGGTGGTTATGATCTTTAATCTTTGTACTTTGTTTATAAAAAGTAAACACTAGCTGAACCTAGGTGGATGATACACCTTCTTTAGACAACTAGGTTGCATTAAAAATTAACCATTTGATGTTTGCTGCCCTATTTTTGGGATAACTACTTATTATGTCATGTTAATGAACATTAATGAAAACATGAGTTAATGAAGTTCTCAATATCAAATTTGATTAATTATGGATATAGGACTTAATGAATGTTGGAATTAGGGTTAGGTATGGTTTCTGTAATCTAAATCTTAATCCAATTTAATTATGAATTTAATGACCACTAAGGGTTATGTACATCATGATGAATCAATTCTAATGTATGTTGGCACATGCCAATTGTAGGACTATACCTTTGAGAAGACCAAGAGCTTCTCAAGGATACCATGTTGCGATTGACATGTGGCAACACCCCCTTCCATATTTGTACATATATATCTACACACATCTAAACTTGAACTTAGTTTCTCTCTAGGTCAAGTTAGTAGCATGTTTAGGATAGGTAGTAGCTTTTTATGACTCAGGGTACCTTGGCATATTTGGTTGACTTAGGTCGATCGAGTATGCCCATATACCCTAAGTCATCATGAGCATCTTCCTATAACAAGTTATGTTGCTAACCTGGGTTAGGGTCAAACCTTGGGTAAGTGGACTAACAGAAGTTAGTAAAGACCATTCTAGATAATAGAAGAGTGAGGTGAAGGATGTATTCTGAAATGACGAATATGTCATCTAGGAATAGAAACATGAACAGTATGTTGAAAATCTTCACCAAAGTATTGCAAGTTGTTTTTTGTGTTGTCTTATGTCACCTAGTTTAAATAAACGTGATGTCGATGAAAATTGGTAACAAATATTCGATAGGTTCTTTAAACAAATCACTCAAGACTTGGAATAAGGTAGGAAAACTAATTATACATAGTATACATAAAGTATTCTATAATTTAATACAAACATGAGAGATCAGTTGGTAACCGAGTCATGGAATGAGAGATCATTAACTTACCGAGTCATTACAACAGCATATGGTTATCTGTTATGAGATTGATTGGCATAGAATGTGTGTTCTAAATGATGTTTTATTTAGAACAGAGAACATTGTGTTAAAAAAATTCCCTTGTTTCTAAATTCTTAAAATGGGAATGTTACATCTTGGTATCAGAGCTAATGGTTACAGCTCTTGGACCTATTGTGTCCATAATCTGATGAAACTTAAATTTTCTTTTAAAAAAAAATGGTTAGAACAAGAGGAAATGTTGCAAATAATCATCCACCTGAGGAAGGAGCAACAACTACCCAAAAACTCGATGAGATCCTTGTTGCCCTATTAGACACAAGAGATCATTTGGATGTACTTGAACAACAAGTAATGGGAAATGAGGATAAAGAAGATGCTGGTAATAATAATCAGCCACCTCCTAATGACAACACCAATTTAGGTGTGGATAATAACAATGTGAACATACCTAATCAGCTTGAGAACAAAAAGGCTAGGCTGGTAGCTGAAATCACTAATGATATAAAAAGGATAATTCCACCCAAGTTTGATAGCACCACATTAGGAGATGGAGCTGAGAATTGGCTTAGCGAAATGGATAAGTACTTTATAATAAGGAATTTCTCATAAGAAACAAAGGTGATATGGGGAGCATATCATCTTTCCCATGAGGCATCTTCATGGTGGGACAGCCGTAAGGATGAGTTAAATATTGATAAAACTAATATCACTTAGGATAAATTTAAAGATTAATTTAGGCAACGTTGGCTGTCACCACTTTACTATGATCGAAAAATGATTAAATTCTAGAACTTAGCTCAAGAAAAGCTAATCAGAATCGAGTATTGGGAGTGGTTTACTAAACTCCTTAAGTATGTACCTCAGTATCAAACTGACAAGAATTTTAGGATACGAAAATTCATCATGGGATTGAATCCCATTATAGGAGGAGAGGTGGATGTTCACAACCCAACCATGATGGAAGGGGTTGTTGAAAAAGCCATAAGGCAGGAACAAAAATTGAAGGCAATTTTTGCTCATAAGGAGGAAGTAAGGAAGAAAGTCCCCAACTCCTCTTCATCATCTCTTGCACCTAAGAAAGGACCATGGAAGAAATTTGGAATGAAAAGTAAGTTTTCAGCTGATAATAATAAGAAAGTAGCAACAAATAAGTCTGTTGGTAATGCATGGAACAACTTTTTCAAGAATAATAATAACGGACAAAAGTCCTATGGAGGTCAGAATGATAATTCAAGGATGGAAATAAATCCAAGCCTAGAAAGGGACCTATATGAGGCTGTTATAATTGTGGCAAAGATCATTACACAAATCAATGTCCTTTGAAAAAGGATGATTGTAATCAACACATCACAAGATACACTACTGAAAGGTGACAAGCAAAGTTGAAAAACATGCCATGCCCATAGAGGTTCCGGGTAAGTTATTTGGAATACCTATAACTATTATTTTTATATCGGAAGCTACTAAATGTTTTATTTCTAGTACATTAACATCAAAACTAAAAAAAAAAACATGGAAAAACATGGACTGTACATTATGGAAACAATGTTGATCATATAGTTAGTATGTGTCTTTTTGGATCAGTCCTTGACTTACCTAGTTTTTCCACTGAATTTGATCTTTATGTTGCACCTTTGGGGTCTTATGATGTAATCATAGGTGTTAATTGGTTAGCTAAACATAAGGAAAAAGTGGATTGTTTTGAAAAACATATTAGTTGTTTATATGATCTGTAGAAAACAATAGAGATTCAGGGTGTGAAACATGATATTTTTGTTAGGAAACTGTCAGCTATGTAGCTTAAAAAGGCCAAAAATAAAGGTTGTACCTTATATGTAGTAAAGATTATACAAATAACTAAAGAGAACAGCGATGTCATGGAACGATATCCGTTGTTACGAAACTTTAGTGATGTGTTTCCAGAAGAGTTACTAGGTCTTCCACCCAAAAGGGAATTTAACTTCACAATAGAAATCAAGCATGGAACCAAGCCTATTTCTAAGGCACCATATCAATGACTAATATAGAATCAGTAGAGCTTAAGGCTCAATTGAAATAAATTTTTCTAAAGGTTTAATTAGACCAAGTGTTTCACCTTGGGGAGCACCAGTAATTTTTGTGAAAAAGAAGGATGGAACACTTAGATTGTGCATTGATTACAGGATGTTAAACAAAGCAAAAATCAAGAATAGATACCCACTCCCTAGAATTTATGATCTATTTGATCAGATGCGTGGAGCATCAGTATATTCTAAGATAGATCTTTGATCTGGATATCATCAATTACAAATTAAGGATGAGGAAATTCATAAAACAAATTTCAGAACAAGGTATGGACATTATGAGTTCACGGTTTTACCTTTTGGATTAACAAATGCACCTGTAGCTTTTATGAATTTAATGAATAATATCTTTCAAGAATACTTGGATAAATTTTTGCTCATATTCTTGGATGACATTCTCATATATTCTAAAATTATAGAGGAACACCATGAGCATTTGAAGATAGTTTTGGAAATTTTGAGAAAGAGAAGGTTATATGGTAAGCTATCTAAATGTTCTTTCTATGACACAGAAGTGCACTATTTGGGACATGTAATAAGTAAGAATGGAATTGCTATAGATCCTTCTAAAATTTTAGCTATAACTGAGTGGCCTGCACTAAAGAATGTACATGAAGTTAGAAGCTTCATGGGACTTGCAGGTTACTATAGAAAATTTGTAAAATATTTTTCTAAGGTGGCTGCACCAATAACTTCATTATAGAAAAAGGATAAGAAGTTTGTTTGGAATGAGAAATGTGAATCTGCATTTAGAAATTTGAAGGAACAATTAACTTTAGCACCTATTCTAGTTGTACTAGATCCTAATGGAGACTTCACGGTTGTAACAGATGCATCTGGGGAAGGTCTAGGAGGTATTTTGTTACAAAATGATCATGTCATAGCTTACAAAATTAGAAAACTAAAGTTACACAAATTGAATTATGCTCCACATGATTTAGAACTTACTTGCCACCATTATTCATGCACTACAAGTTTGGAGGCATTACCTACTTGGTAAAAATTTTGAATTAAAAATTGATCATCTTGGGATTAAGTATATTTTCACTCAGCCAAATATAAATGCAAGACAACGAAGATGGTTAGATTTTTGTCTCAATATGATTTTGACATCAATTACATCAAAGGTAAAGAAAATAGAGTGGCTGATGCTCTAAGTCATAGGAAGCACATTTCTGCTCTTATAACATTGAGAACTCAGTTTAAGGATGAAGTAAAAAGTGTTATGGAATCTGATTCTTACTTTCAACAAGTAAAAATAGCGCTTGCTGCAGATCTAAATGATGTGAGGTATAAAGGTTTTCATTTTGACAACAAAGGAATCTTAAGATTTGAAAACAGAGTATACATACCTTCGCTAAATGATTTAAGAAATAAATTTTTAGAAGAATTTCATAATTCACCTTTTTATGGACACCCTGGTATTACAAAGATTCTTGCTGACATAAGACAACAATATTTCTGGAAGGGGATGAAAAAGGGTGTTATTCATTTTATGACACATTGTTTAGAATGTCAATGTGTTAAAGCTGAACATATGCACCCAGTTGGTTTATGGTATCCTCATAGCATACCATAGTACAAATGCCAAGTAATAAGCATGAATTTTGTACAATGGTTCCTATGTCAAGAAATAAACATGATGTTATTTTGGTAGTTGTTGATAAACTAACAAAGGTAGCACATTTTATTGTTGGTAATCTGAAGGATGATTCTCCTATATTGGCTAAGAGATTTGTACATGAAATTTTCAGATTACATGGAGTACCTGAATTAATCATATCTGATAGAGATCCTAGAATGACTTCAAGATTTTGGAAACACTTAATCTAGCTCTAGGAACTAAGTTGAATTTTAGTTCTGCGTATCATCCGGAAACGGATGGAAAAACTGAAAGAGTTAATTGATTTTAGATGATATGTTACTAATGTATTGTATGGATCAGCAAAGATAAGTGGGAAGAGTACCTTCCATTAGTTGATTTTGCTTATAATAACACATATCATGCATCTCTTAAGATGGCACCTTTTCAAGCATTATATAAAAGAAAATGCAAGCCCTCGTTAGTTGGGACAACATTGAGGATAGAGAGGTAATTGGACCTAAAATCCTTATAGAAATGGAACAACAAGTTAAAATGATTTGTGAACACTTAAAAGAAGAATCAGATAAGCAAAAGAGTTATGCTAATTTAAAGTGAGTTGATAGAAATTTTAACTTGGTGAGAAGGTCTTTATTCGGGTTAAACCAAAAAGAGCTCTATAAATTTTGGCAAGGCTAAAGTTATCACCTCGTTATGTGGGACCCTTTGAGATAGTTGAAATAACCAACTCGATAGCTTACCATTTAGCATTACGTCTTGTTTTGTCATGAATGCATGATGTTTTCCATATTTCTTTGCTTAATAAATATGTTTCAAATTTATCACATGTGTTAAATTGGAATTCCTTGCAGGTCCAAGACCTAGGAATAATCATGGTTAAACCCATACGAGTGCTGGAAACTCACCAGTTGCATTTAAGAAATCATGAAATAAGTCAATGTAAGGTCTAGTGGGACCAGTTTAATGAAGAAAGTGCAACTTGGGAAAATCTGGAAGATATGAAAAATACTTTTCCATATTTATTTGATCATAATTGACTATGATGATTGATAAAAATTTGTGATTTTATCTTTATATGTCAATAAGTCTACCAGTTTTGGGTAGATAACTATTTATTTTTAAATAAGCAGCTATGTGAATGCTGATTTCTGGAACTTTAAATTCTGATATTATTGCAAACATATGTTAAGTAAGTGAATAAATTGATTATCCTTAATGCAATGGTCAAACATAAGACAATCATCGAGACAATGACTCTTTTTAGGAGGGAAGTATGTAACACCTTTGAAAAATAGTTATATTTCCCTCTTTTCATTACAAGTGTTGGCATGTGATTTTCTTGAATGAGGTGTGTTTCCTTGATTGTTGAAAATCATGTTTGTTATGGATAAATCATTTTTGCTCTTGGATTCATTGGATTGAAATAATATGGCTTGTAAGAATCCATTTTCACTTCTTGCAGATGAGTTGTAATTTGGTTTTGAGATTTGCAAACTTATCGCTTTTAACGACTCATCCTTGGATCAATTCCAGTGATCCAAGGAATGTTTTAAATCTCCTTACCAGAATAAATGGTAAATTGAAATTCATAAGCATGAGAGACATAGCAGACTAAACTTTTGTATGTTACAAATTCTTTGGTCTTGTAAGAGCATGCATTCATTCGGTTTATGTTTGTTCTTGGATCTTTGGGATTTATCTCTTTAGGAAATTTAATGGCGTAAGTGAAATGAAGCCTGTTTCATGACTATGAAGGGAATCTAAATCCTAAACCTAAGAGATTATCCTAATGGTATTCTAAACTAGGTAAATGCACCTACTTCCTAGATATGTCTACTTATTCAGGTTACAATCTAACCAAGAGCTTCATATTCTATTTTGTTGGGATGACATCTTAACCTAAGTTGTTGAGATAAATGGAATAAAGGGAGAAATTACTAAGGTAATGCTAGGATATTACCTAATACTATTTGTTTGTGAATTTGATCTAACCTAAGGTGGAAATTACTTATGAAATGATTTTGACTAAACCTAAGGTTATAACCTAAGTTTTGGGAAATCTATCCTAAACTATTGAAAGGGAACCTAGGGTCACATGGCATTATGGAAATGGTTCTAATGGAATTTATTTGATTTGATTTGGTTAAATGAATGGGATGTACAAATAGTTTTGGCAAAGGCAAGTAAACTTAGTGGAAGCATATGTGGAGGCTTCACTAAAGTTGGAAATGCATGCTGAAGTGGAAATAGCATTCGCTAGTTTTAGGAGGCGGTGGCAAGGAGAGATAGGAAGAAAATTTAGGAGTAATTACATTAATGAACCTCAATTTTTGCATGCAAACCATCTTGGAAACAAGGAAGGTGGATTTGTTGGAGGTTGTTTGGTCTTGCATGCCTTGCAATTTTTTCTCTACATGGAGCTATCTGGTTCTTCAAAATAGCAAACTTTTAATTTGTGGCTATTTTTGGTTTCTCTCATCTATTTTTGATCGGAGGAAAGTATATGAGGCATTAGAAGAAAATATGTTTGGTTGTTGATCTTTTGGAGGAGAAAAAGAGTTGGAAGCTCAACTAGAAGTATCCTTCGAATTGGAAGAAGCACTATCAAGCATGATAGGCTCTACCCATTAAGATTTCTTGCTTTCTTCTAAATGATTCATTAAAACAATTCTGCTCTCATGAGATAAATGTTTGCATGTTTTGTCTGGTTATTTACTTTCTTGGTTGTAAGAATCTCTGTGATTTATGGATATGAATCCATTACATGATATGTTAGCCTTTGGAAACTCTCTCTGTGCAAGATTTAGTGGTGATATGCATGTAGAACTTGTATTTGAAGATTTGTGTTTGGTTCTAAACTTGTACTCGAGGCTTGTGTCTACTTTGAACTCATCTTCGTGGCTTTGTGTTTAGTACTGAACTTGTATTCTAAGCTTGTGTTTTTGAACTTGTATTCAAAGCTTTTTGTTTAGCATTGAACTCATACTCAATATATGTGGTTTCTGAACTTGTATTCAAACCATTGTGTTTTGTTTTCTACTTGTATTATGAGCTTTAGTTTTACTCGTATTCATGTTTTTGAGTTGCTTAGAACTCATATATGGGACTTTCTACTCAAAAATCTTGAGAGAATAGTTTTGGTTTGAGTTGATATAGTAATCTCTTTTGAGATCTTCTCCTTGAAGATTCTTGAGTTTGGAATGGTTGTGGTACTTCTGTCCCAAGACTATTCCGCTTTCTTTAACTTGTAAGGGCATATAAATATGGAGGATATTCTTCTCTCCTCTACTGAGAAAACCCACGTCTTGTTGAAGGCTTGAATATTTTGTTTGAAGGTTAATGGAACTTTTATGGAAATGTATCTGGTTCAATACTATACAATTACTTTTGGTTTAAAATAGCTCGTTTGAAACAGTCAATAATGGTCCTTGAAGTTTATAGATATGCGGTGAGCATACTTCTTCTTCTTGTGAGTTGATTAGAATGAATAAATTCTCTCTCTCAATATTTATGAACTAGTTGGAACTGTGAAAGTCTTTTTGTTGTAATTTTGGTTTCATTCAATTCCAAAAAGTGATCCAAGGAATGTTTTGAATATACTTACTGATGAATGGTAAATTGAAATTCATAATCATGAGAGACATAGCGGACTTTGAACTTTTGTGTGTTACATTATTTGGTCTTGTAAGAACATGCCTTCATTCGGTTGTATGTTTGTGCTTGGCTCGTGGGATTGATCTCTTTAGAACATTTAATGGCATAAGAAAAATGAAGCCTACTTCACGAATATGAAGGGAATATAAATCCTAAACCTAAGGGATTATCCTAACGGTATTCTAAAACTAGGTAAATGTACCTACTTCCTAGTTTGTGTCTATTATTAGGTTACAATCTAACCTAAGCTTCATATTCTATTTTGTTGGGATGGCGTCCTTTAACCTAAGTTGTTGAGCTAAATGGAATAAAGGAGAAATTACTAAGCTAATGCTAGGTTATTACCTAATATTATTTGGTTGTGAATTTGATCTAACCTAAGGTGGAAATTACTTATGAAATGATTTTTACTAAACCTAAGGTTATAACCTAAGTTTTGAGAAATCTAACCTAAACTATTGAAAGGAACATAGGGTTGTATGGCATTATGGTGATGGTTCCAATGGAATTTATTTCATTTGATTTGGTTAAATGAATGGGAGGTACAACCAGAGTTTTGGAAAAAGGATGTAAAGTTAGTGGAAGCATACGTGGAGGCTTCACTAAAGTTGGAAATGCATGCTAAAGTGGAAATAACATTCGCTAGTTTTAGGAGGTGGTGGAAAGGAGAGATAGGTGGGAGATTTAGGAGTAATTGCATTAATTAACCTCATTTTTGCATGCATAACCATCTTGGAATCAAGAAAGGCATATTTTACGGAGGTTTTTCCATCTTGCATTCCTTACGATTTTTCTCTTATGGAGCTATCTGGTTCTTCTTAGCAGTTTGAATTTTACTTTGTCGCTATTTTTTATTTCTCTGGTCTATTTTCGATCGAAGGAAAGTATATGAGGCATTGGAAGAAAACATGTTTGGTTGTTGATCTTTTATGGAGGAGAGAAAGAGTTGGAAGCTCAGTTGGAATTCTCCTTTGAATTGGCAAAAGAACTATCAGGCATGATAGGCTCTACCCATTAATATTTCTTGCTTTCTTCTAAATGATTAATTAAAATAATTATTCTCTCATGAGATAAATATTTACATGTTTTGTCTTGTTATTTACTTTCTTGGTTGTAAGAATCTTTGTGATTTATGGATATGAATCCATTGCATGATATGTTAGCCTTTGGAAACTCTCTCTGTACAAATATTCAATGGTGATATGCATGTATAACTTGTATTCAAAGCTTTGTGTTTGGTTGTAAACTTGTACTTGAGGCATGTTTCGCTTTGAATTCATCTTCGTGGCTTTGTGTTTAGTACTGAAATCGTATTCTAAGCTTGTGTTTTAAAATTTTATTCAAGCTTTGTGTTTAGCACTAAACTCGTATTCAATACATGTGGTTCTGAACTTGTATTTGAAGCATTGTGTTTGGTTTTGTACTTGTATTCTGAGCTTTGTGTTTTACTCGTATTCAAGGTTTTGAGTTTCTTAGAACTCATATATGGGACTGTCTGCTCAAAAAAGCTTGAGAGAATAGTTTTGGTTTGAGTTGATATGGTAATCTCTTTTGAGATATTCTCCTTGAAGCATCTTGAGTTTGGAATGGTTGTGGTACTTCTATCCCAGAATGTACCACTTTTTTTTGAACTTGTAAGGGCATGTAAATATGGAGGATATTATTCTCTCCTCTGCTCTGGAAAACCCACATCTTGTTGAAGGCTTGATGGACAAGTTTTTTTTTTGTTAATGGACCTTTTATGGAAATGTATCTGGTTTAATAATGTACTATTACTAAGTTGGTTTGAAATAGAGATCATTTGAAACATTCAATAATGGTCCTTGAATTTTATAGATATGCAGTGAGCATACTTCTTCTTGTGTGAGTTGATTGGAATGAATACATTCTCTGTCTCAATCTTTATGAACTATTTGGAACTATGAGAGTCTTTTTGTTGTAATTTCGATTTCAGTCAATTTCGAGGGTAATATGAGACCTTGCTTGACTTAAACATGTGTTGGGTTTCACAATCTCTTTCAGATCCTTTTAATTGATTTTTGGGTTTTTAAAGGAAAGATGAGTTGAATACTCTCGTGTATTGAATCTTGTTGGTAGGATTTAATACCTCTGGTTTAGGATTGTTATGTATAATTTGTTCTTACTTAGGATCACAAACTATATGTTCTTTTGTATTGAGTTGCTAAGTCCTTGTGTTGGGATTTCAGTTACTTTTGAGTTTGTGAGTATTTTGAAGACCTTGATTAAGATTAATACTTTGTTGTTGAGTTTTAGTACCCTCTTATAGATTCATTTGGATGAATTTCTGGGTCTTTAAAAGGAGAATAGAATAGATTTATCTTGTGGATGGTATTTTGTTTATTCTTCATCCTTGGGAATGTATTGTGTACTCCTTTCTATTCAAACTTGTGTTTAAATAAAATGGAATAGATGAACCAAGTTGTATTGATTTAGTAAAGGAAACTAGAAGTGTTGTTTTCTATAAACTGTGTGTTTGATTTTGTGTTCTCTCTTGGGAACTAGCAAAAACTTCTTAGTTTGAAATAAAAATGGGAATTCATTTGATAATAAAAAAGAAATGAATCCTTGATTGGATCTTTTCTATTTGAAATCCTTTAGCTTTTGTAAAGATAAGTTCATTTGATTGAACTTTTCTGAAACATGACTCTCTTCTTGGTTGTAGAGTGATTGTTCTCTTAGGTCGGATTGACTTTTTGGGTTCATATTTTATGTCCTTTCTGTCTTGTAGGAAATAGTGGGAAACCTCTCTTTTGTGATGGAAACTTCCTTGTGGATTGTTTAGTCTATTTTGTGCTAATTCATTTTTTAAATAATGTGGAATGAGAAAAATTGAGTCGGTTCAAGAGAAGAGAAAATGTAATCATGTTTAGACCGACTACTTTGTTTGACTGAGTCATACTCCATTTGGATTTTTTAATGGAAGGATTTCTCTTTTTTCACTCTATCTTATTATGAATCCTCCTTGGATGGACACAAGAAGAGATTAACCTTGTGTGAGTCTTGCTTTGTTTTGTGGAACGTCTGGTTTCAAATTTTAATGATATCTTCTAATATGTAGAAGTTAGTTAAGACTTGTAGATAGACTGTTTGAATTCTCTCTCCTTTTCAGATTGATTGGGATTCTTGTATTTGATGATGTCTCTTAAATGGTGAATCCTTTGTTGGTTTCCATTGATTGATGTAGCTATGTAGGTAATCAATTTTGTACTTTCTGAACATGTCTCTGTCTTTCAGATGATTTTGAATGGTGGATAGTATGTATTGATTCTTCTTCTTTTTGTTTAAGTTGTGGGATGAATCATTCTAAATATGTACTATGCTGAAGGTAACTCTTTTTTTACATAGTAAAAATAAATTTTCTATTTCAATTCAGAATGAATTATGAAATAATTAGATGACAAGATCTGTTGGTTGTTTAAAAATTAATTGATAGGATCAATTAAACTATATGTTATAATGTAGTTGTTGTTGATTATATTACACTCTTTTCTTAAAAGTGAATTTAGACTCATTATTGTACTTCTTTTCTGGTTGTTTTTACTTATGCTTATTTTTATGATACTTATTAATTTATTTCATTAAAGCGAGTTGTTTTGATGGAACAATTAGTGGAATGCACTTCATTTTAATGCATAGTAATTATCATGCTCGAGTTCATTAAACTAACCCGTGCTAGAAATTTTTACGAGATGGACTTCATAAGTGATAAAAAGGCAAAAAAACTTTAATGATGTATTGGCTTATTTAATTCTAGATCTTTTTAAAGAATTTTGATTCATTATTGATTTGTATTAGAAAAGAAAAGTGATGTTATTTTATGATCTTAATGTTGATCGACATGCAGTATGCCTGAAATGCATAGTCTTGTAAATGTATATTTTATCATGATGAATTGAAAGGTTTGGAGACTGACTCCAAATTGTGGTGTAAATTCTCTTATACTTTGTATGAAGGAAATAGTAATGATATCTTGTCAATATTCTTATATCTATTTGTATATTATTAATTGTTATCATTAATAAGTTGGATTAAGGGGATAGTACAATCTCCCTTACTATAGTGAAACTTATTAAGTTGTAAAAGATGTCGTTCTCTAACTAAACAACTATAGTTTAATAATGAAATATGCATTGGACATACAATTAAACTATAATGAGATAATGAATGACAAAAAGGTTATGTTAACCCTAAAATCTATCCATGTGTAGAGGAAGACTCTTCCCCTCTCATAAGAATGAAAAATAAATGGAATGGTGGTTATGATATTTAATCTTTTACTTCGTATATAAAAGGTAAACACTAGCTGAACTAAGGTGGATTATGCACTTCCTTGATAGCTAGGTTGCATTAAAATTAACCTTTTTATGTTTGCTACCCTATTTTTGGGATAACTGCTTGTTATGTCAAGTTAATGAACATCAATGCAAACACGAGTTAATGAAGTTATCAATACCAAATCATATTAATCATGGATGTAGGACTTAATGAATGTTGGAATTAGGGTTAGGTATGGTTTTTGCAATCTGAATCTTAATCCATTTTAATTATGAATGTAATGACCATTAAGGGGTATGTACATCATGATGAATCAGTTCTAACGGATGTTGGCACATGCAAACGCGCAGGATCACACCTTTAAGAAGACCAAGCGCTTCTCAAGGATACCATGTTTTAGTTTACATGTGGCAACACCCTTCCTTATTTGTTCATCTAGATCAACACACATCTGGACTTGAACTTAGTTTATCTCTAGGTCTAGTTAGTAGCATGTTTAGGATAGAGAGTAACTTTCTATGACTCAGGGTACCTTGGCACATTCGGTTGACTTAGGTCAATCGATTATTCCCATTTACCTTAAGTCATCATGAGCATCTTCCTATAACAAGTTATGTTGCTAACTTTGGGCTAGGATCAAACCTTAGGCAAGTGGACTAAAAAAGTTAGTAAAGACCATTCTAGATAACAAGAAGAGTGAGGTGAAGGACATATTCCAAAATAACAAGTATTTCCTCTAGGAATAGTAACATGAACAATATATTGAAAATATTTGGCCAAAGTATCGCAAGTTGTTGGTTGCGTTGTCTATATCACCTAGTTTAAAGAAACATGATGTCGATAAATATTGGTAACAAATATTCGAGATAGGTTCTTTAAACAGATCACTCGTACCGGAATAGCTTAGGAAAACCAAGTATATGTAGTATACATAAATTATTCTATACTTTAAGACAAACATGAGATATCATTTAGTAACCGAGTCATGGAATGAGAGATCGTAACTTACCAAGTCATTACAACATCATATGGTTATCTCATTATGATATTGATTGGCATGGAATGTGTGTTCTAAATGATTTTTATTTAGAATAGAGAACATTGTGTAAAACAAATTCCCTTGTTTCTAAATTCTTAAAATGGGAATGTTACACAACTCTACTCATGATATGATTCTCATGGATATGTTTTGTTCTTTTAAGGATGGAATCCCATGGTCATTCGTCACTTAAAACCTCTCTTGCAAACCTAATCTTTACGGTTATGGTTTTCCTTTATAACAGACGCCTATACTCCTTTATAGTCTCGTCCATGACCTAAAATTCCAAAGAATTTCAAAAGTAAAATGTGATTCAACTCCTTGATTAAAAATTTTTAGAAATAAATTATTCCCTCAAAAAGGACATCTATCTCTCTATCTAGCTACTATAAATAGACTCTTCCCTTAAAGGATAGCTATAAAGTTAGACCTATTATACATAGTCTATAAAAAAAAGACTACTTTCTAAACAAATAAATATAAAAATATTTTGAAGCTTCCTACTTTGACCAACTTCATGAAGACCTCAAGGAGTCCTTATATTTATCCCGCATAGACTTCCATCATTGATCGCCTCTATAAAAATCAAACAAAAACACAACAAGAAACATACTACTTTTTATTCATCGACTTGCATATTTTGGTTTTGGGTATCTTGTAGAAAATTCATGTCATCTCACAACAAGGTTACTAAAAAAAAACCCTTCACTTCACCTTCTTTTCTTACGAATCTCCTACCTCCTTAAGGGACATGTCGAAATACGACAATTTGGTGATCATATAACTTCATTCACCATTATAAGGTTTAGGCATGTAATGCCTTTAGGGTCTTACATTAATAAGTTGATCTTTTGGTGTAATAGACCTGTAATAGTCCTTAACAATTTGGTGGAATTCTACCTCTTTTACCATTCACTTATTTTTACCTACCGATTTTGTTACACAGACTAGACCTTAGACACCTACATCATACCTATTTCACCAAGACTCCACCATGCTTATGACCTATACTCAATCATGCCTAAATAACCTAAACTCCATTATGACTATCCAACCTAAACTCCATCATACCTAAAAAGACCTATACTCACCCATGTGTATTAAACCTTTACTTAATCCTACCAACATGACCTCGAATCAGCCATACCTAAAACCTACTTTGACCCATTCATCTACCTCACTATTTTCTTCCCTAGCTTGAGGGATAACTACATCAGCCTGAGGCCCTGTTCACCAAGGCTATGTAGGCAACACTTCGAGGAAGAGGGGCCTTGGAGGATAGCTCAGCCATTTGTTTACCTATTTTTCTATCCCTTTCCCTTTTACACCTATTACGCCTAACCATTTCCCCCACCTTTCCATTCTACCCTAGTTAGTTTCCATTCACACCAAAAATGTGGAAATTAATATACCATAACAAACATGCATTGTTTTCATCACATCTTCCATTTTTACCACTATATCCATATGCTACCTAATTCATTTAAACATTTTCCATGATATCAAATATTTGGAAGATTAAACCACAACAAACATGCATTGTTTTCATCACATCTTCCATTTTTACCACTATATCCATATGCTATCTAATTCATTTAAACATTTTCCACGATATAAAATATTTGGAAGATTAAACAATATCATACATATATACATCATCATTTATTTTCCATAATACCAATAACTTGGAAATTAAATCGAAACCACAAACCATACTCAACCATGCCTATATGACCTTCACTCAACCATGCCCATACCTGACTCAATCATGCCTATATGACCTTGACTCCACCATGCCTATACCTGACTCAATCATGCCTAGACAACCTGAATCCACCATGCCTAGACAACCTAAATCCATTATGCCTATACTTGACTCCACCATGCCTAGACAACCCGACTCCACCATGCTTAGACAACTGATTTAATCTGTGCACTCGACTCAACAAGTTTCCATAATATGTGAAAACAATGGAAATTAAAGCCACAAATATCATACATCTAATAAACATCATCAAAACTATATAAATGGGAGAGTCTATGTATCAATACATATATATAAAGATACAAATAAATACCAGTATCTCAAAAACTCTCATATAAAATCTCACATCTTCGGCACACAAGTCGGTATATATATCAAAAAATAACAAAGATCATGCAATGTCACATATAGTGACTATAGACACCTAGATTTGGTCACATTCCCTTAGCCCCCGATCATATAACCAACTTAAACACGGGCACCTAACCATGGCCCCCTTTCACCCCACATTAATAATTAATTTAATTAATTTAATTAAATTAAATACCCATCCTCACAATATCCATTATTGTATTACCTTAATTGACCTAAGTTCCACCTCACCTAGACACCTCATCCAACCACCTCACCCTAGACTTATTCTTGGCATGCTTCCATAACTGACAATAACTAAGTCTTACTTGCCTTAATGAGCTAATATTTGGTCTAACCCTAAAATCAATCCCTAAAATATCTCTAATCACATTCCCACCCATTATAAGGGAAGCTTCCGTTCTAATCCACAATAACAAGTCAACTTGGCCCAAGAAATTAGAAATATCTGCCCATTTTAGTAAATCTAGGGAATCCTACCTTAATCGACGCTGTCAAACCTAAACAAACATCGGTCAAGAAGGAACCATCGTCGGTTACCATTTATTCACCTTAGTAACCTTGTTTGAGAAGTTGGAAATTTTTCTCGAGAGGTTGGCACATTTGATACCAAGAGAATGAGATCAAAGCTACATGCAAGTAGAACTAGAGTCTTTTCATGCACCCATACATCCATATCCACCACCAGACAGATCTAGAAGCATTGCACTCATGGTGACATTCTAGGAGGCACCACTATTGCACCAAGCTCCATCCCACCAACTGATCCTCATCACCACCCAATCATTGGATCTGCAACATTGGTAAGTGTTTTATTACTGATCATTTCCATTTCTATTCTACCCATAGAGTTGTCATCATTTTTGTTATCATTCCTTCATTAATATTTCCATTCATCCATAGTATACTTCTTGACAAACTCAAAAACCTCACCCATCCCTTTATCAGATCAACTACCCTAGACCTTCCATATCTTTGAGTTCCCTCATCATTCCCACAGGCCTCGCCATCCCCTTCTTTAGCTCTATCTAACCTCATCCAAACTCTATAATAAGGTTTTATTGAAATATTTGTCACACCTAATGGTACCGATGTCGCTACCCATAACCATCATTGGTTACACTAGACCAACACCAGTCTATGTGTTTTACACCTTTGCTAATAACAGAACCACATAACCTACCACCAAGTGTCCTAAACAACCTAGAACGTGACCTTGAAGCAGTTCCACTAACTTTGAGACCTACCTACCCTTCGATCTCGACTATAGCCTAACCCGTTATGTTAGATTTTCTTATTGTGTTTGAGTGAAATACCTAAATCATATCAACTACAAAGACGAATTTGCTTATTTCTCACATTAAGTTGTTTTAAATAGTGGATTGATAGCCATCTACGGAGTATCACACTTCCCAGATCTAGAACACGCTAGGCAGTCCACTGTCATATATTATTTAACTATTCTTTTGTGGTCTTGTTTTCTATTTTAGGTAGTTCCTCCTAGCCAAAAGGAAGCTCTCAAAATTGGCACTAGATCGAGAAGTCAGAATGCACACAACAACCATCAACCAACCCATTTAATAGGTATTCCTCCTAGCCCATAACCTTATCTATTTCTTCATTTCAAAAATGTAAAGAAAAAAGTGAAACATTTTAGAATGCACTGGTGGGACCCATCAGGGGTTCTATTGCATTTTCTTCATTCCTAGGTGAAAGTTGTGTGTTTTTTCCTTTAAAAGGATTACACATTAATATTTTTCTCTGGTAATCTTCTCTTCTTTCTAATTGCTCTACAAGAAACATTTCTATTGGTGCATTTAAAAAGACTCATTCTTCTTTCTTAATTTTTGCATTTAGTGAAAGAGCACACCCTTTCTTATTCATTATTTTCTTCATCTAATGTAACCTTTTTGATTTGGGCTTAAAATTGGTTGCATTACATTCTGATTTGCTGCATTTAGCTCACATTAAAATGAGGGAAACCTATATGTTGGAAGTCATGCCCAACTAATGGTTGACACAAAGAATCATAGAAAAGCACATTTTCTCTCTCTCGTGTGTGTCTTACCAAACTTGCACAAAATTGAAATATACACATCTTTCTTAAACAACATCTTACCTAGGAAAACCTTTCCACAATCACATGATCAGATTGGCAGGTACTCCCACTCATTACCTCTCTCAAGTCATTATCTCGAGAGGATGTCCTGATCTCACCATAACATACTTGAAACCTCTCCTTTTAGATATCCTTCTTCGTATGAAGCCTTCCTCACCAAAAACTCTATTATAAAATTCATGAGTCAGTCTTCTAAATAGAATAATCTCAAAACATTAAAAACCACTTGTTAGGTATGTGTTTTTATTGTTTGATTGACGTGCGTTTTGAGGTGTGAGGATACACTTCTCCATTTTTCCATTTTGTTTCCTTACACATCCCCACAATCACAATTGGAGTATTCTGACTTCTTTTGAGTGTTTCAAGACTTCATTGCATCATCTCCAGACCTCTCGGTTGATTATTTATCTCACTAAAATTCAAAACAACCCATTTTTCTACATTTTCCATATTTCACAAGAACTCAGTCTCGCCATTTACCCCGACTAACATCGCTTTTGCCTAACCGGCATCATTTTTCTATTCTTTTAGGTTAAATTTTTGTTGTTGTCGAGTTCATGTGAGTCTCTATACTCTCTTTTCTCTGGTCAACGGTCATCATAAAACTTGTTCATCTAACTGTCAACAATCTTTGCTTCATTTGGTAAAGTTGTTCCTGTCTCACAATAACCGACCTTGTTTACCCCTTTAACCACCATCAGTCATCCTTAACCAAGGCCAATTACCATTTATTGAACATCAAATAATATATTACCTACAATCTACCTATAGACACTGTTTTCTTCATTCTTACTACCCCATGTGTCATCTTTAGGATAAAAAAATCACCTGATATATACTTGTTCACATGGTGTTGACTCGTAGTCAAGCCAACACTATTTATATTTCACATGAGTTGTTAACCACTCCCACCTAGTCCTTCACCACCCTCTATCCTCCGTCACCCATGGATCTAACCTTACCTACCACCATTGTTGTAGGAGATGAGGTATTTGCACGACTCTTTGATTAGAATCCCGTAGCCTTACGCTTTTACCTTTCCCACTCTTCCACCCTGGACTCCTTAGGTTAGTTGATATACGAAATGCCTATATCCATCTCTCTTGCCCTTATTCCTTCTTACTGCATCAACCCTTAATAATGCAAAGTGTTACCTAACTGCTTCACCCCCGGTAGTTTCATAGCTAGGACTCATACTGCCATGACCACTACGTCTACAGTATCACTTGCACCTATCGTATTTGTTTTCCCCTCATCAACCACCCATGCCTTAGCCCCGTAAGCACCCATTGTCTCACAAATACCTATAAGAACTCAACCACATGTGGTATCGGTGAACCCTACCCCATTCCAAAATATTTTCATCTCCATCCCACAAACACTACCCCTAATCGCTACTAGAGTCACGATGACCATCCCACCTACATACACATACTATCAACAACCCCTATATTATGCATGTCACCCATTCTCGGATACATACCCTCTATGTCGCTCCCCTATTCTCAACCTCCCTATTTGGCATCCCCATATAATGGAATGCGGCCCATGTCACGTGTTCAATGTCAGCCCCCTTATGCCATAGGAGGAACCCTTCCACGATAACCTACCAATGACCTTATCAAATTGATGATGGAAAGGATGTAAAAACTAGAAGCATCAATTTCCAACTCACAAAATTCTCTCACCTATGATTAAATCTGTAATGATCACATTCATCTGTCTATCATCCTATTCACCCATACCCCATCGACATTGGGAAATGCAAAAATTCAACCGTTTCAATAGTAAAGAGACCCACAAAAGAATTTTTGGTCTTTCAAACATGGGTGTTACTGATCACCCATGACGACGCTTTACTCAAATGCGGACCTTTTCAATGTCCCCTCGACAGGACTTACATTGGAATGGTATGATTGGCTACCAAGACACTCCGTCAACTCGTTTAATCAAGTAGCCCAAGCCTTCCTAGATCACTTCTCCATAAACATTGTTAATAAGGCTACCATGACCGAACTTATTCCACATGACAAGATATGATGATGAGTCTATCACTAAATTTTTCACTCACTAGCGCAACCTAATTAACCATATAAAATTTCAATTTCCTCAAATTGAACTCATAGATTTGTTTACTTGGGCTTGCAAAAGACACATTTCACCCACTTTGTAGGTGCGGACCTTTTGCACTTTTGACAAGGCATTCATCATGGTGCGAAATTGGAAATCAGTACTATCGAAGAGAAGAAAATTCAACTTCATAACAAGAACATCGCATTCAAATCAAATGATGCTTCTTTATCTTGAAACCCCAAAACAACTATTCAAAACCCAAAGGATTTGTCAATACCGTAGTTCTCAAGGTTGATCCCCCTCATCATTCAAACTTAGCCAAACCTCCTTCTAATCTCTCTCCCATCCAAGCTTTCTAGTTCGGACGATAACAATGAAAGTACACTTTGATAGGATAATCTTACTCTTCTATTTTGGAAAATCTTGTTAAGGCTGGTGCCATTACCCTCCCACTTATGAAACCACATACTGGTTTTGACCTTGAGTGACCCATGTCTGCATGGTTTAACGAACATGAATTTTGCAACTATCATCGCATCAAAGGTCATAGCGATAATAAATGCATCACCTTGAAGAATATTGTCCAAGAAATGTTAGAAAACAGAGATCTAGTCTTGGATAGCCCGAATGCACCCACTAACCAAAACCTACACATATTCAAGAAGCCATTCCCTAATCATGCCCCATCTTCCAACCAAGTTTGGTGACATTTTAAACAATGATAGCATGTCCATGAAGTCCATGCTATTTTTTATTACATACCATTTGCTTCCCAATTGCCTCATGTTCCTTCCATAGATGAAATCTTAACCCAAGCTCCACTACCTACACAAGATCCAATTTCATCTACTACTCCACCCATAGGGGAACCCCCTTCATTTTCTCCATCACCCATGGAAGAGCCTATAAATAGCATGCCACCTTTGACTCCTCAAATTTCTGAGTTGTTGTAAGTGGCACCTCTCCTCCTCATAAGAGATGTATTTCCACCACCTACACCATCACAAGGAGATTCCACCTTGTCTGGCCCATCCTCTCCTCTACCCATAGAGGATGTTGTAGAACTACCATTGCCTTTCGATGACCATGCACCATCGGACCTTTAGGATCCCGGTAATCTATTTTCGTCTCTCTTACCTACCGAGTCGAGGATAGCCATTTCACTTTGTCTCAAACACATTTTACAAGAATTACAAATCGATCCATGTCGGCTCCGCTTACAATAGCACCATTTTCACGCTTGGTCGATCGCCTAGACTATGTTGATAGATCCTTACTTTGGGGATGCAATCTACTTCCTATTTCAACACAAATGCAAATTGTCCTCATTGACACCTCCACTATATATCCAAAAGTGTTTCAGGTAAGTGTAGCAAGTTGGGGGACAATTAAGTGGACATCAAATCCTAAATTTTACATCAAAAATAGGAAAACATCAAATTTAGTCTTCCGCGGATTTGAACCATGCCAAAAGTCAAAAATATGTCATAAAAATGGTAGCATCACATAGGGGATACTATTAGCTTTGTAGAAAAAAATTGATTTTAAAGTGAATAGAATAGGATAAATGTCATTTTATAATATTTTACTAATAGTAGGTCTTTAAGACACTTTTTCCCGTGAATTTTTATGTCTACGTTTAAGATCTGAAAATTTTGTTTCACTTGTCGAATGTGATAAAAATTATACCATCCCAACCATGGTGAAACTATATACATGTTCAACAAAAAAATTATTTGATTTCAATATTTTTGAAGAAGTTATGGCAGCAAATAGAAAGTGATATGTTTTCTTTAGGTTTTTCAGGACCACTTTCATGGAAAAAATCATAAAAAATAAAATATTGCTCAAAAAAATATAAAATAAAATCTATCACAAGGTAGATAATGGCATCTAAATTCTCACCAAAGGAAAAATATATATATCAATTTGTGTTCATCCAAATTATGGGCAAACAAATTACAATTTTATAGGAGTTTTAAAAAAAATACCAAGTCATTGAATTTTGAGTGCTTAATATAGCTAAACTTGTTCATTTTTAAAAAAGTAGTAGTTTGAAACTAGATTCTGGATGTTATGATTCATATCTATATAAGTTTTCTAGTTTTGAGTGTATGCATTGATAATAATCCCCACAAGTTGATATTATGTTGTTATTTACAATATGACATCCACTTATGACCCCTTTTTGTCCCCCCAACTTCTGTAGTTACCCTTTCGAGAGACAAAACCAAACATAACCATGACTATTGCAACACCTTCCACATCACCACCCATGGCCCAACTCACACCTCTACCCATAACCCAACATACATCTACATAAAAACACCTACCCTCTCCTATATCATCCCCTTACCTAAACCTATCACTACCTTAGGGGTCATACTGAAAGCTAGCCTTACTCACCCACCCACAAAATTAGATTTAGCCACATATTCCAAAACTAATGCTAAAGTTACCTTGGCCCCTAAAAAGAAGATCCAATCTCCTAGATATCATACACCAACCTTGCCTACCATGCCCTATCACCTTCACCCTTCCATCCATCCTAGGACCTCACCCCTCAACCCTAGCAAAGAAACCCCTGTCGACCGAGAAACCAAGAATGCAACAACCCATTTCCCATCACGGACCTCTAATATACCCAACCGACCCACACAACTTCCACCCTCACCCGTAACCCTCTTACCACCCATACCTCCACTATTGTCCATAACTTCTTCACTACCCATGACACTTTATTATCTGTCACTCACACTCCCTTAACCTACACCACCCACCTAAATAGCATCTCGGTTACCCCCATGGATAACCCATCCTCTTCAACCATTGGATTTTACCTCCACATCTAATATACACATGTCATCGTTTCCTAAAAATACGTAACCTAAAGCTAAAAATCTGCTACCCTCCAATAAGGTAGTTAAACACACCAAACCTTCCATTGCCAACTCTTCTACCATGCTTATACACAAGAAGATGTGACCAATAACTAAGACCACACCACACACCAAAATAGTAGACCATCCTAATCCCCCTCTTATAAAGCCTCTTCCTCCACAATCAGCCACACACATGTACCAAAACCCACATTCACCTCCCATTTTGATCCACTAGCAGGATCCTAAGCAAAAATCTTAGCAAGTCTCCTCAAAACATTCGTCATCACATTACCACCTCTTAGACCTTACAACCCACTCAAACCCAAACCAAAAGGGTTTGTGAAACAAATTTTTTCCTACCATCATGTGCCTGGACACAATGTAGAGAAATACATAAAGATTTAAAAACCACTCTTGTCCAATTGTGTCCTCCCAAGAAAATTTTGATGATGAATGATCTTCTTGATGAGGACCCCATTTCGCTTTCAGCAATTTCCATAGACCTTCTCTTATTACCTACTCAGTGACCAAAATATCCACCCCCACAACTCTTTGATCCACCCCCAAGATTCGAGATCAACATGGTTTGTATAAGAGAGCTGGCCAAACCACCACCAAAATACCAATGTGCCCTACTAATTTCACATGGATCATATCCCCCACTAGGTTTTTGTACCTCATGCCACTATACCTTCCATGACACACCCTCTTCATCCACCTCCCTCATATTAACATGATCAACATTATCACCCGTGTTCAAAAAGACAAGGGCAAGGTAAAATCAACTATCCCATCAACCAACCCCACCTAACATACCGGTCACACCCATACCCAAACTCACCATTTGAGGTCATGTATATCCTATTTTTAATGGATTCACACATCACACAATGCTTAAAAACTACACCAATCCCCCCTCAAAATGTCGTTATATGACCTTGTTCAAACCTAGGAGTCACATCATCAAACCCTCATGGAGGTCCTTCAATCTATTGAAGTCTTACCAAATGACCTTACACCCGTAGCCTCCACATTACCCCTCACCACGTATCCTCTCTCACTAGGTCTTCACCTTCCTCTACACCTCCACCTACTCGTCAAGTGGTTTCCCTCACTTTTTAGATGAAGAGATCACTCCCTTCCATTCCGACGAACTCGACCCCACTCTTTTCATCTCCATCTTTATCGATAATATATGCATACGACATGTTATGATTGATGGTGGTGCTAGCATTAATATCATATCCTCCCGTACCATACGACCAAATGTAGATACCTACCAATTGCATGCATGGTAACCTGGTTATGTTGCACTCCTTGAATGACACCATGACCTTTACCACCGGTACCATTGTTCTCCATGTCCGCGTGGGCCCCCGAAATATCCTAAAAATTTTCTATGTCCTAGAAGGGAGTTCCAAAGATAACTTTATGCTCATCCAACATTGGATCCATGTCATGGGTTGTGTCCCTTCAACTTTACATCAATGCCTCAAATTTGAACATGAGAGACATAATTACACCATCCCTACCGACCCATCACCTGTTAAGACTTGTAACATGCTATATTGGCCCAATAATGTGCTTGTACCAGTCAAGGAATCTGCTACTATCACCACTTCACCTTCACCGATAAGCCTATACACCAAAACAGCCACTACCTCTGTTGTATCTAACCTTGATATCCCCACTGCAGTTGTAGCCTCTACCATTGACTCACTTATTTCCCCATCATCTAGCAAGCCATCTATCCCCGCTACCCACATACTAACTACTGATCCCTTAGAAGGTGTTTTTCAATGCCTCACTCTAGGGAATACCGCCTATACAATATCAACACCTTCCTCACCCCACAAGAGTATGGGAATCTGCATCAACACCCCAGCTATGACATCCGCATCGGTGATGTTTTTCCTTATGGCCCTCCCCACCTTTGCACCAACCTAACATATGGGGAACTTGATATTTCCACCTATAAACCTAAACCTCCATCCCAAGCCCAACCATTTTCGTCTAACCTACACTCCCTCACTAACCACCGCTTCACTCACACTTTCCTCCACTTGCGCATGGAAAGGATTTGGCTTCAGCTTTTATGACCAAATCTGTTATACTGTCATTTCTTGCACCTCTCGTAAACACAATGATCGTATTGGCATTGGTTTTGATGATCCACCCTCCAATAAGTTTCACGTCGACCTTATCCAGGATGAGAAATCTTCCCCATCTCATTCACCCACATTACCATCTTCACCCATGGAGTCCATACATCCTGAATCTATTCCTCCTAAAAAATCATAAACACCATTTCCACGATCGCTAACCCATCAACATGATAAAGAGGATCCCTTTTCTCTCCCATTCTTGTATCCTAACATGATCGATGATGATACACCTTCTATTAATGTCGTTTAATGTCAGGATGATGATTCCATCCTCACCTACCTTGGTGTGGAAGACTCTTATATTCATCGGTCATTACCCTCTCGAGATGTAAACCATGTTAAATGAATCAATCATTAAAATCAACATTAACGTAATGACCTGCACATTCTAAAGATCGACCAATCCTTAGATGTTACTAAACAGAAGCCTTCACCTATTTCCTTAAAGACCATGGCAATACTTTTTCTGGTCCTATGCCGATATGCATAGAATCAACTCTAAAATCATGGTCCACAATATCGTAACCATTCTGATGCCAAAACCATCAAACAAAAGCTATGGAAAATGCATCCTCACATTGCTCTTTCGGTCAAGGAAGAGCTTGACCTACTCTCGGTTTTCTTTATCCTACCCATTAACTATCCCCAATTGATTTCTAACATCATTCCTATCACAAAGGTGACAGGGGACTCCACATTTGCACAAATTTTTGTGACCTTAACCTCGCTTTGTCCCAACTATGATTTCCCACTACCAGGCATTGACCAAATAGTTGATCTCACCACTGGCCCTAAAATGTTATCACTCATGGATGGTTTCTTGGGCTACAATAAAATATTACAAGCTTCGGAGGATCAACACAAGACTTCCTTCATCACCCCTTGGGGACCTTCTATTGAGTCATGCCTTTTGGCATAAAAATTTTGGTGCTACATATCGGTGAGCCATGACTTACATCTTCCATGACATCATGCATCACATACTTTGGAAGATTATGTAGATGACCTACTTGACAAATCCAAACATCGAACTAAACACCTACCTGTCCTTAGAGTCATCTTTGACCACCTCATCAAGTATTTTGTTTGTCTTCAACCAAAGAAGTGTGTCTTTATGGAACTTTCTGAAAAACTCATGGGTTTCATTGTATCTTTTTGTGGAATAGAAGTCGATCTGTTAAAGTCAAGGCTATTCTATAAATTCTTCCACCCACTAATCTCTGTCAACTTCAAATCCTACAAGGTAAGATGTAATCCATTCATCATTTTATCTCACATGATTTCACCATTTTCAACCATTTCATCATCTTCTCAAGAAATATGTTTCATTCCAATGGCATGATGAATGCCATAAAGCATTTGAGGCCTTAAAACAATACCTTCTTAAACCACCAAGACTCATTCCTCCTAAAGATGACCAACCCTTTTACCCATATATTTCACCAAAGTGACCATTCTTTAGGTGTACCAAAAACGTATCAAATGTGCACTATGAAAAATGTATTCATGAACGGACCTTTCAAAGGTTGGTGACCTCATCCTCAAGGAAAATCAACATGTATCCAAAGAGGAGAAAAGTAAACGAGGAAAATTTTCTCCTAATTAGCTTAGACCCTATATCATTACCCATGCCTATGGATCAAGTGCTTATCGTTTGTCTTCACTCGAAGGTAAACCCGAACCCGAGACCCTTAATGCCTTGCATCTTTGACCATTCTATTTTTGATATCAAGTCCTATATCACTTTCTGTCAATCGATCACTCATCCCTTGAGCATTGTTCACCTTCCATATTACCCATTTTGAGGATCCATGACTAAACAAGAAACATGTTATTACCCATCACCATTTTAGCCTTATCTTCAATATGAGTACCACGGCTATACTTGATAGCATGATTCTCATGGATAATTTTTGTCTTCTTCAAGATGGAATCCCATGGTTGTTCATCACTCCAAAAACCTCTTTCATAGTTAATCTTTGTGTGCTACGGTTTTGTCTTCTAAATAAGAACCCAATCTTCCTTTATAGTATTTTCCATGACTTAAACGTCCAAAAACAGAAGGGATACAACTCCTTGAGTCAAAATTCCAACAAAAGATGACTCCCTCAAACGAGACATCTCTTCACTCTATTTCCACCACTATAAATAGATTTCTCCCTTAAAGGACAACTATATAAGGTCATTACTAAAATGTAATAAATATCCAGAAGCTTCCCACATCGATCAGCTTCACAAAGACCTCAAGGAGATAATATACTCATCCCATATAGACTTCCCACATCAATCAATCTATTACAAACCAACAAATGAAGGAAAAAGATGAAATTTTTGTCATGGACTTACCTATTCTTGATCCTGGGTTACTTGTTCCAAAAGACACGTTTTCGTACACTAAGTTACACTACACTGCCTATTCTCACCTCCTTGCCTTTTAGCCTAATTTCCTTGTTACTCAAGGGACTTTCTCGCAAATGTGACATTTTGTGATTATGCAACTTTCTTCACCCTTAGAATGGTCCATTACGCAATTCCTTTAGGGTATTATGTTCATAAGCATCTCTTAGGTATGTTAACTCATTAGGTTCTTATCAATTAGGCATCTCTTTTACCACCTCTTACCATTCACCTTCCTCATTACTTATTGATTATCCTATACAAGACTAGCTCATCGACACCTATATTTAACAACCATTCAATTATGCCTATGACTTACATTTAACCATGCATGTGACCTACACTCAATCATTCCTATGACCTATATTCACCCCTAATCACCTATCAATCCATTCCTTTCCTTCATCACAATATTTCCTAGCTTATGGTATAAATACATCGGCTTTGATGTTCCTTTTTCCCTAGACTATGTAGGCAACACTCCGAGGGCATGGAACCCTTGAAGGTTAGCTTGGTAACTCTCTACCCTAACCAATTCCCCCTTTCCCTTTCCTTTTCCTATTCACATTATACCCTTGTTAGTTTCCTTTCTATATCAATAACTAGAAATTAAACCACACAAGCAACAATTGCTAAACATATTTACCATCATAATTTACAAATTCATTTAATCACATCTACCATTTCTCTACCATAATCATAAATTTTCCTACAAATCATCTTAACATGATCCATACCATCACAAATTCCACACATTAATGAATTATAAATTCAATCAACCATAAAACCTGACTCAACCATGCCTAACTAACCTAACTCCACCATGCCTACATCAACCTGACTCCAACCATGCCTAAACTAACCTGACTCGATCCATGCCTAGGACCTGACTTGATCCATGCCTGAATCAACCTAACTCCATCTTGCCTAAACTAACCTAACTCAATCCATGCATATGACCTGACTCCATCCATACCTATGACTCGACTCCATTCATGCTATGACTGTCTCCATCCATGCCTAAGACCTAACTCTATCATGCCTAACTTACCTAGTTCCCATCACATGTACAACATCATCATCAAAAGTACATATACACATTATGCCATAAACATCATCATTGTGATATATATAAATCATCAACATCTCTACCTATTTGCTTAAATATCTCCAATATACAATGTCTCCAATACAAATTTCTTAAAATCATTGGCATGTAGGCCGTATCATATACAAAACATTATCACCACGTAGGTTGGTATCATATGAAAACCATCATTAGAACGTAAGCCGATATCATATACAAAGATCATTGGCACACATATCACTCCAAATCATCGATAATCCCTATACTATACAAAACGGTGATATCCCTCAGCTACTCCTCAAATCTCTATGTTGGTCTCTCTCGACTCCTCTTCCACTCTTGTGTGGTGCCCTACACCTACCTCACCACCTACCATGGGCCTTGATCTAGCTTGGTGGCCTCAGCCTGCTCCTACCTCTGGGCTCACTAGCCCCCTGTGCTCTCCACACTGTGAGTGTGGGATCGGGTCCTCTCACTCGAGGTCTGTTGTGCTTAGTACTCCACAAATGAAAGGAAATCTATCCCCACTACTACTAAATGATCATGATAATACCTCACCTCACCTAGGGCATCCATGAATCTTACCATGGGAACTTTCTGAGGAGGTTTCATGGGTCTCACCACAACCTGTGTACTCTACCCTATCAATAAGGGTCTCTGACCCTGTACATGTACATGCGCACCATGGGATCCTATCCCCGAGGCACTGTCCCTAATGCCTCTACCGATAGTGCTAGTGCACATGTAGCAATCCGGGCCTATAAGGCCACAATATTTTCCTTTGTAGTAGCTAAGTAACCCTACAACCCTATCACATGTTCCTATAGGGTAGCCACCTACTCCCCATCTCTAGCCCCACCCTATGTAAGTAACTGCCCTTGTAATGTTGTGACCTGGGCTCAAGGGCCATAACTTGTGCTCGTAACGTGACCACCTTTTCTTGTGACCCTATCGGTTGTCACTGTAAACTGTAACTTGGCCTGTAAGGCGGCCACCTATTAATATAACATGTCCCTCTAGACAGTGAGGGTGGGCATGTCTAGCAGCCTGATCTCGGGTGGCGTTGCTCATACTGAAATTTGCCCACCACTATTTGTATCTGTCTGTCTGTACACCTAACATCATCAATGTGTTAGTCCACTAGTACCTCCTCTAGCCCCATCAACATGGTCGATCATCATGCAGGGGACATCAGCCTCTCCACGTCATCCCTCCTATATTGTGGGAAGGGAGGTGGTACATCTTCTGCAATAGCCCAAACTGTTATCTGACCCTATCTACGAGTATCAACTCATGCTCTCCCACGCAACGCCCCTCTATCCATTAAACTAGATCTATCTGGTCTAACTCCACGGCCATCCACCCATATGATGGAAAACCCATGTAGGGCCTCCAAATAATGTCCACACCGGATAACCCCTCTAGTAAACGCCTATAATAGGCTACATTGTGTGTATACTTTGTAGATCTACGTGCTCTAATGTAATCGACACCGGCCAAGACTGTAACCCACTCGAAAAAAACATGGCTTGAATGCATCAGCCCGGGCATACCTAATGGCCTCCTCGTATATAATGTGCTCATATGCCCAATAGTGGAGAAGAAAGGTACAACATAGGTTAAATCGCCATAATCTCCTATATGCCCACAACTCCCTGTACAACTGCACCAAGTATGTTGGTCCCCAAGCAAAGTGTTTCCTCTCCTCCATCATGTCATGAAGGACCCCCATCAACACCTGTGGGAATCTCCCACCCTCTGCATCTGGTAGTGCAAAACAATACACTACCTCCATAATCAAAACTACTAACCTCATCTCCTCTAGATGGGTTGCATACATCTCACCATAGCTTAGAATGGTGCTATAAAACCTCATCTCCTCCATACCCTCAACAAAAACTATCAGAATCAACTCCTCAGAGGCCTCTAAGGAGATATAATACACCTACTATCCCATTATCGGTAGGCGTAAGATCAGATAGAAATCCTCTAGAGTTCTTGTCACCACCGGTCAAGAAATGGAATGTGTTGGTCATTGTATCCCATCTATCGATGAGTACGAAAATAAGGCTAGGCTCTCGTACTTATGTGCTATAACATCTAATGCCTATCAAGTTTATGTTCATCACAAGCCTCTACTCATTGGTTGTCGCACTCCCTATACCTCCATGGATAGGGCGGTATTGGTCTCTCATCCATAGCTGCTCTATGGCCTACATTCAACACAACACAAACATTATTCAACTTACCTTTAACCAACATCTCCCTCCCCCCCAAACATCACCCTTACCAACCTTGACCGCTTTTCCTACAAACCTCAACTCTCTAACCTAAATCCCTTTTCCTACAAACCTCAACCTTCCAACCTAAACCATAAACCCCAAACCCCAACCTAACCTCTCCAAAACTAACCCCATCAACCACACTGCACTTCCTAAACCCCAAACCCTAAAACCTTGAACCTAAAACCCTTCAAACCTAAACCCTCCAACCTAAACCCTAAACCCCAAACCCTAACCTAACCCCACCCTGAACCTAAAACCCTTCCAACCTAAACCCTCCAACTTAAACCCTAAACCCCAAACCCCCAACCCTAACAAACCTACACCCTAAATTCACTAACTAGCGCCAGAGTCACTCCTAATCGACATCGGTCCATGCTAAATCGACATCGAGTTCTTCAAATCTCGACCAATGTTGGTATATACGAGACTAACGTTGGCCATACCTCGACCAACGTCGATCCATCATTCTATTACGCCAAAACCCAAGCCCCCAATTTTCTTCCCCCAATTTCTCCTAGACACCTACCCAAACTTTCCCCAAATCCCTCTCCAACCCTATTCAACATACTTATACATTTTCCCAAACCTCCTCTCACCCATTTTAACCACCAAATTTAAAATTCTCTACCCTACCCACACCACCTTAACCCATATTCCCTTCTACATTTAACAAACAATACATAGAAAATATTCTCTCTTACCTCATCTCAAAGATCACCTCCACGGTGGTACATCTAGCCGTTGTGCTAGTAGTCCACCCCGCCTCTCTTGTCTCCACCATGTAACACCTCTACCTCTAACCTCTCCACCAATCCACTCACTCTGTCTGATCTCGTGGGCCCATCCACTTGACTCCTCTCCCCACCTAGATCTCTCCACCTCACCTTGGTATGGTACTACATACTTCTCTCACCACAAAGCACAACTCATTCAATGCTCTATCATTTTCAAAAATTCAACAACATACAAATGAATCCGTACTATACAGATTTTTCCCTTTTATATACCCACATCGACTTGACCGGCATGGGTTATACCTAGACCGACATCAATCTTGTGCCCTAGAAAACCATGGTCGGTTGAACCTAAAGTGACATCAGTCTTGTGCCATAAAAACTCGTGATTGGCTTACCTAGACCATCACCGGTTACGTATGACTGGCATCGATTACCTGTCATACTCTTGTCTATACCCTTTCCCCATTTCTGACCAACATTTACCCTTCCCCGCCACCGTTTGACCTTACCAACCCTTATCGCAACTTACCTCCAAGCCGACATTACCTATACCTATCCATAATTTCATTTAGAGACTTGTTATTTTACCCTTACCTCGGCCCTACATGTGTCGTGACCTAACTACCTAGACCTAAAACATTGTTAGCATCCTATGAACTCATGTGCTCGCTATAACTTGCGACGTTGTTACCCGTGTTTTTTGACCTAATGACCTTACCTTGCCTATTTCTGTGTTGTTTATCCTAACCTAAACTTTGGTGTACCTGAATATACCTAAACTTTCTTACACCTTACGTATGTTGTGTTTCCACACCATATCCTATGCCTTGGATAACGAAATCACTTCAACCTTGTACGGATAAACCTATTAACCTTGGACAATGTAGCGTTTGTAATTTCATCAACCTGGAACCATGTCGTAATTTATAATGCGTGTGTGTGTTAAATCGCCATTCGCTTTTACCCCTGGACCATTTACTTGTTTTCCTATTTTTGACTCTCTATCATTTCCCAAATTCACCCACATCTATGCTCCTTTTCACCATACCCACCTTTTATCAAACTACTCACCACTTCCATATTCCACCTCACCGAGTTCTTAGTTTGAGGGGGATCACATTCACCCACACATGGGGCAAACCTAACCCCACCTGAACCTAAAACCCTTCCAACCTAAACCCTCTAACTTAAACTCTAAACCCCAAACCCCCAACCCTAACAAACCTACACCTTAAATTCACTAACTAGCGCCATCCTCCTAATCGACATCGTCCATGCTAAATCGACATCGAGTTCTTCAAATCGACCGACTAATGTTGGTATATCTGAGACTAACGTTGGCCATACCTCGACCAACGTCGATCCACTTTGTTACTACGCCAAAACCCAAGCCCCGATTTTCTTCCCCATTTCTCTGACACCTACCCAAACTTCCTACAAATCCTCTCCAACCCTATTCAACATACTTATACATTTTCCCAAACCTCCTCTCACCCATTTTAACCACCAAATTTAAAATTCTCTACCCTACCCACACCACCTTGACCCATATTCCTTCTACATTTATCAAACAATACATAGAAAATATTCTCTCTTACCTCATCTCAAAGATCACCTCCACGGTGGTACATCTAGCCGTTGTGCTAGTAGTCCACCCCGCCCCTCTCTTGTCTCCACCATGTAACACCTCTACCTCTAACCTCTCCACCAATCCACTCACTGCTCCGATCTCGTGGGCCCATCCACTTGACTCCTCTCCCCACCCAGATCACTCCACCTCACCTTGGTATGGTCCCACATACTTCTCTCATGACAAAGCACAACTCGTTCAGCGCTCTATCATTTTCCAAAAGTCAAAAACATACAAATGAATCCGTCTTATACAGATTTTTCCTTTTATATACCCACATCGACTTGACCGGCATGGGTTATACCTGACCGACATCAATCTTGTGCCCTAGAAAACCATGGTCGGTTGAACCTAAAGTGACATCAGTCTTGTGCCATAAAAACTCGTGATTGGCTTACCTAGACCATCACCGGTTACGTGTATGATGACCGCATCGATTACTGTCATACTCTTGTCTATACCCTTTCCCCATTTCGACCAACATTTACCCTTCCCCGCCACCGCTTTGACCTTACCAACCCTTATCGCAACTTACCTCCAAGCCGACATTACCTATACCTATCCATAATTTCATTTAGAGACTTGTTATTTTACCCTTACCTCGGCCCTACATGTGTCGTGACCTAACTACCTAGACCTAAAACATTGTTAGCATCCTATGAACTCATGTGCTCGCTATAACTTGCGACGTTGTTACCGTGTTTTTGACCTAATGACCTTACCTTGCCTATTTCGTGTTGTTTATCCTAACCTAAACTTTGGTGTACCCGAATATACCTAAACTTTCTTACACCTTACGTATGTTGTGTTTCCACACCATATCCTATGCCTTGGATAACGAAATCACTTCAACCTTGTCACGGATAAACCTATTAACCTTGGACAATGTAGCGTTTGTAATTTCATCAACTCGGAACCATGTCGTAATTTATAATGCGTGTGTGTGTTAAATCGCCACTTTGCCTTTTTACCCCGGACCATTTACTTGTTTTCCTATTTTTGACCTCTATCATTTCCCAAATTCACCCACATCTATGCTCCTTTTCACCATACCCACCTTTTATCAAACTACTCACCACTTCCATATTCCACCTCACCAGGTTCTTAGTTTGAGGGGGATCACATTCACCCACACATGGGGCAAACCTAACCCCACCCCTGAACCTAAAACCCTTCCAACCTAAACCCTCTAACTTAAACTCTAAACCCCAAACCCCAACCCTAACAAACCTACACCTTAAATTCACTAACTAGCGCTACTCCTCCTAATCGACATCGGTCCATGCTAAATCGACATCAGTTCTTCAAATCGACCAATGTTGGTATATACGAGACTAACGTTGGCCATACCTCGACCAACGTCGAGTCCATCATTACTACGCCAAAACCCAAGCCCCCGATTTTCTTCCCCCATTTCTCCTGACACCTACCCAAACTTCCTACAAATCCCTCTCCAACCCTATTCAACATACTTATACATTTTCCCAAACCTCCTCTCACCCATTTTACCCACCAAATTTAAAATTCTCTACCCTACCCACACCCCCCTGACCCATATTCCCTTCTACATTTAACAAACAATACATAGAAAATATTATCTCTTACCTCATCTCAAAGATCACCTCCACGGTGGTACATCTAGCCGTTGTGCTAGTAGTCCACCCCGCCCCTCTCTTGTCTCCACCATGTAACACCTCTACCTCCAACCTCTCCACCAATCCACTCACTCTGTCGATCTCGTGGGCCCATCCACTTGACTCCTCTCCCCCCACCTAGATCTCTCCACCTCACCTCGGTACGGTACCACGTACTTCTCTCACGACAAAGCACAGCTCGTTCAATGCTCTATCATTTTCCAAAATTCAAAAACATACAAATGAATCCGTCTTATCTGATTTTTCCCTTTTATATACCCACATCGACTTGACCGCATGGGTTATACCTAGACCGACATCAATCTTGTGCCCTAGAAAACCATGGTCGGTTGAACCTAAAGTGACATCAGTCTTGTGCCATAAAAACTCGTGATTGGCTTACCTAGACCATCACCGGTTACGTATGATGGCATCGATTACTGTCATACTCTTGTCTATACCCTTTCCCCATTTCGACCAACATTTACCCTTCCCACGCCACCGTTTGACCTTACCAACCCTTATCGCAACTTACCTCCAAGCCGACATTACCTATACCTATCCATAATTTCATTTAGAGACTTGTTATTTTACCCTTACCTCGGCCCTACATGTGTCGTGACCTAACTACCTAGACCTAAAACATTGTTAGCATCCTATGAACTCATGTGCTCATTATAACTCATGCGACGTTGTTACCCGTGTTTTTGACCTAATGACCTTACCTTGCCTATTTCGTGTTGTTTATCCTAACCTAAACTTTGGTGTACTGAATATACCTAAACTTTCTTACACCTTACGTATGTTGTGTTTCCACACCATATCCTATGCCTTGATAACGAAATCACTTCAACCTTGTACGGATAAACCTATTAACCTTGACAATGTAGCGCGTTTGTAATTTCATCAACTCGGAACCATGTCGTAATTTATAATGCGTGTGTGTGTTAAATCGCCATCGCTTTTACCCTGGACCATTTACTTGTTTTCCTATTTTTGACCTCTATCATTTCCCAAATTCACCCACATCTATGCTCCTTTTCACCATACCCACCTTTTATCAAACTACTCACCACTTCCATATTCCACCTCACCGCCTCTTAGTTTGAGGGGGATCACATTCACCCACACATGGGGCAAACCTAACCCCCCCCGAACCTAAAACCCTTCCAACCTAAACCCTCTAACTTAAACTCTAAACCCCAAACCCCCAACCCTAACAAACCTACACCTTAAATTCACTAACTAGCGCCAGTCACTCCTAACTGACACTGGTCCATGCTAAATCGACATCAGTTCTTCAAATCCTGACCAATGTTGGTATATACAGACTAACGTTGGCCATACCTCGACCAACGTCAGTCACTGTTACTACGCCAAAACCCAAGCCCCGATTTTCTTCCCCCCATTTCTCCTAGACACCTACCCAAACTTCCTACAAATCCCTCTCCAACCCTATTCAACATACTTATACATTTTCCCAAACCTCCTCTCACCCATTTTAACCACCAAATTTAAAATTCTCTACCCTACCCACACCACCTTGACCCATATTCCTTCTACATTTATCAAACAATACATAGAAAATATTCTCTCTTACCTCATCTAGCATCACCTCCACGGTGGTACATCTAGCCGTTGTGCTAGTAGTCCACCCGCCCCTCTCTTGTCTCCACCATGTAACACCTCTACCTCTAACCTCTCCACCAATCCACTCACTCTGCTCGATCTCGTGGGCTCATCCACTTGACTCCTCTCCCCCACCTAGATCTCTCCACCTCACCTTGGTATGGTACTACATACTTCTCTCACCACAAAGCACAACTCGTTCAATGCTCTATCATTTTCAAAAATTCAACAACATACAAATGAATCCGTATTATACAGATTTTCCTTTTTATATACCCACATCGACCTGACCGGCGTCGGTTATACCTAGACCGACATCAGTCTTGTGCCCTAGAAAACCATGGTCGGTTGTACCTAAATTGACATCGAGTCTTGTGCCATAAAACTCGTGATTGGTTTACCTAGACCATCACCGGTTAAGTATGACCGGCATCGATTACCTGTCATACTCTTGTCAATACCCTTTCCCCATTTCCGACCAACATTTACCCTTCCCGCCACCGTTTGACCTTACCAACCCTTATCGCAACCTACCTCCAAGCCTACATTACCTATACCTATCCATAATTTCATTTAGAGACTTGTTATTTTACCCTTACCTCGGCCCTACATGTGTGGTGACCTAACTACCTAGACCTAAAACATTGTTAGCATCCTATGAACTCATGTGCTCGCTTATAACTTGACGTTGTTACCCGTGTTTTTGACCTAATGACCTTACCTTGCCTATTTCGTGTTGTTTATCCTAACCTAAACTTTGGTGTACTGAATATACCTAAACTTTCTTACACCTTACGTATGTTGTGTTTCCACACCATATCCTATGCCTTGGATAACGAAATCACTTCAACCTTGTACGGATAAACCTATTAACCTTGGACAATGTAGCGTTTGTAATTTCATCAACCGGAACCATGTCGTAATTTATAATGCGTGTGTGTGTTAAATCGCCACTTGCCTTTTACCCCTGGACCATTTACTTGTTTTCCTATTTTTGACCTCTATCATTTCCCAAATTCACCCACATCTATGCTCCTTTTCACCATACCCACCTTTTATCAAACTACTCACCACTTCCATATTCCACCTCACCGAGTTCTTAGTTTGAGGGGGATCACATTCACCCACACATGGGGCAAACCTAACCCCACCCCCGAACCTAAAACCCTTCCAACCTAAACCCTCTAACTTAAACTCTAAACCCCAAACCCCAACCCTAACAAACCTACACCTTAAATTCACTAACTAGCGCCACTCCTCCTAATCGACACTTTGGTCCATGCTAAATCGACATCGATTCTTCAAATCGACCAATGTTGGTATATACTGAGACTAACGTTGGCCATACCTCGACCAACGTCGATCCATCATTTTACTACGCCAAAACCCAAGCCCCGATTTTCTTCCCCATTTCTCCTAGACACCTACCCAAACTTCCTACAAATCCCTCTCCAACCCTATTCAACCTACTTATACATTTTCCCACACCTCCTCTCACCCATTTTAACCACCAAATTTAAAATTCTCTACCCTACCCACACCACCTTGACCCATATTCCCTTCTACATTTATCAAACAATACATAGAAAATATTCTCTCTTACCTCATCTCAACATCACCTCCACGGTGGTACATCTAGCCGTTGTGCTAGTAGTCCACCCCGCCCCTCTCTTGTCTCCACCATGTAACACCTCTACCTCTAACCTCTCCACCAATCCACTCACTCTGTCTGATCTCGTGGGCCCATCCACTTGACTCCTCTCCCCACCTAGATCTCTCCACCTCACCTTGGTATGGTCCTACATACTTCTCTCACCACAAAGCACAACTCGTTCAATGCTCTATCATTTTCAAAATTCAACAACATACAAATGAATCCGTATTATACGGATTTTTCCTTTTTATATACCCACATCGACCTGACCGCATCGTGTTAGTTATACCTAGACTGACATCAGTCCTGTGCCCTAGCACACCATGGTCAGTTGTACCTAAACTGACATCGGTCGTGTGCCATAAAAACTTCGTGATTGGCTTACCTAGACCGTCACCGGTTACGTATGATCGGCATCGATTACTGTCATACTCTTGTCAATACCCTTTCCCCATTTCTGACCAACATTTACCCTTCCCCGCCACCGTTTGACCTTACCAACCCTTATCGCAACTTACCTCCAGCCGACATTACCTATACCTATCCATAATTTCATTTAGAGACTTGTTATTTTACCCTTACCTCGCCCTACATGTGTCGTGACCTAACTACCTAGACCTAAAACATTGTTAGCATCCTATGAACTCATGTGCTCGCTATAACTCATGACGCGTTGTTACCCGTGTTTTTGACCTAATGACCTTACCTTGCCTATTTCTGTGTTGTTTATCCTAACCTAAACTTTGGTGTACTGAATATACCTAAACTTTCTTACACCTTACGTATGTTGTGTTTCCACACCATATCCTATGCCTTGGATAACGAAATCACTTCAACCTTGTACGGATAAACCTATTAACCTTGGACAATGTAGCGTTTGTAATTTCATCAACCTCGGAACCATGTCGTAATTTATAATGCGTGTGTGTGTTAAACGCCATCGCTTTTACCCTGGACCATTTACTTGTTTTCCTATTTTTGACCTCTATCATTTCCCAAATTCACCCACATCTATGCTCCTTTTCACCATACCCACCTTTTATCAAACTACTCACCACTTCCATATTCCACCTCACCAGGTTCTTAGTTTGAGGGGATCACATTCACCCACACATGGGGCAAACCTAACCCCACCCTGAACCTAAAACCCTTCCAACCTAAACCCTCTAACTTAAACTCTAAACCCCAAACCCCCAACCCTAACAAACCTACACCTTAAATTCACTAACTAGCGCCAGTCACTCCTAATCGACAACTTTGGTCCATGCTAAATCGACATCGAGCTTCTTCAAATCGACCAATGTTGGTATATACTGTACTAACGTTGGCCATACCTCGACCAACGTCGATCCATCATTGTTACTACGCCAAAACCCAAGCCCCGATTTTCTTCCCCATTTCTCCTAGACACCTACCCAAACTTCCTACAAATCCCTCTCCAACCCTATTCAACATACTTATACATTTTCCCAAACCTCCTCTCACCCATTTTAACCACCAAATTTAAAATTCTCTACCCTACCCACACCACCTTGACCCATATTCCTTCTACATTTATCAAACAATACATAGAAAATATTCTCTCTTACCTCATCTCAAAGATCACCTCCACGGTGGTACATCTAGCCGTTGTGCTAGTAGTCCACCCCGCCCCTCTCTTGTCTCCACCATGTAACACCTCTACCTCTAACCTCTCCACCAATCCACTCACTCACTGCTGTCGATCTCGTGGGCCCATCCACTTGACTCCTCTCCCCACCTAGATCTCTCCACCTCACCTTGGTATGGTACTACATACTTCTCTCACCACAAAGCACAACTCGTTCATGCTCTATCATTTTCAAAAATTCAACAACATACAAATGAATCCGTCTTATCTGATTTTTCCCTTTTATATACCCACATCGACTTGACCGCGCATGGGTTATACCTGACCGACATCAATCTTGTGCCCTAGAAAACCATGGTCGGTTGAACCTAAAGTGACATCGAGTCTTGTGCCATAAAAACTCGTGATTGGCTTACCTAGACCATCACCGTTACGTATGATGCATCGATTACTGTCATACTCTTGTCTATACCCTTTCCCCATTTCGACCAACATTTACCCTTCCCATACCACCGTTTGACCTTACCAACCCTTATCGCAACTTACCTCCAAGCCGACATTACCTATACCTATCCATAATTTCATTTAGAGACTTGTTATTTTACCCTTACCTCGGCCCTACATGTGTCGTGACCTAACTACCTAGACCTAAAACATTGTTAGCATCCTATGAACTCATGTGCTTGCTATAACTTCATGACGTTGTTACCGTGTTTTTGACCTAATGACCTTACCTTGCCTATTTACGTGTTGTTTATCCTAACCTAAACTTTGGTGTACCAATATACCTAAACTTTCTTACACCTTACGTATGTTGTGTTTCCACACCATATCCTATGCCTTGGATAACGAAATCACTTCAACCTTGTACGGATAAACCTATTAACCTTGGACAATGTAGCGTTTGTAATTTCATCAACTTTGGAACCATGTCGTAATTTATAATGCGTGTGTGTGTTAAATCGCCATTTGCGCTTTTACCCTGGACCATTTACTTGTTTTCCTATTTTTGACCTCTATCATTTCCCAAATTCACCCACATCTATGCTCCTTTTCACCATACCCACCTTTTATCAAACTACTCACCACTTCCATATTCCACCTCACCAGTTCTTAGTTTGAGGGGGATCACATTCACCCACACATGGGGCACCCACTTCTTATTTTTATCGGCATCGCTTACCAATACAAGCTATGTGACAAAAAGGGAAAATTATTAATAATTAATTTGATTATTTTAATTAAATTAAATATCCATCCTCACAATATCCATTATTTTATTACCTTAATTGACCTAATTTCCACCTCACCTAAACACCTCATCCAGCCACCTCACCCTAGACCTATTCTTGGCATGTTTCCATAACTGACAATAACTAATTCTTGCTTTCCTTAATGAGCTAAGATTTGGTCTAACCCTAAAATCAATCCTAAAATCTCTAACCACATTCCCGCTCATTACAAGGGAAGCTTCTATTCTAATCCATGAAAACAAACCAACTTGGCCTAAGAAATTAGAAATATCTACCCATTTTAGTAAACCTAGGAATCCCGCACTTAAGCTGATGCTTGGAACAATCTTTGGTTACCATTTATTCACCTTAGAAACCTTGTTTGAGGGTTGGAACATTTAAAAGACCAGAGAGGAGAACAATATCTAGCTACATGCAAGTAGAACCAAAGTCTTTTCACACACCTACATCCATATCCAGCAGACTAAAATCTAGAAGCATTTCACTCATGGTGACATTCTTGGAGGCACCACTATTGCACCAAGCTCCATCCCACCAACCGATCCTCATCACCACCCAATCATTGACTTGCATAGTGGTAAGTGTTTTATTACTAATCATTTCCATTTCTATTCTGCCCATAGAGTTGTCATCATTTTTGTTATCATTCTTTCATTAATATTTCCATTCCTCCATAGTCTACTTCCTGAAAAACTCAAAAACCTCACCCATCCCTTTATTAGATCACCTACCCTAGCCCTTCCATCTCTCTAAGTGCCCTCAGCATTCCCACAGGCCTCGCCATCCCCTTCTTTAGCTCTATCTAACCTCACCCAGACTCTGTAATAAGGTTTTATTAAATTACTATCACCCGACCCGTACCAAGCCGCTTACCCATGACCATCATCGATCTCCCTAAACCATCATCGATTACACACCGACCGACACCATCTCTTGTTTTTACACCTTCACCAATAATAGAACCACATAACCTACCACCAAGTGACCTAAACAACCCAAAACTTGACCTTGACTAGTTCCAGTAACCTGACACCTACCTACCCTTCAAATCTGACTATAGCCTAGCCCGTTATATTAGATTTTCTTATTGTGTTTGAATGAAATACCTAAATCATATCAACTATAGTAGGAATTTTCTTATTTCTCACATTAAGTTGTTTTAAACAATGGATTGACATCCATCTAGGGAGTATCACACTTCCCGGATCTAGCACACACTAGGCAGTCCACTATCATATATTATTTAACTATTCTTTTGTGGTCTTGTTTTCTATTTCAGGTAGTTCCTCCCATCCAAAAGGAAGCTCTCACAATCGGCACTAGATCGAGAAGTCAGAATGCACGCAACAACCATCAACCAACCCATTTAACATGTATTCCTCCTAGCCCATAACCTTATCTGTTTCATCATTTCAAAAACATGAAAAAAACGTGAAACATTTTGGCACACCAATGGGGGACCCATCAGGGGTTCTATTGCATTTTCTTCATTCCTAGGTGAAATTTGTGTGTTTTTTTCCCTTTAAAAGGCTTACACATTAATATTTTTCTCTAGTAATCTTCTCTTCTTTCTAATTTCTCTAAAAGAAACATTTCTATTGGTGCATTTAAAAAGGAATCATTCTTCTTTCTTTCTTTTTCGCATTTAGTGAAAGAGCATACCCTCTCCTATTCATCATTTGCTTCATCAATGTAACCTTTTTGATTTGGGCTTAAAATTGGTTGCATTACATTATGATTTTTTTGCATTTTTTAGCTCACATTAAAATGAGGAAACCTATATGCTTTGAAGTCATGCCTCCAGCGATGGTTGACACAAAAGAATCATAGAAAGCACATTTTCTCTCTCTCTCTCTCTATGTCTTACCAAACTTGCACAAAATTGAAATATACACATCTTTCTTAAACAACATCTTACATGGGAACACCTATCCACGATCACATGATCATATTGGTCAGGTACTCCCCAGCTCATTACCTCTGTCGAGTCATTATCTCAGAGGATGGCCCACCCCCACCATAACATACCTAAAACCTCTCCTTTTAGATATCCTTCTTTATAGGAATCCTTCCTCACCAAAAACTCTATTCTAAAATTCATGAGTCAGTCTTCTAAATAGCATAAGCTCAACACATTAAAAACCACTTGTTAGGTACATGTTTTTAGTGTTTGATTGACGTGCGTTTTGAGGTGTGAGGATACACTTCTCCATTTTTTCCATTTTGTTGCCTTACACACTCCACAATCACAGTTGGAGTATTCTAACTTCTTTTGAGTGTGTCAGGACTTCATTACATCATCTCCAGACCTCTGGGTTGATTATTTATCTCACTAAAATTCACAACAATCCATTTTTCTACATTTTCCATATTTCATAGTAACCGTCATTGGTTACCCTAACCAACATCGGTTTTGCTTAACCGGCATCGATTTTCTATTCTTTTGGGTTAAATTTCCTAAAGAACCCTTATTAAAAAAATTTTGTTTTCAAGTTCTTGTGAGTCTCTGTACTCTCTCTACTTTGGTCAATAGTCATCATATAAACTTGTTCATCTAACTCATTAACAATCTTTGCTTCATTTGGTAAAATTGTTCTTGTCTCATAGTAACGACCTCAGTTACCCCTTTAATCAGCATCGGTCATCCTTAACTGGTGTCGGTTACCTTATATTGAACATCAACTGATATATTACCCAAAATCTACCTATAGACACCTATTTTCTTCATTCTTACTACCCCTGTGTCATCTGCAGGATAAAAATCACCTGATATATACCCATTCACATGGTGTTGACTCATAGTCAAGCCAATGCTCTTATATTTCATGTGAGTTTTCAACCACTCCCGCCTAGTCCTTCACCACCCTTTTCATATCACCCATGGATCCAACCTTACCTACCACCATTGTTGTAGGTGATGAGGAATTTGCATGACTCCTTGATCAGAATCCCATGGCCTTACAGTTCTACCTTTCCCACTCTTCCACCCGAGACTCCTCAGGTCAGTTGATATACGACATGCCTATATCCATCTCTCTTTCCCTTATTCCCACTTCTACATCAGCCCCTAATAATGTGGCATTACCCTCACCTACTTCACCCCTAGTAGTTTCATAGCTAGGACCCATACCCACCATGACCTATTCATCTGCAGATACTTTGCACCTTTCATATCTATTGTCCCTCATCGACCACCCAAGCCATAGCCCCATCCGCACCCATTATCTCACAAATACCCATTACAACACAACCACCCATGGTGTTGGTGACCCCTACTCCATTCCAGAATCTTGTCCTCTCCATCCCATAAACACTACCCCCTAATCACTACTAGAGTCATGACGACCATCCCACCTACATACACATACTATCAACAACCCCCTATCTCATCTATCACCCATTCTAGATACATACCCTCTATGTTGTCCCCTATTCTCAACCTCCCTATTTGGCATCACCATACAATGGAATGCCACCCATCATCATAGGTTTAATACCAGCCCCCTTATGCCACAGGAGGAACCCTTCCACCATAACCTACTAATGACCTTATCAAATTGATGATGGAAAGGATGCAGACACTAGAAGCATCGGTTTCCGGCTCACGTAATTCTCTCACCTATGATGAAATATGTAATGAGCCCATTCATCTATCCATCCCTATTCGCCCATACCATGTACATTGGGAAATGCCAAAATTCAACCATTTTAATAGTAAAGAAGACCCATAACAACATTTTGTAGTCTTTCAAACATGGGTGTTACCTGATTGCCCATGATGATGCTTTACTCCTATGGACCTTCCCGATGTCCCTAATAGGACCTACATTGGACTGGTATAGTGGGCTACCAAGACACTCCATCTACTCATTTAATCAAGTATCCCAAGCCTTCTTAGATCACTTCTCCATCAACATTGTTAAGAAGGTTACCATGACTGATCTTTATTCCACACGACAATATGATGATGAGTCTATCGCTGACTTTTTGCTCATTGGCACAACCTAATTAACCAGCTCACATTTCAATTACCTCAAACTAAACTCATAGAGTTGTTTACTCGAGCTTGCGCAAGACACATCTCACCAACTCTGCAGGTGCAAACCTTTCACACTTTTGATGAGGCATTCACCATGGCATGGAAATTGAAATCTCATGCTATCGAAGAGAAGAAAATCAACTTCAGTAACAAGAACATCACGTTCAAATCAAATGATGCTTCTTCATCTTAAAACCCCAAAAAAACTATTCAAAACCCAAAGGATCTACCAATGTTGTAGTTCTCAAGGTTGGTCCCCTCATCAATCAAACCCAGCCAAACCTCCTTCTAATCTCTCTCCCATCCAAGATTTCTAGTTTAGACAAGAACAATGAAAGTACACTTCGATAGGAGAATCTTACTCTTCTATTTTGGAAAATCTTGTTAAGGTTGGTGTCATTACCCTTCCACCTATAAAACCACATATCTATTGGTTTTGACTTCTGAACCCATGCTCGCATGGTATAAGGAACATGACTTTTGCAACTATCATCATGTCAAAGGTCATAGTGACAATAATAACTATCACCTTCAAGAATATCACCCAAGAAATGTTAGACAACAAAGATCTAGTCTTGGATAGCTCGAATGCACCCACTAACCAACACCTAAACATCTTCAATAATTCATTCCTAATCATGCCCCATCTTCCAACCAAGTTGGTGACACTTAAAAATGATAGCATGTCCATGAAGTCCATGCTATATTTTATGACATACCGCTTGCTTCCCAATTGCCTCATGTTCCTTCCATAGATGAAATATTATCCCGAGCTCCACTAACTACACAAGAGCCAATTTCATCTATGCCTCCACCCATAGGGGAACCCCCTTCATTTTATCCATCACCTGTGGATGAGCCTATAATTAGCACACCACCTTTGACCCCTCAAATTTATGAGCAGTTGTTAGTGGCACCTCTCCTACTCATAGGAGATGCATGTCCACCACCTACACCATCACAAGGAGATTCCACCTTGTCTAGCCCATCCTCTCCTCTACCCATAGAGGATCTTGTAGAAATACCATTTCCTTTGGATGACCATTCACCATCAAACCTTCAAGATCTCGTTGATCTGCTTTCATCTCTCTTACCCACAGAGTCCGAGGCTAGCCATTTCCCTATGTCTCAAACACATTTTATAGGAATTACAACTCGATCCACGTTGGCCCCACTTACAATAATACCATTTTCACACTTGGCTGATCACCTGGACTATGTCGATAGAGCCTTACTTTGGGATGCCTTCTACTTCTATTTCAACACAAATGTAGTTATACCTCACCGACACCTCCATTATCTATCCAAAAGTGTTTTGAGTGACCAAACCAAACACAACCATGACTATTGCAACACCTTCCATGTCACCACACATTTCCCAACTCACACCTCTGCCCATAACCCAACATACATCTACACCCCAAACACCTACCCTCACCTATATCATCCCCTACCTACCTAAACCTATCACTACCTTAGGGGTCATCCATGAAATACCTAGCCTTACTCACCCACCAACATGGATTTAGCCACATATTCCAAAACTAATGCTAAACCCCTAACATAAAAAGATGATCCAATCTCCTAGATATCATACACCAACCTTGCCTACCACCTCCTTATCATCCACTACCCTACCCCCTCCGTCATCGTTTCCCAAATATAGACACAACCTAAAGCTAAAAATTTATACCCTCCATATAAGGTAGTTAAACCAACCATAACTTCCATTGCCACTCTTTTACCATGTCATACCCAAGAATATCTCGACCAACACCCTAAGACCACACCACACACCAAAATAGTAAATCCAACCTACTCCCCCTCTATAAAGTCCTCTTCCTCCACAATCATCCAAACTTGTACCCAAACCTACATTCACCTCCCATTTTGATCCACTAGTAGGATCCTATGCCAAAATCTTAACCAATCTCCTCAAAACTTCTGTCATCACATTACCACCTCTTAGACCTTATGACCCACTCAAACCCAAACCAAAAGGGTTTGACAAAACAAAATTTATGCCTATCATCATGTGCCAGGACATGATGTAGAGAACTATAAGGCTTTAAAAACTGCTCTTGTCCAATTGTGTCCTCTTGAAGAAAATTTTGATGACGACGATCTTCTTGATGAGGACCCCATTTCACCTTCACCAATTTCCACAAATCTTCTCCCATTACCTACTCAGTGAACCAAAATCTCCACCCCCACAACTCTTTGATCCACCCCCAAGATTCAAGATCAACATGGTTCATATAAGAGAGTTGGCCAAACCACCACCAAAATGCCAATGCGCCCTACTCATTTCACAAGGATCATATCCCCCACTAGGGTTTTGTCCCTCATGCCACTATACCTTCCATGACACACCCTCTTCATCCACCTCCCCTCATATTAACATGATCAACATTTCCACCCATGCTCAAAAAGACAAGGGAAAGGAAAAAGCAATTGGCCCATCAACCAACCTGTACCCAACATACCATCTGCCACACCCATACCCAAAGTCACCATTCAAGGTCCTACATATCCTATTTCCATGGGGTCACACATCACACAATGCTAAAAAAACTACACCAATCCCCCTCAAAATGTCTTTATATGACCTCATCCAAACCTCGGAGTCACATCGTCAAGCCCTCATGGAGGTCCTTCAATCTATTGAAGTCTTACCAAATGACCCCACACCCATAGCCTCCATCATTACCCCTCACCATGTAGCCTCTCTCACTAGGTCTTCACTTCCTCTACACCTCCACCTACTCACCAAGTGGTCCACCCTCAGCTTTTCAGATGAAGAGATCACTCCCTTCTAGTCTGATGACCCCGACCCCACTCTTTTCATCTCCATATTTTATCGATAATATATGCATACGATGTGTTATGATCGATGGTGGTACTAGCATTAACATCATCTCCTCCCATGCATATGACCAAATGCGAGATACCTACTAATTACATGCATGGTAACCCGATTATGTTGTGCTCCTTCAATGACACCATGACCTCTACCCTGGTACCATTGTTCTCCATGTCCATGTGGGCCCCCTGTACTATCCCAAAACTTTTCTATGTCCTAGAAGGGGAGTTCCAATATAACTTGCTGCTCGGCCACCTTGGATCCATGTCATGGGTTGTGTCCCTTTGACTTTACATCAATGCCTCAAATTTGAACATGAGGGACATAATTACACCATCCCTACCAACCCATCACCTTTAAAGACCAGTAACATGCTATATCGGCCCAATGATGTGCTTGTACATGGTCAAGGCATCTACCACTATCACCACTTCACCTTCACCCACAAGCCCATCCACCAAAACTACCACTACCTCTGTTGCATCTAACCTTGCTATCCCCACTTTGTATAGCCTCTACCGCTGACACACATTTTTTTCCCCATCATCTAGTGAGCCATCTATCCCCGCTACCCACATACTGACTATTGATCCCTTAGAAGGTGTTTTTCAACCTCACTCTAGGGGAATACCACCTATATAATATCGACACCTTCCTCACCCCACAAGAGTATGGGAATCTACATCAACACCCCAGCTATGACATCCACATTGGTGATGTTTTTCCTTATGGCCCTCCCCACCTTCACACCAACCTAACGTATGGGGGACTTGATATTTCCACCTATAAACCCAAACCTCCATCCCAAGCCCAACCATTTTTTCTTACCTACACTCCCTCACTAACCACTTGCTTCACTCACACTTTCCTCCACCAAGGTGCACATGGAAAGGATTTGGCTTTGGATTTTATGAACAAGGCCACCATACTATCATTTCTTGTACCTCTCGTAAACACAATGACCATAGTGGCATTGGTTTTGATACTCCACCCTCTAATAAGGTTCACATCGACCTTATCCAGGATGAGAAATCTTCCCCATCTCATTCACCCACATTACCATCTTCACCCATGGAGTCCATAGATCCCAATCTATTCCTCCTAAAAAATTTTTTCATAAACACCATTTCCTTGGGACCATTGACCTATCAACATGATGGCGAGGCTCCCTCTTCTCTCCCATTCCTATATCCTAACATGATCAATGATGATACACCTTCTATTAACGTCATTCAATGTTAGGATGATGAGTCCATCCTCACCTACCTTGGTGCGGAAGACTCTTATATTCATCGATCATTACCCTCTGAGATGTAAACCATGTTGAATGAAATCAACCATCGAAATCAACATTAACACTCAAGATGACCTACACATTCTAAAGATCAGCCAATCCTTAGATGCTACTAAACAGGAAGCCTTCACCTCTTTCCTTCGGACCATGGCAATGCTTTTTCCTGGTCCTATGCTATATTTTCCCGTATCAACCCTAAAATCATGGTCCACAATATCGTAACCATTCCTGATGCCAAACCCATCAAACAAAAGCTGTGGAAAATGCATCCTCAATTTCTCTTCTCGATTCAGGAAGAGCTTTAGTGCCTTCTCTCTCGGTTTCCTTCATCCTACCCATTGACTATCCCCAATGGATTTCTAACATCATTCCTATCACAAAGGTGACAGGGGACTCCACATTTGCATATATTTCCATGACCTCAACCTCGCTTCTCCCAAAGATGATTTCCCACTACCAGGAATTGACCAACTAGTTGATCTCACTGGCCATGAAATGTTATCACTCATGGATGGTTTCTCGGTCTACAATAAAATATTACTAGCTCTAGAGGATCAACACAAGACTTCCTTCATCACCCCTTAGGGGACCTTCTGCTATCGAGTCATGACTTTTGGCCTTAAAAATGCTAGTGCTACATATCAATGAGCCATGACTTACATCTTCCATGACATCATGCATCACATATTGGAAATATTATGTAGATGATTTTCTTGCCAAATCCAAACATCAAACCGAACACCTACCCTATCCTTAAAGTCATCTTTGACCACCTCATCAAGTATTGTGTTTGTCTTCAACCAAAGAAGTGCATCTTTGTACGGTACTTTCTGGAAAAAATCCTGGGTTTCATCATTTCTTTGTGTGGCATAGAAGTCGATCCTGTTAAAGTCAAGGCTATTCTAGAAATGCCTCCACCCACTAATCTCTCATCAACTTCAAAGCCTATAAGGTAAGTGCAATCCATTCATCATTTTATCTCATAGCTTTCCGACCATTGTCAACCATTTCATCATCTTCTCAAGAAATATGTTTCATTCAAATGGGATGATGAATGCCATAAAGCATTTGAGGCCTTAAAACAATACCTTCTTCAACCACCAATACTCATTCCTCCTAAAGATGACCAACCCTTTTACCTATATATTTCTACCACTGACCATTCTTTAGGTGCCATGCTTGCTCATCACGATGACCAACACCGAGAGAAAGTTGTTTATTACATAAGCCATACCCTTATGGACTACAAAACTAGATATACCCATGCCAAAAACTCTACTTAGCCTTAGTTTTTCATCACCACCAAACTCCGTCATTACCTACTCAACCACAAAACCTTCATCATTACTAATACTGACCCATTACACTATATGTATGCCAAACCCTATCAACATCAACATGTTGCATGTTGGCTTATGCTTCTTGGCTGACCTTGACCTCAAATTCATTCATCAAAATTCCATTAAGGGCCAAGATATTGCTTTGACCAATTGCCATGCACCTATTTTTGGAATCAACCATCTAACTTTGATTTCCCAGATGAGTCTATAGCTACCCTTTCCCTAGACAATCCCACTTACCAAATGACACTCTTCTTTGATGGCTCCAAGTGTCAGCATGGGGGAGGGGCTGGTGTTATCCTCATCCCCTTGAGGGTGAACCTATGCCTTTGTCTTTCAAACTTGATTTTGATTGTACAAACAACATTGTGGAATATGAAGCACTCATATTGGGTCTCTAGGCTGCATATGCCTTAAATGTTAAGACAATCAATATCTTTGGTGATTCTCAGTTGGTCATAAACCAAGTCAATGGTATATACCAGTGTCGTAATGAGATCCTTCAAAAGTATAAGCATCACATAGATATGCTTTTGACCACCTTTGACCATTATACACTTCAAACCACCCCACGTTCTACTAATAAATTTGTGGATACCATGGCTTGCTTGGCTTCTCAGATACTTGCTTCACCCGCTGACTCTAAAATATTTGTCACCATACAAAGGCTACAATCACCCTCTTATTTACCTCATGAAGTTTACTCCATTGGAACCGTTTCCCCCCCACGTGACCTTTGGTATAAGAAATATGTAGACTATCTTTCCCTTTCCATTCTACCCATTGATCTCACTCATAATGGACAACATGCCTTTCTTAAAAGTGTCTCCCATTATGTCATCATGGGTGGTCTTCTTTACAAGCATGGTTTTGATGGCATTCTCTTATGCTTACCTTACAAGTTCTAAATTCCTTACACCATTAAGGAAGTCCACGATGGAATTTGTGGAGGTCACTTTAGTGGTTTGGTTGTCACAAAACACATTCTTCACCTAGGCTATTATTGGCCAACCCTAAACCACAACTGTTGTGCTTATGTCAAACATTGCGTAAAATGCCAACAACATGCTAATCTTCATCACACACCTAGTCATGCCTTACAGGTCACACGAGACCTTTGGCCTTTCTCTCAATGGGGTTTGGATCTTGTCGGTGAGATCAACCCCCATTCTTCCCAATGCCACCAATGGATTATAACCACTACTAATATTACACTAAATGGGTAGAGGCCATTCCCCTCATTTCTACAAAAGTCAAGAAAATATGTGAATTCATCAACCATCATATCATTTTTCACTTTTGGTGTTCCTCACTACCTCATCACTAATAATGGAAAACAATTCAAAAAAAAAACCTTACATAAAACTATGTGATGCTTTTGGCATCCAACTTAATTTCTCATCACCTTATTACCCAAAAACCAATGGTCAAGCCAAATCAACCAATAAAACCTTGAAAAAATTCTTATGAAGGTAGTCAATGATACTGGGAAAGATTGGCATATGCACATTCCTTTTTCCTTGTGGGCTTATCATACTAGTATTCACACTTTGACTGCTGCCACACCATTTTCTCTGGTCTATGGTACTGAGGCTGTCCTACCTCTCAAAGTCTAGATTCCATCTCTCTACATCTCACTACAAGACATGCTCAACGAAGATGACTTTTTCCAAGATCATTTGGCACAACTTGAGTTATTAGATGAGCATCATCTCTATGCTCTTGACCATCTCCAAATCTACCAAAAATGTATCAAATGTTCCTATGACAAACATATTCATGAATGAACTTTTTAGGTCAATGACCTCATCCTGAAGGAAAATCAACATGTAACCAAAGAGGAGAAAAGTAAACGGGGAAAAATTTCTCCTAATTGTCTTGGACCTATATCATTACCCATGCCTATGGATTAGGTGCTTATCATTTTCTTCACTCGAAGGTAAACCTGAACCTAAGCCCTTAATGCCTTACATCTTTGACCATTCTATTGTTGATATCAAGTCCTATATCACTTTCTATCAATTGATCACTCATCCCTTGAGCGTTGTTCACCTTCCATATTACCCATTTTGAGGATCCATGACTAAACAAGAATCATGTGATTACCCATCACCATTTTAGCCTTGTCTTCAATATGAGTACCATGGCTCTACTCATAGCATGATTCTCATGGATACTTTTCATCTTCTTCAAGATGGAATCCCATGGTCATTCATCACTCAAAACCACCTCTTTCATAGTTAATATTTGTGTGCTATGGTCTTGTCTTCTAAACAAGAACCTAATCTTCCTTTATAGTCTTTCCATGACTTAAACGTCCAAAAACAAAAAGGATACAACTCCTTGAGTCAAACTTCCAACAAAAGATGACTCCCTCAAATGGGACATCTCTTCACTCTAATTCCACCACTATAAATAGACTACTCCCTTGAAGGACAACTATATAAGGTCATTACAAAAATGTAATAAATATCCAAAAGCTTCCCACATCGATCAACTTCACAAAGACCTCAAGGAGATAATATACTCATCCCATATAGACTTCTCGCATCGATCAGTCTATTAAAAACCAACAAATGAAGGAAAAAGATGAAATTTTTGTCATGGACTTGCCTATTTTGATCCTGGGTTACTTGTTCCAAAAGACACGTTGTCGTACACTAAGTTACACTACACCACCTATTCTCACCTCCTTGCCTTTTAGCCTAATTCCCTTGTTACTCAAGGGACTTTCTTCAAATGAAATTTTGTGATTATGCAACTTTCTTCACCCTTAGAATGGTCCATTACGCAACACCTTTAGGGTCTTATATTCATAAGCCCCTCTTAGGTATGGTTGACTCATTAGGTTCTTATCAATTAAGTGGATCTTTTTACCACCTCTTACCATTCGCCTTCCTCATTACTTATTGATTATCCTATACAAGACTAGCTCATCACACCTATATTTAACAACCATTCAATCATGCCTATGACCTACATTCAACCATGCCTATGACCTACACTCAATCATGCCTATGACCTATATTCACCCATGCCTAAACACCTATCAATCCATTCCTTTCCTTCATCACAATCTTCCCTAGCTTATGGGAGAACTACATCGGCTTGAGGTCCCTTTTCACTGGACTATGTAGGTAGCACTTCGAGGGCATGGGGCCCTTGGAGGTTAGCTCAGGAAACTCTCTACCCTAACCAATTCCCCTTTCCCTTTCCTTTTCCTATTCACATTCTACCCTAGTTAGTTTCCTTTCTATATCAATAACTTGAAATTAAACCACACAAAAACAATTGCTAAACATCTTTACCATCATAATTTACACATTCATTTCATCACATCTACCATTTATCTACCATAATCATACATTTTACCTACAAATCATCTTAAAACAATCAATACCATCACACATTCCACATATTAATTCCATAAATTAATGAATTAGAATTCAATCAACCAAAACCTAAAACCTAACTCCACCATGCCTACATAAACCTAACTCCAACCATTCCTAAACTAACTTTGACTCAATCCATGCCTAAATAAACTCCAATCCATCATGCCTAAACTAACTTGACTCAATCCATGCCTAAAATCCATGACTCAATCCATGCCTATGACCTGACTCCATCCATGCCTATGACCTACTCCATCCATGCCTAAGACTTGACTCTATCACACCTAACTTACCTAGTTCCCATCACATGTACAACATCATCATCAAAATAACATATACACATCATGCCATAAACATCATCATCACCATATATATATAATCATCAACATCTCTACTTGTCTACTCAAATATCTCCAATATACAATGTCTCCAATATAAATGTCTCAAAGATCATCGGTGTGGGTTGGTATCATATATAATACATCATCATCACATGTAGGCTAGTATCATATACAAAACATCATTAAACGCAAGCAAATATCATATAGAAAAATCATTGGCACAAAAGCGTGTGCTGTCCATATCATAGATAATCCCTATACTATCCAAAATGGTGATATCCCTCACCTACTCCTCAAATCTCTACATCAATCTCTCTCGACTCCTCTTCTCACTCCTGTGTGTGCCCCGTACTCTCGCCTCACCACCTATTATGGGCCTTGATCTAGCATTCGATGGCCCCTCACCTAGATCTGGCCTCCATACACTAGTGGCCTCACCTTGCTCCTACCTCTAGGGCTCACTAGCCCCCTGTGCTCTCCACACTGTGAGTGTGGGATTAGGTCCTCTCACTCAAGGCCTATTATGCTTGGTACTCCACATATGAAGGGACATATATCCTTGCTACTACCAAATGATCCTGATAATACCTCACCTCACCTAGGGCATCCCTGAATCTCCATGGGAACTGTCTGAGGAGGTGCCATGGGTCTCACTGCAACTTGTGTACTTTTCCCTATCAATAAGGGTCTCTGACCCTATACATGTACCTATACCATGGGACCCTATCCTTGAGCCTAGCCTTCTCCTGATGCCTCTCTTAGTGCTGTCAGTGCCTACGTAGCACTTTGGGCCTCTAAGGCCACAATCTATGCCTTTATAGTGGCGATGTAACCAAACCCGACCCTAACCATATCACCTCTTTCTATAGGGTGGCTACCTACTCCCCATCTCTGGCCCCACCTGTGTGGTACTTACCCCTATAATGTTGTGACTAGGCTCAAGGGCCATCACCTATTCCCTGTAAATGTGACCACCTTTTCTGTGACCCCATCGGTTGTCCCAGTAAACCTGTAACCTGGCCCTATAGGTGGCCACTGTCCTCTTTAACATGTCCCTCTAGACTATGAGGGTGGCCACGTCTAGCAGCTTGTCTGGTGCAGGTGGCGCTTCTCAAAGATGAGCTACCCACCACTATTTTTATTTGTCAGTACACCCGACATCATCAATGTGTCGGTCCATAGTGCCTCCTCTCCCTATCGTCAAGCATGATCGGTCATGTGGAGGGACATTGGCCTCTCCATGTCATCCCTCCTATATTGTGGGAAGGGAGGTGGTACATCCTATAATAGCCCAAATTATCATCTACCCTACCTATGGGTATCAACTCATGCTCTCCCACATGATGACCCTCTATCCATCAAACCAGCTGCATCTAGTCTAACTCCAGGCCATCCGTCCATATGATGGAAAACCCACATAGGGCCTCCAAATAATGTCCACACCGAATAACCCCTCTAGAAAATGCCTATAATAGGCTACATCATGTGTAGACTTGGCAGCTCTACGTGCTCTAGAATGGCACCCAAAGCACACTGTAACCCACTCAAAAAAACTTGGATTGAATGCATCAGCCCAGGGCATACCTAGTGGCCTCACATATAATGTGCTCATATGCCCAATAGTGGAGAAGAAAGGTGTAACATAGGCTAAATCGCCATAATCTCCTATATGCCCACAACTCCCTATAAAAATGCACCAAGTATGTTGGTGCCCAAGAAAAGTGGGTCCTCTCCTCCATCATGTCATGAAGGACCCCATCATGCCTATGGGAATCTCCCACCCTCTGCATCTAGTAGTGCAAAATAGCACACTACCTCCATAATCAAAACTACTAGCCTCATCTCCTCTAGATGGGTTGTATACATCTCACCATAGCTCAAACTGGCGCTATGAACCTCATCTCTTCCATACCCTCACAAAAATTGTCAGCATCAACTCCTCAGAGGCCTCAAGGAGATATAATACACCTTTTTTATCCCACTATCTTTAGGTGTAAAATCCGATAGACATCCTCTAGGGTGATTGTCACTCACCCATCGCAAATGGAATGTGTTGGTCGTTGTATCCCATCTATCAATGAGTGCAACCATAAGGCTAGGCTCCGTACTATATGCATGTAACATCTCATTCCTATCAAACTTACGTCCATCACATACCTCCACTCATCATTTTTCACACTCCCCATACCTCCATGAATAGGGGCATTACTCGGTCTCTCATCCATAGTTCTCTCTCTCGTCAATTCAACCATTCACAAACTATTCAACCTTTAACATTCCCTCCACCCCCACCTAACCCCAAACCTCAAATTATTCAACTAACCTTTTCCCTAAAACAAACATCCCTCCACCCCAAACCCCTAATGCTAACAAACCTAAACCTTATATTCACTAACCTAAACCAAACAAACCCTGATCGACTACCCCTATTCCCTAAACCCTGCTATCATCATGCATCGGTTCTTAACTCACCCTCCTAATGTCAACGGACATATATTCTTCAAATCATGACCGATGTCGATATACCTCGACCAATGTCATTACCTCATCATTCATGTTTCATCAAAACCTGATATAAACCCAATCAATTTTATTCCCCCATTTCTCTCCCATTTCTCCTAGACACCTACCCAAACTTCCCCCCAAATCCCTCCCCAACCCCAATTCTTCAATCTACTTATGCATTTTTTCCACCCCTCTCTCCCATTTTAACCACCAAATTTAAAATTCTCTACCCTACCCACACCCCCTGACCCATATTCCCTTCTACATTTACCAAACAATACATAGAAAATCTTAGCTCTTACCTCATCTCGGCATCACCTCCACGGTGGCACATCTAGGTGTTCTATGCTGGTGGTCCACCCGACCCCTCTCCTACCTCTGCCATGTAACACCTCTACCTCCAACCTCTCCACCAATCCACTCACTCTGCCTGATCTCATGGGCCCATCCACCTAACTCCTCTCCCCACCTAGATCTCTCCACCTCACCTCAATATGGTCCCACGTACTTCTCTCACGAAAAAGCACAACTCATTCAGCATGCTCTGTCATTTTCCAAAATTCAAAATGTACAAATGAATCATATTATATGGATTTTTCCTTTTTATATACCCACATCGACTTGACTAGTGTCGGTTATACCTAGACCGACATCGGTCTGTGCCCTAGAAAACCATGGTCGGTTGTACCTAAACCAACATCGGTCTTGTTCCCTAACAAACCATGATCGATTTACCTAGACCATCACTACGTTTAATTATGACCATCGACATTACTGTCATACTCTTTTCATACCCTTTCCCCATTTCCACCCAAAATTTACCCTTCCCACCACTTTTTGACCTTACCACCCTTATCACAACCTACCTCCAAGCCTACATTACCTATACCTGTCCTTAATTACATTTAGGGACTTGTTATTTTACCCGTACCTCGGCCCTACCCATGTCGTGACCTAGCTACCTGGACTTGGAAACATTGTTAGTGACCTATGAACTCATGTGCTCGTTATACCTTGTGACACTGTTACCCATGTTGTTTGACCTAATGACCTTACCTTTCCTATTTCTATGTTGTTTATCCTGACCCAACCTTTGGTGTATTAAGAAATATACCTAAACATTCCTACACCTGACCTATGTTGTGTTTCCACACCATATCCTATGCCTTGGATACCAGAATCACTTCAACCTTGTTTGGATAAACCTATCAACCTTGGATGATGTAGAGTTTGCAAGCTCTTCAACTAGAAACTATGTCACAATTTATAATGTGTGCGTGCATTTGACTACCACTACCTTTGACCCTAGCCCATTTACTTTTTTCCTATTTTTGACCTCTACCCTTTCCCACATTCGCCCACATCTACGCTCCTTTTCCCTACATCCACCTTTTATCAAACCACTCACCACTTTCATCTTCCACCTCACCAGTTCCTAGTTTGAGGGGGATCACCTTCACCCACACATGGGGTACCCACTTCTTATTTTTTCAGCATCGCTTACCAATACAAGCTACGTGAAAAAAGGGGAAAATGTAGACACCTAAATTTGGTTACATTCCCCTTAGCCCCTGATTAGATAACCAACTTAAACATGGGCACCTAACCATGGCCCCTTTTCACCCCACATTAATAATTAATTTAATTAATTTTAATTAAATTAAATACCCATCCTCACAATATCCATTATTTTATTACCTTAATTGACCTAATTTCCACCTCACCCTAGACCTATTCTTGGCATGTTTCCATAACTAACAATAACTAAGTCTTACTTGCCTTAATGAGCTAAGATTTGGTCTAACCCTAAAATCAATCCCTAAAATCTCTCTAACCACATTCCCACCCATTAGAAGGGAAGCTTCTATTCTAATCCATGAAAAAAACCAACTTGGCCTAAGAAATTAAAAAGATCTACCCCTTTTAGTAAACCTAGAGAATCCCACCTTAACCGATGCTAATCGACCTCAAGACCGATCTGATAAAAACCATCGTTGGTTACCATTTATTCACCTTAACAACCTTTTTTGATAGGTTGGCACATTTGAGACCAAGAGAATGAGATCAAGTTACATGCAAGCAAAACCAGAGTCTTTTCACGCACCCATACATCCACATAGCCAATGCCAGATAAATCCGAAGCATTGCACCCAAGGTGACATTCCAGAGGCACCACTATTGTGGTACCAAGCTCCATCCCACCAATCGATCCTCACCACCACCCATCATTGGACTTGAAACATAATAAGTATTTTTACCAACATTTCCATTTCTATTCTTCCCATAAAGTTTATTCACATTTTTTAGTTATCATTCCTTCATTAATATTTCCATTCCTCCATAGTCTACTTCTTGAAAAACTCAAAATTCCTCACCCATCCCACCATCAATCACCCATACCCTAGCCCTTCCATCTCTCTCGAGTGCCCTCTCGACATTCTCAACGGCCTCACCATCCCCTTCTTTAGCTCTATCTAACCTCACCCAGACTCGCAATAAGGTTTTATTAAATTATTGTCACTGACCTTATTTCGCTGGTTACCCATGACCGTCATCAATCTCCCTAAACCATTAGTTATACCAAACCAACACTAGTCTTTTATGTTTTTCACCTTTTCCAATAACAAAACCACATAACCTACCACCAAGTGACCTAAACAACCCAAAACCTAACCTTGACCAGTTCCAACACTTTGACACTACCTACCCTTCAGATTTGACTATAACCTAGCCTGTTATGTTAGATTTACTTATTGTGTTTGAATGAAATACCTAAATCATATCAACTACAATAGGAATTTGCTTATTTCTCACATTAAGTTGTTTTAAACAATGGATTGACAACCATCTAGGGAGTATCACACTTCCCATATCTAGCACATGCTAGGCAGTTCAATGTCATATATTATTTAACTATTCTTTTGTGGTCTTGTTTTCTATTTCAGGTAGTTCCTCCTAGCCAAAAGAAAGCTCTCACAATCGATGACTAGGATCGAGAAGTCGAATGTGCGCAAATAACCATAAACCAACCCATTTAACATGTATTCCTCCTATCCCATAACCTTATCCATTTCATCATTTCAAAAACTTAAAGAAAATGGTGAAACATTTTGGCACACCGTGGGACCCATCAGGGGTTCTATTGCATTTTATTCATTCCTAGGTGAAATTTGTGTGTTTTTTCCCTTTAAAAGGCTTACAAATTAATCTTTTTCTCTAGTAATCTTCTCTTCTTTCTAATTGCTCTAAAAGAAACATTTCTATTGGTGCATTTAAAAGGAATCATTCTTCTTTCTTACTTTCTACATTTAGTGAAAGAACATACCCTCTCCTATTCATCATTTTCTTCATCGAATGTAACCTTTTCGATTTGGGCTTAAAATTGGTTGCATTACATTATGATTTTCTGCATTTAGCTCACATTAAAATTAGGGCAACCTATATGCTGGAAGTCATGTCCAGCTGATGGTTGACCCAAAGAATCGTAGAAAGCACATTTTCTCTCTCTCTCTCTCTTTCTCTCTCTATCTGTCTTAGCAAACTTGCACAAAATTGAAATATAGACATCTTTCTTAAACATCTTACCTGGGAAAACTTGTTTGTGATCACACAATTAGATTGGTAGGTACTCCCCATCTCGTTACGCCTGTCAAGTCATTATCTCAAAGGACAGCCCACCCCCTCCATAACATACCTAAAACCTCTCCTTTTAGCTATCCATCTTTGTACAAATCCTTCCTCACCAAAAACTCCATTCTAAAATTCATGAGTTAGTCGTATAAATAGCATAAGCTCAACACATTAAAAACCACTTATTAGGTACGTGTTTTTAGTGTTTGATTGATGTGCATTTTGAGGTGTGAGGATACACTTCTCCATTTTTCCATTTTGCTACCTTACACATCCCCACAATTATAGTTAGAGTATTCGACTTCTTCCGAGTGTCTCGAGACTTCATTGCATCATCTCCAAACCTCTAGGTTGGTTATTTAACTCACTAAAATTCACAAAAACCCATTTTTCTACATTTTCCATATTTCACAATAACTAACATTGATTACTCCCGATCGACATCAGCTTTTGCCTTAACGCATCGGTTTTTGTTCTTTCAGGTTAAATTGCCTAAAGAAACCTTATTAAATTTTCATTACTGATAGAGTTCCTATGAGTCTCGGTACTCTCTTTGCTTTGGTCAACAATCATCATACAACTAGTTCATCTACACGTTAACAATCTTTTTCTTAATTTGGTAAAATTGTTCTTGTCTCACGTAAAACCAACCTCGGTTACCCCTTTAACTAACATCGGTCATCCTTAAATGGCGCGCCATTACCTATATTGAACATCAACTGATATATTACCAAAAAATACCTATAGACACCTGTTTTCTTCACTTTACTACCCCCTCGTGTCATTTCCAAGATACAGTAATCACTCGATATATACTCATTCACATGGTGTTGAATTGAATTCAAGCCAATGCTCTTATATTTTGTGTGAGTTTTCAACCACTCCCGCCTATTCCTTCACCACCCTCGGTCATGTCACCCATGGATCCAACCTTACCTACCACCACCATCATTGCAAGCGACGAGGAATTTACACAACTCCTCGATCGTAATCCACGTGGGACTCCTCAAGTCGGTTGATATACGACATGCATGTATCCATTTCTCCTACCATTATTCTCACTTATACATCAGCCCCAATAATTTGGTTTTACCTCACTTGCTTCACCCCCAAAGTAGTTTCACACCTATAACCCATACCCACCATGACCGCTATGTCTACAAAAGATCACTCGCACTCCGTCAGTATCTATTATCCCCTCATCAACCACCCAGGCCATAGCCCCATCCACACCCATTGTCTCACAAATACCCATTACAACACAACCACTCATGGTGTCAGTGACCCCTTCTCCATTCAAAATCTTGTCCTCTCGCATCCCATAAACACTTCTCGCAATCGCTACTAGAGTCACGATGACCATCCCACCTACATACACATACTATCAACAACCCCCTATCTCATATGTCACCCATTCTAGATACATACCCTCTATGTCAAGAACCTATTCTCAACCTCCCTATTCAAAGATCAAAGATACAATGGAATGCCACCCACATCATAGGTTTAATATCATCCCCCTTATGGCACATGAGGAACCCTTCCACCACAACCTACCAACAACCTTATCAAATTTATTATGGAAAGGATGCACACTAGAAGCATTGGTTTCTTGCTCACGCAATTCTCTCACCTATGATGAAATCTCAGAATGAGCCCATTCATCCTGTCCATCCTTATTCACCCATACCTTGTATATTGGGAAATGCCAAAACTCAACCATTTTGATAGTAAAGAAGACCCGCAACAACATTTTGCAGTCTTTCAAACATGGGTGTTAGCTGATCACCCATGATGACGCTTTACTCCTATGGACCTTCCCGATGTCCCTAATAGGACCTACATTAGATGCGTATAGTGGGCTACCAAGACATTCCATCTACATGTTTAATCAAGTAGCCCAAGCCTTCCTAGATCACTTCTCCATCAACATTGTTAAGAAGGTTACCATGACTAATCTTTATTCCACACGATAGTATGATGATGAGCCTATCGTTGACTTTTTGGCTCACTGGTGCAACCTAATTAACCACCTCACATTTTAATTATCTCAAACTAAACTCATAGATTTGTTTACTCGTTCGTGTGCAAGACACATCTCACCAACTCTACAAGTGCAAACCTTTTGCATTTTTGATGAGGCATTCTCTCGTGGCATGGAAATTGAAATCTATGCTATCAAAGAGAATAAAATTCAACTTTGTAACAAGAACATTGAGTTCAAATCAAATGATGCTTCTTCATCTTCAAAACCCCAAAACAACTATTTAAAACCCAAAGGATCTGCCAATGTCGTAGTTCTCAAGGTTGGTCCCCCTCATTAGTCAAACCCAACCAAACCTCCTTCTAATCTCTCTCCCATCCAAGCTTTCCAATTTAGATGAGAGAAATTAACATACACTTCGATAGGAGAATCTTACTCTTCTATTTTGGAAAATATTGTTAAGGCTAGTGCCATTACCCTTCCACCTATAAAACCACATACTGGTTTTGACCCTAAGTGACCCATGCCCGCATGGTATAAGGAACATGACTTCTTGCAACTTTCATCGTGTTAAAGGTCATAGTGACAATAACTACATCACCTTCAAGAATATCATCCAAGAAATGTTAGACAACAAAGATCTAGTCTTGGATAGCCCGAATGCACCCACTAACTAAAACCTACACATCTTCAATAATCCATTCCCTAATCATGCCCCATCTTCCAACGAAGCTGGTGATACTTAAAATAATGATAGCAATGTCCGTGAATTCCATGCTATTTTTATGAAATACTCGTTGCTTCCCAATTTCCACATGTTCCTTCCATAGATGAAATCTTAGCCCAAGCTCAACTACCTACACAAGAGCCAATTTCATCTACTCCTCCACCCATAGGGAACCCCCTTAATTTTCTCCATCACCCGTCAAAAATCCTATAGTTAGTACACCACCTTTGACCCCCGAAATTTCGAGCAGCTTGTCAAGCCTGGCACCTATCCTACTCATAAGAGATGCATGTCCACTGCCTACACCATCACAAGGAGATTCCACCTTATCTGGACCATCCTCTCCTCTTCCCGTAGAGGATTCTATAGAAATACCATTACCTTTCAATGATTATTCACCATAAGACCTTCAGTGATCCCGTGATCTCGGTTTCATCTCTCTTACCCACCGAGTCCGAGGCTAGCCATTTCACTGTGTCTCAAACACATTTTATAAAAATTGTAACTCGATCCATGTCATCCCCACTTACAACAGACTATTTTCATGCTTCGATGATCACCTGACTTTGTCAATAGAGCCTTACTTTGGGGATGCCTTCTACTTCCTATTTCAACACAAATGCAACTATACCTCACTGACACCTCCATTATCTATCCAAAAGTGTTTCGAGTGACCAAACCAAACACAACCATGACTATTACAACACCTTCTCGTGTCACCATCCATGGCCCAACTCACACCTCTACCCATAACCCAACTTACATCTACACCTAAACACCTACCCTCACCTATATCATCCCCTTACCTAAACCTATCACTACCTTAGGGTCATACCGACAAATAGCCTTACTCACCCACCCACAAAATCAGATTTATCCATATATTCCAAAACTAATGCTAAACTTACTCTAGCCCTTAAAAATAAGATCTAATCTCTTAGATATCATACACCAACCTCGCTTACCATGCCCTTATCACCTTTACCCATTCGCTCCATCCTAGACCTCACCCTCAACCCCGGAAAAGAAACCCCCATCCTCTAGTAAACCAAGAACGTAATAACCCATTTCCCCATCAAAGACCTCTAATATACCCAAGTGACCCACATAACTTTTCCCTCACTCGTAACCCTCTTACCACCCATACCTCCACTACCGTCCATAACTTCTTCACTACCCATGACGCTTTGTTCTCAAGTCCACTCACACCTCCCGCCCAACCTACACTACCCACCTCCATAACATCTCGGTTACACCCATGGGTAACCCATCCTCTTCCACCATCAGATTTTCCCTCCACATCTCATACACTCATGTCATCGTTTCCCAAAAAGATGCAACCTAAATCTAAAAATCCACTACCCTCCAATAAGGTAGTTAAACCAACCAAACCTTCCATCGCTAGCTCTTCTACCATGCCCATACCCAAGCAGATGTGACCAACACCTAAGACCAAACCACACACCAAACTAGTAGACCAACCTACTCCCCCTCCTATAAAGCCTCTTCCTCCACAATCAGCCACACATGTACCCAAACCCACATTCACCTCCCATTATGATCCACTAGTAGGATCCTATGCCAAAATCTTAACCAATCTCCTCGAAAATGTTGTCATCACATTACCACCTCTTAGACCTTATGACCCACTCAAACCCAAACTCATTTCTCATGGGAATCTCCTACCCTAATAATCTAGAAGAGAAAAACATCCCACCACCACCACCATCAGCACTGATAACCTAGTCTCTTGTGAATATGCTACATACATATCTCCATAAGAAAGACTCACATTGTGATACCTTAGCAGGCCCATCTCCTCACCAAATATAGCCACTATCAGCTCCACTGATGCTTCATAAAAAATGTAATACACTTCCTCCCAAAAAATAGGCATCCGTAGGATCTTATACACGTCTTCTAGTGTGATGGTCATCTCACCCATCAGTAAATGAAAGGTATTGGTTGCTAAGTCCCATCTATCGATGAGAGATACCATCAAACTATGACCTCAGGCTATATGCCTATAACGTTGAATCACACTAAGTCCAATATCGGTCATGTGCTCCCACTCCTCCACAAGCCAAGCGAGGTTGCATTTGTACTCAAGAGGGGTGGTAATTTGTCCCTCATCCTTAGTTGATCTCTCTCGCATCATCCAAACCAACAATATCAAGTCGCATCCCTCTCAAATCACTTCTATCGCCCACATCTCAAACCCACCTCTCACTTAGCCCTTTTTTCATCACACAAGACTTCACCCACATCAATCCTAGTTACCCTCACCTATTTTTTTTTACACCTATCCCCTTTACCTAATTCACTTACATACTTATTGTCTCCATTATCCTACTTACCCAATACCCTAAATCATTTCACCTACTTACCTATCACACATCGATAACATAGTGCCCGACCCTCTTCTACCTACATTAATTTCCATATCCCCTTCTTTTCCTGCTTACCTTGCCTACCTAGCCCTCCTTTCACCTATTGCCTCTTACTCATGACCAACATCACCACCTTGACTATCATCGGTCCTCTTGACTAGTATCGGTCACCCAAACCTTAACCAATTCTAGCCAAATCCAACCGACATCGGATTCGTAGCGGCATCACAACCAAAAAAATCGTCCCCCATTCTCAACAAATTAACCACAAATAACTTAAATACCTACTCTAACCCATCCAAACCTATCCTAGCTTCATAACCAACCATATTTAAGCTACATTTGACCTCCCGCATCCTACCTCCCATTTCATTCATTTTTACCCACGATTTCAAAATTAAAATTCCACCCAAATTTTAAACAAAATGATTTCAACAAAACATTTTTCAATCAAATAAGGGCTTTGATAGTCTCCTACCTCTACTCGGCACCATCTCCATAGTGGCATGTCCGAAACTGTGCGGTGGTCCACCCACTCCCTCTCCCACCTCCGCCATGCCAAAATCCACTCCTCCTCCAAACAAATCAAATCAATCAAATATATCTCATGGTACCACCTATCAAATTCTAATCACTCACTACGTGGCTCACCAACTCAACTAGACGCCTCATACTGTCATTTTCCACTCCACTTCTCCTCTATCATTTTCTAAAAGTGGAAAGGTTAAAATGAATCCATAAAAGTGGATTTTTCCTTTTTTAGCCCCAAATCGACATGACCAACGTCTACCATGTTGTGCCCTAGAAAAATGACATCAAGCACCTATAACTAGCATCGGTCACCCATCGTATTTATTTGACCTATACTAGGCTTATTTTTCCTAAAAACATTATTGCTCAAATACCTTTTATCCTTACTAAAACCTATTAAACCTCACCCACAAGCCTATTTTACCTGTAAATTTCCTTAACTACATTTAGGGACATGTTATTTACCTATACCTCGGCCTTACTTATGCCCCGACCTACATACCCCGACTCGACCCACATTTTGTGCAATTAGACTTTGTGTACTCGTATACCTTGTGATGTGTTTACCCATGTTTTTAGCCTAATGACCTTACCTTTCCTCATGATTTGATGTTTATCCGCACCATAACTCGTGAAATTGAACAAAACCTATTACTCATTCCCACACCTAACCTTTTTTGTTCTTCATGACCATATCTTATACCTCAGATACTTGAATCACTTCAACCTTGTTTGGATAAACCTATCAACCTTTGACAATGTAGAGTTTGCAAGATATTCCACCTAGTACCGTATTGTAATATATATGTGTGTATGCATTTGATTTCCATTACCCATTACCCAAAATGATAATACCCTTACCTATCGACCCCCACTTTTATCAATCACATGTTTATCAAACCACTCACCGACTACATTTCCTACCTTATCGGTTCATGGTTTGAGGGGGATCACCTTCATCCCTACTTGGGGTGACCTAACCTCCGCTTGTACCTAGGACACTCAATTCCTATTTTTGTCATCATCGCTTACCAATACAAGCTATGAATTGAAAAGGGGAAAAATGTAGACACCAAATTTGGGTCACACTCACCTTCATCGCTTTTGATTAATTAATCCCATCATGGCCCCATTATTAATTATTATTAATTATTCACCTTCAAATTATTAATTAATTTAATTATTTTAATTAAATTAATTTCACCTCACACTGCACCTCACCAGACACCTCGCCATGGACCCATTCTAGAGCATTTAACTCATAGTGACTAATTCATCACCTTCAACATCAATCATCACCCTCAACATTGAGTCATCATTCGGCTTATAACTCCTAGTTTTGAGTCACTAAATTGACCTAACTAACTAATACTTCTTGTTAAATCTAACTAGACCTTTTATAAGTTCTTCCTACCTTCTTTCCCGTGAACTCCACTCTCCTAAGCAGACTCAATGAGAAAGCATGACCAAATATAGGAAGATCTACCTATTTTTGGTAAACCTAGACTTTCTCACCTCAACCGATGCCAATTATTCCTCAACCGATGTCGCTCACCTAATCATCATCATTTCCTTTATATACAAATTTGCAACCTTTTAGTGGGGTTGGTAATTTTTTTAGTTTGGAGAGGTCTATTGCATTCAAGCATGACTCAAATATTTCTCAAAGATCCAAATGCCAGGATATACTCAACCATAGGCCCAAGAAAGCATCTGATGCTCATCCCAAGGAATTAGAATATTCACAGAACACTCTAGAGTATTATCATGGCAAGTAAACATAAAATATTTTGACGGATCAACTACCACCCTCTTTCACCTACCAAATCTGCAAATGCAAGTAAGTATACATGATTTTCATCATATTGTGCTTGCTTAAAGTGTAGGTTCATTACCTCTTTCGTTATACTTTATTTCCTCCTATATTTGTTTATCCCACCTTCTCACCAATCCATCAATCTAACCACCTACATTTTGGCTCTCCTTACTCGCTCATTATACATTCCTAAGTCTTCTTGGTAATATTACAAACCCAACCACTCTCCTTTCATTCTTTGTTCAATCACGCATGCTTAAAACTTACTTTATTTTATTACTACCATATTTCCCTACCAACATCATTCACCTTAACGATCGTTAGTCTCCCTCTTTACCAAAATCGGTCACCGATCGATATCATTCATTTTTTTTTCTTTTAGCCTTCACCAAACTACCTCTAACATCACCTAAACTCCACCTGCACCTTATCGATAACCCAAAGTGACCTTACTCGACACCTCTATGACCTTTCCCAACCATAAACATACCTTGCTTGATGTTATATTAGTTTTAATTTCAATATTCTACTTAATCTAGTGTGTTGATAACGTTTTGAGATACCCAAATCAATGTGTTAGCAATAGGACCTTTATTTCTTGTATTACTTTCATTAATTTAATAAAAATGTGGATTAACACCCATCTATGAAGTATCACGCTTCCTTAACTAGTAATCATTATGTAATTCCCTATCATTTGTTATTTGATATAATTTGGTGATCGTGTTTTGTTTATTCTACAGGTCTTTACTCCTAGCCAAAGGGAATCTCTCACATTCAGTCTGATCAATTTCTACAACGTGCACATACCATTGACATAATCATAGGTATTCCTCCTTGACCGTTACCTTATTTATTTTTTCACATATTTTGAGGTAAAACAAATCCATCATAATTCAAGGTTAAAAATTCATCAGTTGAGTTAGATCTATCCACACCTATACACTAAGCTATCCAAATGAGCTCAATGAGCTAAGTAAACTAGGGTGAGCTAAGAGAGTTGACCAAAGTGGCCTAAGGTGAGCTGAATTAAGTAAGTAAAAGTGGGTTGGTTGAAGTAAATCATTGCAAGAGTGATTCATTGCATCACCATTTTCTTAAAGGTAATCTAGGTATGTCTTCCCAAATGGAAAATCTTCCCCATAATGATCAAGTGTTGGCTCCACAAGCTGCTACCAAAGTGCTCCGATGACTTACATTGTGTTAAATCCCAAAAATACATTTCCTTGAATTTAATAAATGCTTGAAAGTGGGAAAATGACAACACAACTTTCTATCATGCCTATTCTTAAAGAAATATCAAGAAAAATGAAAACCAAGTGAATAAAGAAGGCTCGCACAACATATCACCTCTTATATGGAACTTCAAGTAATCATTATGTTGAAATTGCTAGACCTAAGAATGATAATCCCATTTAGGACATGACTCTATCGTAACATGAATTTATCCACATATCATTGGGTAAATCTTCACATGAGGGCGAATCTCATTATTTAAGGAGTATGCTTCCTAATCCTTGCTCGTAATGAAAATAGAAGGAAACAATTGTCTAATTAGAAGAACAAGTAAAATCTCTCAAAGGTGCCTACATTCAACCCTTCTTGGAGTCCAAATTAGCATCTTCTCTTCCAATATAAGATATTATTTTCATCAGTATTGTTGATCCTAAGGCAATAAATAAAGCACAAGGCTACATAATTTAGGGGAAGCATAATGAGAAGTGGGTTGATAAAATCATCGAGCAAGGCAAGACATTGTTTCCAGAATTCATCTCTCTCATCAAGTACATCCTTGCAACTTTATCAGAAGTCAAGAAAGACAAGGAGGAGTTTTCAAAAGAGGTCAATCATTTGGATGATATGTTCCCACTTGTTTTTGAGATGATATCCTTTGATTATCATACCCTTGTGAGTAAGCACGTGTTTGCATCCATTGCAAAGAAATTGTCTCAAGTTTGGATACGCATCGTGGATATGAACTATGTAATGCTCAAGAATGCATTATTCAAGTTGGAATCTTGTGGGAAATATGATTTTGAGATATTAAATTATTTCTAAAATTGTTTTCAAAGGCTTGAGTTCCCTCCACTCACTAAATATTCATCATCGTAACAAATTGTTGTTTCCTTCCAAGAGCTAGTCAAGAAAGAGGTAGGTGTTAGGAAATAAGAGATAAAATATGCGAATAATCCCTTATAGAATTGCAATAGTAGAAACTAATATGTAGAAAATATCATAGATTTCAAATAAAAGTGTAGAATAAATAACAAAACACTGAGAGACAATATTTAACATGGTTCACCCAATTTGGGCTACGTCCACCAAGAATCACTTGCTCGATTTTATTACAAGCCTCCACTCTCTCAATACAATACCCAAATCTGTTTGGAGCTATGCTTAACAAATTCTACGAGAATTCACACACTCGAATTCAAAACACATCTGCAATACATTTTCTTGTCTCTCTAACATATGCATAAGACCATATAAATAGACAATTTCTTAAGCAGTTTGATACAAAACCATGGGTATCAAAACCAAGGGCAAAAACCATGGGTATCAAAATAATGGGAAAAAAACTAAAAAAAAAACCATGGGCCCAAAAACAACCCATAACGGTTACTCATTACCCATGGGTTAGTAAACCACCCATGAAAATTTGCTTCGGGGGCTTCACCCCCGAACCCCCCTGACCCGCTCACCGGCGAGCGGGACCACCGTAAAAATACTCGAGTGTAACACATAGAAGGTGTACCACATTCTAACATGAAAATAGGCTCCACAAACATAACAATCTCCCACTTGGAGACTGATTTCCAATGAGAAAGCTTCTCAACCCTTCACTTTCATCTGCATAAGGCCAAATGCCAAAGCCGAACATAGCTTTAGTTTATCCCTTGTGACCACCTTGGTCATCATGTCTACAGGATTCTAACTGGTATAAATCTTCTCTAACTTCAACTTATCTTCCTCCAAAGTTGTCCTGATGAAGTGATATCTCCACTATATATGCTTTGTCCTGGAGTGGAAAGCAAAGTTCTTAGCTAGGTGTATAGCACTTTGAATATCACTATATAGCTTACATTCCTCCTGCTTATGCCCCAACTCCTCAAGAAATTGTTGTAGCTAAATCATCTCTTTGCTTGCCTCTGTGGCAGCAACATACTCAACCTCCGTGGTTGACAAAGCCACCAACTTCTATAGTCGTGAAATCCAACTCACTGCTGTCCCACCTACAGTGTAAATATAACCATTGTGCTCCTCTTGTTGTCTACATCTCCAACCATGTCTGAATCTACATAACCACATAAAGTGGTGTCTGATCCACTATAGCACAAAATTTTCCCCATGGTCCTCTCAACATCAAGGATCCACTTTAGTGCTTACTAATGCTCTTTACCTCGGATCACTCATAAATCTACTCACACTCTCCCACGAATGGGCTATATCAGCCCTAGTGCACACCATAAGCATACATCAAACTACCAACTACCGATGAGTAAGGTACCTTTGACATCTGGTTTCTTTCCTACTCGTCTTGGGACACTACTCCTTTGATAACTTGAAGTGGCTCACCAAATGAGTCCTAACCAGCTTTAACATCCTACATATTAAACCTCTTCAAGACCTTCTTAATGTACTCTTCCTAAGATAAATTCAGCTTCCGTTCCTTCCTATCCCGAGATATCCTTAGACCAAGGATTTGTTTGGCTGCACCCAAATCCTTCATAGTAAAGGATTCACTTAGCTACTTCTTGAGTACTTTTATTTCCTCGCATGTTTTTACCTGCAACCAAAGATGTCATCAACATACAAACACAGGATAATATAACTTCCATCCTCAAATTTATTTATATACACACAATGGTCGAATGGCATCCGATATAACCTTGCTCCATCATGAAGCTATCAAACTTCTTATACCATTGACGTGGAGCTTTTTTCAAGCCATACAAGCTTTTCTTCGCCAAACCATCTTCTCTTTACCTTTGACCGCATAGCCCTCTAGTTGCTGCATATATAGTTCCTCCTCCAAATCACCATGGAAAATGCATTCTTTACATCAAGTCATTTCTAAGTGCAAGTCTTCTACCGCAACTATTCCTAGAACAGATCTAATAGAAGTCATTTTTACTACAGAGAAAAAAATCTCATCAAAATCTATACCTTGTTTCGTAAACCCTCGACCACCAACCGTGCCTTATATCTTTTCTTTCCTCCTTCTTCGTCTTTGACTCTAAACACCCACTTGTTCTCAGAATGTTCTTTTTCCTTTGGGCAGCCTTCACCAAATCCCATGTCTCGCTTCTCCATGAGAGCCTCGATGTTCCTCATCCATGGCTTGCTCCCACTTCTTCCTAGCATCTATCTCGCATTACTTCATCAAATCTCTCTTGCTCTCCACTATCGTGAGTAATAAATAAAAAGATAAGGAGAAAAACGTTCGTGTTCTCTTCTTACCCTTTTGTAGGTCCAAGAGATGATACCCGAGCCGCCCCACACACATCGAAATGCACCAGCTCTAACTTACTCTCTTTCTTTGTAGGTCCAACCTTGAGAAACCTTCCTCGCTTATGTTTCTCATATACGCAGTGTAACATCCTCATTTTATACATTAGAACAAGTCAATTTTTATTTTTTATTTTTTTGATAAATGCTTCCTCGGTTCTAAATACATAATTTAGAACTCACAAATCAAATAACCATTCTTATAATAGATAACCATATGCACTCGTGAGTACATCTATTCATTCCATGACTCGGTAATCTACATTCCATGATCTATTCATGAGTAATAAGAGTTGGCGTTTTATTTAACACACCACTCTTGCGGTTCTCTTCCCTATTCTCGATTCGTAATGCTCTGTCTAAGGAACCTATCTGAATAATTGTTACCATTATTCATCGGCATCTCATCCCTTAGACTAGGTGACTTAGGACAACGCAATCAGTAGCTTGCGATACTTTGGCCAAAGATTTGAAACATACTGCTTATGTCTCGTATTCCTTAACGGCATACTCGTCAATCTGAATACGTCCTTCACCCCATTCTTATGTTATGTAGAATGTCTTATACCGACTTCTGTCAGTCCCTCCTATCCCAAGTTATTCACTCGGAAACGGATTAGTAAGGTGACAACGTTATATGGATGCTCCCGAGGACTAGGGATACGATGACATACTGGGTCAACCCTAGTTAAACCAGTGTGTCAAGATACCCCGAGTCTCCTAGGCAGCCTTATAACGTGACCACATTCCTAATCGGTCCCAGAGTAACTTTTTCGAGTTTAAGGTGTAAATCTTAACGATAAATGCAAAGGGTGTTGTCATAAGTCACCTGCATTGTTGTATCTTTGAGGAGATCCTAATCTTCTCGGAGGTACAACCCTGCAGTTGACTTGTGTCGTCAACCTTGAAATCCACCTCAAAAAGATCTACTTATTAAAAAGTGTTACATACGTTGAGTTAAATTATACCATAAGACGCTCCCTTTAAGGGTAGTCTTTCCCAATCCCCTGGGTTCCTCACCTTAGAATGACCTTTCATAATAAAACCCAATACACAAGAGAAGTTATTAAGACTAGAGGTCCCATCAAGGAGTTCATAGAATATACATAATTCTCAATCAACGAAATTGGACAATTACTCCCATCCTTCACATGAGATTGCTAACCAAACCCTTTTTAGGTTTATATCAGTTCTCATAACTGAATTTATATCTTACTTATTAGTATCAAGATATAATGATTAAGAATCCAATTAAATGTTGTCCTGGCTTAATCAAGACTAGGAATTAATAATTTAATTCATCTTGTTTAGCGTCTTGCTTAGGTTTATTTTTACCCTAGCTTCCAGAAAGACAGTGATCTAAATTTCAATTTAGCTTTAGATAGAACATACTAGAACTGCTAAACAATCATAAGTATTCATTCACATATTCTTGCAAGCTTACATTGATAATCACAAAAGTCTCCAATTTAAACAATAATAACAATCTCTCAAGATCATTTGATCCGAAGAAGGTCAAACTATCAAGATAAGAATACAAACACCTAAGTAACAAATATCTCTATTTATTCCCTTCAAAGCTAATCAAATACATTTTATGCTTTCAAATACTTGGTATAATACTCAACGGAAAAAGAACATCTTTCCTCATATAGTACATTTAGAGAATCAAGCTGAAATTCATCATAAAACCAAATTAAACAATCAACATCCTATCGATCTGCTTGCTTACCACTTACGGCAACCATCTGCAAAAATTGTCAACATGGGTCGGCTTCGATAACCGAGCATGATAAGCACTAACTCTTAAAACAATTGCAATCCACCAACTGTTTTCATTAAACAACCTGTTTAAATGAGATCATTTCACCAAACAAGTAAACATATTTCAGACTATGCTTTTGTAATACAAACATGACTATAAATGCGTAACTCAAATTATCGTTACTGAATAGTCCTAGATACTTCTCAAATATTTCATCAAAATATTAGGAATCAAGAAGAACGAAAGTATCCAAAATAACTATCCATCTGAATCCCAAAGACAAAAAACATCAGACAAATCATTACATTCAACATAATAAAAGGAATATCATAACAAATCATGATTCCATCAATATGTTAAAAACAGTTCCAACGGTTAGATAAAAATATCAACATATACTTTACAACAGAAGAGAAAGAAAACAAGTCATTCATATTTCCCTTCAAACAAGCTCATGACTGTACCGTCTCCTCGAAAGTAAAGCATTCACCTTATATGCATACGAATAAGTCAGACGAGCCACAAGAAGAACCACAGTTTTGTTAAAATTAAATATAACAAAACTCCTGTAGCTTACTAGCAGTACAGTAGCTCTCACGCCAAAACAGTGATGAATATCAACCAAACAGACTCCACATGACCTTCCACACGAAGCGACAAACAAGAAGATATTCAATGCCATCACCTGTCGAGGTGCAATGCTTGATGCTCCTTAGTTCAAAAAGATCAAGACTAGATACCCATGCAACAGAAGACGTAATCATGCTCAAACATGACAACAATTCCTCACAGCAACATACAACTTATTCTAATCCCTACTAAACACAGTAAGGTTTTAGATCCAAGGTCAAAATCAAAAGAACTTCTCCTTTTTATCTCAAATCAACTAGAGACTTGTTAACATTAAAGCAAATGATGTTTCCTAAGACTATGCGAGATATTCATACGAAATCCACGCAACATGCCACACCTCAATTAACTCGCAATTATTCGTAAAGGAAACATAACATACCGTATTCACATCTCAACTCATTCGAGGTTGAAAAGTATGGTAATCATGACCCACTTTTACAGAGGCCAAGATACAAGATCTCTATCTATACTTATGGAACCCAACAGCCAAAAACAATAAGTGTTCAAATCGTTTATATAGAAGCGGATACACCTGTTACCTATCAAGGATTTCAACCGAATCCAAATAATAGTATTCACGATAAAGCTTCTACAAGTGATATACAAGATATATATTAGTTAAGGATTCCAACCGTGCCAACAATGGTAAATATTCAAAATCAAAGCTTATACGAAGCTAAATACTCGATTTCGTAATAAGGAATCCAACCGAGCCTCTACAACAATATTCGCTCAAGCTTACATAGATAGGAAACATAAAAAGTACACCAAAGTTTGTACCAAAAATTCATTACTTAAACGAAGGTATTCATTGCAAGATAACAAAGTCGTATTACCGCTTATCCTTCCAGGACTCGCTGTAATCATGCTACCAAGATTCACATATATGGCTTCTACAAAGAGTCCATAATATGTGAACCATTCCATGTACTCCACAGAGTTATTTTGTATATATAAAAAATATGTTGCAAACTATCAACGGGTTGAATCCCATAATCACAACACAAGGGGGAAAAACAACTTCTACTAGGTCGCATTGAAATACTGTAAACACAACAAGTTATCCGTTCACAATAACTTTAAGTATCATAGCGAAACCCAACAAGATTCAGTAACCACCACCTATAATAACCACGACAGAACTTACAAAGAAGTCAAATTAAACTGAACATTCAAACAAAAGTCCAACAGTATCCTTTCCGACAAGTATCAACAACAAGTATCAACTGTAACCTGAACCCAACAAGGAAACAATTCATGGGCTCCCAAAGAGTAGGTTTAGTATACTTTCTTGCATGCATTTCACAAACTTTAGCCGGAATGCAAAACACAACGAAATAGTGCAACAGTTCGAAACACAATGCACACCCGTCAAGGGTTAAATTGAAAAATCGAACCAGTAAGAAGATACAGTAACAAAATCACACAAAGCTACCATAAAAACCATCTAAACAAAGTTTTTCTAATGAAATCATTTGAAAGAGAGCAAGATTTTTAAAGGTTAGGGCCTAACATGCCCGGTTATTTGCTTAAAAATCAAGAAGACCACCAAAGAGCTCGATCCTTCTCCTCTTTTTCCAAGTTAGATTCACCAACACAAATTTGTTATTTCTATGACTTATAAATTTTCCTTGCCAGAGAAAAGAGTGAGTTACACTCATATTTTCCATGCAACTCCAAGAAGACTGGTGTGAAGAACCAGTGATCAGACAAAGGGAAAACCGAGCGCATGAAAAACCAAACAAACTACTAATTTTCCATTTTGCATGCCTTCCCGTGAAACCCGAGCTCGAAGACCGAGCTCATTAATTGCATTTACTCCAAATTTCCCGCTCAATCTCCATTGCCACCAACCGCCATAGTTGGCGATGGACAAATGAAATTCAAAGACCATTTCTAACTTTGGCGACTCTGCCACGTCGGCTCTTGCTAGCCGTTAAAACTTCTACCAAATTACCTGTCCTCCATGCTTATCCATCCATTTAATGCCATAGAAACTGCCGCCCATGGTTCACACCCTTCCATAGGTCCCCTTTCTTCCTTGTTCAATAGTTAGGTTAGTAACATAGGTTAGGATTTAAGATGCGACTTAGTCTAACCTCCATAGCACAAGTTACTAACTTAGAACATTTAGATTATAGCTTAGGCCTAGGTTAGATTAACACTAATCTAACCCATAGATCATAGTTTAGTTTTAGGTTACTAACCTTAATAAATCCAGTTTAGGTCTAACATTTCAAATGCTCAGAAAAAGAACCTACAACATACATTCACGAACAGGATTCACTCCTGCACTGCCAATAGGCTAGTGAATTAAATGTATCTGAATTATTACCTGGTCCACGATCAAGACCTTCCTGATATTACGATATCGGGAACCAATTCATTTAACATGATCAGCCAGAGTTAGACTCGAACTAGCTTATTCAATGCATTCGGACTTTGCAACCTACGTAAGGTCTATAATTTTAATTCATCCCGAATAAACTTAAAGCATCACTTGGATCAATACTACTGATCCAAGGCTAGGTCTTATAGATGGATAACTCCATAATTCATTCCGAGATCAGATTAAACTCAGGCATAAAATGAAAGAATTAAAAGAGTCCAATTATATTACTCGACTCACCAAATATCTTTAATTTCAAAGAAGATACACCATATCAAGCATGACTTCTCAATCAAAGGAACACATCCTTTTTACAAAAGAAATCACATATCAACACTTGTATGCTCGGGAGGAAGTAACAACAGCTTCAGTGTTGTTACATGCTTACTCTCTAAAAGATTCATCGTCCCGATGATTACATATTCAATTAACCTTCAGTCAACCAATTTATTAGTTCAAAAACAATGTGATTATTTTCCAACTTAAATAGTTCCGAAATCAATGTCACAACACATTTTATTCAAATTTCAATAATGTTTACCTCCATCTCGCTTTCAGATAAACTTAAAAAAATAAGTTCATAAAAGAAATGTTTTGTCAATAGATTTCATTCTGTTGAAAAAGAGAAGGAAAAGCAATTTTCATCTCTTCCAGATTTTCCCAAGTTGCACTTTCTTCGTTAAACTGGTCCCACTGGACCTTACATTGCTGTATTTCACGATTTCTCAAATGCAATTGGCGAGTTTCCAACACTCGTGTGGGTTTAACCACGATTATTCCTGGGTCTTGGACCTGCAAGGAATTCCAATTTAAAACATGTGACAGATCTGAAACGTATTTCTTAAGCAAATAAATATGGAAAACATCATGCATGCGAGATAAATTAGGTGGTAATGCTAAACGATAAGCTACAGGATTGATTATCTCGACAATTTCGAAAGGTCCCACGAATCGAGGTGATAACTTGGCAGCCTTGCCAAAAGTTATAGAACTCTTTTGGGGTTTAACACGAAGAAAAACCTTCTCACCAAGCTCAAACCTTCGATCAACCCGCTTAAGGTCAAAGATAGCTCTTCTACCTATCCGCCGCTTCCTTTTAATCGTTCACGAATCAGCTTAACTTGTTGTTCCATTTCGTGAGAATCTCTCGGTCCAATTACCACTCTATCCTCAACACTATCCTTAAATAATGGAGTTCTCGCACTTTCTTCCATAAAGTGCTTCAAATGGTGCCATTTTAAGAGATGAGTGATAAGTGTTGTTGTATGCGAACTCAACTAATGGAAGATACTCTTCCCATTTATACTATTGATCCATGCAATACATTCGCAACATGTCCTCCAACACTTGATTTACTCTCTCAGTTTGTCCATCCATTTCCGGATGATATGCAGAACTGAAGTTTAGTTTCATTCCAAGAGCTGTGTTAAGCATTTGCCAAAATCTTGACGTCATTCTTGGATCCCTGCTGATATAATCAATTCTGGTACACCATGTAATCTGAAAATTTCGTGTACGAATCTTTTGGCCAAAGACCGGTGAATCATCCTTTAGATTTCCAAATGATGAAATGAGCTACCTTAGTCGGTTTATCTACAACTACCAGATAACATCATGTTTATTCCTGGACATAGGTAATCCTTGTACAAAGTCCATGGTTATTACTTGCCATTTGTACTGCGGTATGCTATGAGGATATAACAGTCCAGCAGGGTGCATATGTTCTACCTTAACCCACTGACACTCCAAACAATGAGTCACAAAATTAATGACATCCTTTTTCATACCTTTCCAAAAGTATTGTTGTTTCAGATCAGCAAGCATTTTTGTGATACCCGGGTGTCCAGAGAAAGGTAAATTATGAAATTCAACTAACAACTTCTTTCTCAAATCATTAAGCATAGGTACATATACTCTGTTTTCATAACGCAAGATTCCTTCATAATCAAAATGAAAACCTTTATACCTTTCATCATTAGGTTCTGCACAAGTGCGCGCTTTTACTTGTTTGAAAGTAAATATCAGATTTTGAGGCACTTTTTACCTCATCCTTAAACTAAGTTCTTAATGTTATAAGAGCAGAAATGTGCCTCCTATGACTTAGAGCATCTGCTACTCTATTCTCCTTCCCTTTGATATAGCTAATATCAAAATCATATTGTGATAAAAATTCTAACCACCTTCTCTGTCTAGCATTAAGATTAGGCTGAGTGAAAATATATTTCAGTCCTAAGTGATCAGTTTTCAACTCAAAAGGTTTCCCAAGTAAATAGTGTCTCCAGACTTGAAGTGCATGAACAATGGCAGCAAGCTCCAAATCATGAGGAGCATAGTTCAGCTCATGTAACTTAAGTTTTCTACTTTCATATGCTATGACTTGATCATTTTGTAGCAAAACACCTCCAAGGCCTTCCCCAGAAGCATCCGTTACAACAGTAAAACTCCCATTAGGGTCTAGTACAGCTAATATAGGTGCAGAAGTCAACTGGCCTTTCAGACTTTTGAAAGCCACTTCGCACTTATCATTCCATATGAATTTCTTATCCTTCTTCTGCAATGAAGTTATTGGTGCAGCTACTTTAGAAAAATCCTTTACAAATTTTCTATAGTAACCAGCAAGACCCATGAAGCTTCTTACTTCGTGCACATTCTTTGGTGCAGGCCACTCAGTTATTGCCACTATTTTTGAAGGATCTACAACAATTCCTTCTTTACTTATGACATGACCCAAATAGTGAACTTTTGAATCAAAGAAAGAACATTTGGATAACTTACCATACAACTTTCTTTTTCTCAAAATTCCCAAAACTATATTCAAATGCTCATTGTGCTCATCAACACTTTTAGAATAAATGAGAATATCATCCAAGAATACAAGTACAAACTTTTCCAAATATTCTTGAAAAATATTGTTCATTAAGTTCATAAAGGCTGCGGGTGCATTAGTTAATCCAAAGGGTAGAACTGTGAATTCATAATGTTCGTACCTTGTTCGGAAAGTTGTTTTATGAATATCTTCTTCTCTAATCCTTAACTGATGATAACCAGATCGAAGATCTATCTTAGAATAAACTGCTGCCCCACGCATCTGATCAAATAGATTGTCGATCCTCGAAGTGAATATCTATTCTTGATTGTTGCTTTGTTCAACATCCGATAATCAATACACACCTAAGTGTCCCATCCTTCTTTTCACAAATATTACGGGTGCTCCCAAGGTGAAACACTTGGTCTAATCAAACCTTTAGACAAAAGTTCTTGCAACTGTGCCTTAAGCTCAACTAACTCTGTAGTAGTCATCCGATAAGGTGCTTTGGAAATAGGTTATGTTCCTGGTTTGATTTCGATGGTGAAATCAAATTCCCTCTTAGGTGGTAACCACGCAATTCCTCAGAAAACATCCTGAAACTTTGTAACAGAGGAAATCGCTTCATGTAATTACCATCTTCTTCTCTGAAAATTTAGATATCTTTACTGCATAAAGGGTACATCCTTTATTTTTAGCCTTTTTAAGTCCGCATAGTGACAGCTTTTCTAACTAAAATTTCCTGTTTCACACCTTGAATCTCTCTTTGTTTCTAGCTAATCATCTAAACATTTTATGTTCTTTTCATAGCAGTCTACCTTTACTTTATGGTCAGCTAACCAATTGACACCGATAAAAATGTCATACGATCCCAAAGGTGTAACATAGAGGTCAACTTCCGTGGAGAAATTAGGTAAGTCAAGGACTACCCCAAAAAGACACATACTCACTGTATGAACAGAGTTATTACCATATTGTACAGTCCAAGATTTATCCATTTTTCCAGCTTTTCTCTTAAGTTTAGAAGCAAGTTTATTAGAAATGAAACATTCAGTAGCTCCTGTATCAAAAATAATAATAGTAATGTATGCCAAATAACTTACCCGAACTTCTATAGGTGTCACTTGCTTTTCAGCTTGCTTGTCTGCTACTGCAGCATGTATCTTATGCTGCTGATTATGATCATCCTTCTTCAAAGGGCACTGATTTGCGTAGTGGTCTTTGCCACAATTGTAGCAGCCTCCTACAGGTCCCTTTTTAGGCTCAAAATTGCCTCCAGCCTTGTAATTGTCACGTTGCCCTCCATAGGGCTTCTGCCCATTGTTATAATTTTTGGCAAAATTATCCCTTACATTTCCAGTAGGCTTAGTTGCCACTGCTTTCTTACTATTATCCCCTAGAAACTTACTTTTGTTTCCAAACTTTTTCCATGGTCCCTTTTTGGGTGCAAGAGAGGTTGAAGAAGGGTTTGCAGTCTTCTTCCGCACTTCCTCTTTATGAGCAGAAATAGCCTTTAATTTCTGTTCTTGCCTTATGGCCTTTTCAACAACTCCTTCCATAGTGGTTGGACTGTGAACATCGACCTCTCCCCCTATCATGGGATTCAATTCCATGATGAATTTCCGTATTCTGAACTTCTCGTCAGTTTGATACTGCGGTACATACTTGAGGAGTTTTGTAAACTACTCCCAGCATTCAGTTACTGTTAGCTTCCCTTGAGCTAAGTTCTGAATTCTGTCATTTTCTTGATCATAGAAAAGTTGTGGCAGCCAACGTTGCCTAAAATAGCCTTTAAATTGATCCCAAGTAATATTGGTCTCATCAATATTTAGTTCACTTTACGGCTATCCCACCACGAAGATGCTTCGTGGGAAATCGATAGGCTCCCAAATAGCTTTGGTTTCCTCTCGAGAAGTTTCTTATTACAAAGTACTTCTCCATTTCACTGAGCCGCTTCTCGCTCCATCTCCTAATGTGGTGCCATCATACTTAGGTGGAATTATCCTTTTATATCATTAGTGAGTTCTGCACGCCAACCTCGGCATTTTTGTTTTCTCGGTTGAATTGACTGCATTCCTAACATTAACATCAACACCCATATCGGGGTTGTCCTGTCCTCGAAGGGTGGTTGATTGTCATTACTAGCTTCTTCATCCTCCTCATTTCCCATCGCCTTCTTTGTTCAAGTACAGCTAAACGATCTCTTGTGTCCAATAGGGTAGCAAGGATCTCATGAAGTTTCGGGTTTATTGCCACCCTCCATCGGGTAGAGCATTATTCACAACGTTCCCCTTGTTCTAACCATTTTCTGTTACAAGAAAATTCAGGTTCTCATCAGATTATGGACACAATAGGTCCAAGAGCTGCAACCTTCAGCTCTGATACCAAGATGTAACATCCTCATTTTATACATTAGAACAAGTCAATTTTTTTTTTTTTTTTTAATTTATAAATGCTTCCTGGTTCTAAATACATAATTTAGAACTCACAAATCAAATAACCATTCTTATAACAGATAACCATATGCAGCTGTAATGACTCGGAGTACCTCCGATCTATTCATTCCATGACTCGGTAATCTACCGATCTATTCATGAGTAATAAGAGTTGGCGTTTTTATTCAACACACCACTCTTGCGGTTCTCTTCCCTATTCTGGGATTCAGAATGCTCTTTCTAAGGAACCTATCTAAATAATTGTTACCATTATTCATCGGCATCTCATCCCTTAGACTAGGTGACTTAGGACAACACAATCAACAGCTTGCGATACTTTGGCCAAAGATTTGAAACATACTACTTATGTCTCGTATTCCTTAACGACATACTCGTCAATCTGGAATACGTCCTTCACCCCATTCCTATGTTATGTAGAATGTCTTATACTGACTTCTGTCAGTCCCTCCTATCCCAAGTTATTCACTCGGAAATGGATTAGTAAGGTGACAACGTTATATGGATGCTCCCGAGGACTAGGGATACGATGACATACTGGGTCAACCCTAGTTAAACCAGTGTGTCAAGATACCCCGAGTCTCCTAGGCAGCCTTATAACGTGACCACATTCCTAATCGGTCCCAGAGTAACTTGTTCGAGTTTAAGGTGTAAATCTTAACGATCAATGCAAAGGGTGTCGTCATAAGTCACCTGCATTGTTGTATCTTTGAGGAGATCCTAATCTTCTCGAGGTACAACCCTGCAGTTGACTTGTGCCGTCAACCTTTAAATCCGCCTCGAAAAGATCTACTTATTAAAAAGTGTTACATACGTTGAGTTAAATTATACCATAAGACGCTCCCTTTAAGGGTAGTCTTTCCCAATCCCTGGGTTCCTCACCTTAGAATGACCTTTCTTAATAAAACCCAATACACAAGAGAAGTTATTAAGACTAGAGGTCCCATCAAGGAGTTCATAGAATATACATAATTCTAAATCAACAAAATTGGACAATTACTCCCATCCTTCACATGAGATTGCTAACCAAACCCTTTTTAGGTTTATATCAGTTCTCATAACTGAATTTATATCTTACTTATTAGTATCAAGATATAATGATTAAGAATCCAATTAAACGTTGTCCTGGCTTAATCAAGACTAGGAATTAATAATTTAATTCAGCTTGTTTAGCATCCTACTTAGGTTTATTTTTACCCTAGCTTCCAAAAAGACAGTGATCTAAATTTCAATTTAGCTTTAGATAGAACATACTAGAACTCTAAACAATCATAAGTATTCATTCACATATTCTTGCAAGCTTACATTGATAATCACAAAAGTCTCCAATTTAAACAATAATAACAATCTCTCAAGATCATTTGATCCGAAGAAGGTCAAACTATCAAGATAAGAATACAAACACCTAAGTAACAAATATCTCTCTTTATTCCCTTCAGCTAATCAAATACATTTTATGCTTTCAAAGCATACTTGATACAATACTCAACGGAAAAAGAACATCTTTCCTCATATAGTACATTTAGAGAATCAAGCTGAAATTCATCATAAAACCAAATTAAACAATCTGAACATCCTATCAGATCTGCATGCTTTTACCACTTACGGCAACCATCTGCAAAAATTGTCAACATGGGTCAGTTCGATGAACTGAGCATGATAAGCACTAACTCTTAAAACAATTGCAATCCACCAACTGTTTTCATTAAACAACCTGTTTAAATGAGATCATTTCACCAAACAAGTAAACATATTTCAGACTATGCTTTTGTAATACAAACATGACTATAAACGCGTAACTCAAATTATCGTTACTGAATAGTCCTAGATACTTCTCAAATATTTCATCAAAATATTAGGGATCAAGAAGAACGAAAGTATCCAAAACAACTATCCATCTGAATCCCAAGGACAGCAAACATCAGACAGATCATTACATTCAACATAATAAAAGGAATATCATAACAAATCATGATTCCATCAATATGTTAAAAATAGTTCCAACGGTTAGATAAAAATATCAACATATACTTTACAACAGAAGAGAAAGAAAACAAGTCATTCATATTTCCCTTCAAACAAGCTCATGACTGTACCGTCTCCTCGAAAGTAAAGCATTCACCTTATATGCATACGAATAAGTCAGATGAGCCACAAGAAGAACCACAGTTTTGTTAAAATTAAATATAACAAAACTCTTGTAGCTTACTAGCAGTACAGTAGCTCTCACGCCAAAACAGTGATGAATATCAACCAAACAGACTCCACATGACCTTCCACACGAAGCGACAAACAAGAAGATATTCAATGCCATCGCCTGTCGAGGTGCAGTCGACAGCTCCTTAGTTCAGTCAAGCTCAAGACTAGATATCCATGCAACAGAAGACGTAATCATGCTCAAACATGACAACAATCCCTCTCAGCAACATACAGCTCATTCTAATCCCTACTAAACACTGTAAGGTTTTAGATCCAAGGTCAAAATCAAAATAACTTCCCCTTTTATCTCAATCAACAAGAGACTCGTTAACATTAAAGAAAATGATGTTTCCCTAAGACTATGCAGAGATATTCATACGAAATCCACGCAACATGCACAGCCTCAATTAACTGCAATTATTCAGAAAGGAAACATAACATACCGTATTCACATTTGAACTCATTTAGAGGTTGAAAAGTATGATAATCACGGCCCACTTTTACAGAGGCCAAGATATAAGATATCTATCTATACTTATGGAACCCAACAGAGCCAAAAACAATAAGTGTTCAAATCAGGCTTATATAGAAGCAGATACACTGGTTACCAATCAAGGATTTCAAATGAATCTAAACAATAGTATTCACGATAAAGCTTCTACAGAAGCCAATATACAAGATAAATATTAGTTAAGGATTCCAACCGTGCCAACAATGGTAAATATTCAAAATCAGGCTTATACAGAAGCTAAATACTGATTTCGTAACAAGGAATCCAACTGAGCCTCTACAACAATATTCGCTCAAGCTTACACAGATAGGAAACATAAAAAGTACACCAACTGAGTCTGTACCAAAAATTCATTACTTAAACGAAGGTATTCATTACAAGATAACAGAAGTCGTATTACCAGTTATCCTTCCGTGATTCTTACGAGAATCATTATACCAAAGATTCACATACATGGCTTCTACAGTAGTCCATAATATGTGAACCATTCCATGGACTCCACAGAGTTATTTTGTATATAAAAAAATATGTTGCAAACTATCAACGGGTTGAATCCCATAATCACAACACAAGGGGGGAAAAACAACTTCTACTAGGTCGCATTGAAATACTGTAAACACAGCAAGTTATCCATTCACAATATATTTAAGTATCATAGCGAAACCCAACATGATTCAGTAACCACCACCTATAATAACCATTACAGAACTTACAAAGAAGTCAAATTCAAATGAACATTCAAACAAAAGTCCAACAGTATCCTTTCCGACAAGTATCAACAACAAGTATCAATTGTTGCCTGAACCCAACAAGGAAACAATTCATGGGCTCCCAAAGAGCAAGTTTAGTATACTTTCTTGCATGCATTTCACAAACTTTAGCCGAATGCAAAACACAATGAAATAGTGCAACAGTTCGAAACACAATGCACACCCGTCAAGGGTTGAATTGAAAAATCGAACTAGTAAGAAGATACAGTAACAAAACCACACAAAGCTACCATAAAAACCATCTGAACCCAAAAATCATCTGAACTGAGTTATTCTAATGAAATCATTTGAAAGAGAGTAAGATTTTTAAAGGTTAGGGACTAACATGCTTGGTTATTTGCTTAAAAATATGAAGAAGACCACTTTGAAAGAGCTCGAGCCTTCTCCTCTTTTTCCAAGTTAGATTCACCAACACAAATTTTTTATTTCCATGACTTATAAATTTTCCTTGCCAGAGAAAAGAGTGAGTTACACTCATATTTTCCATGCAACTCCAAGAAGATTGGTGCGAAGAACCAGTGATCAGACAGAGGGAAAACCGGAGCACATGAAAAACCAAACAAACTACTAATTTTCCATTTTGCATGCCTTCTCGTGAAACCCGGGCTCGAAGACCAAGCTCATTAATTGCATTTACTCCAAATTTCCCGCTCAATCTCCATTGCCACCGATCGCCATAGTTGGTGATGGACAAATGAAATTCAAAGACCATTTCTAACTTTGGCGACTCTGCCACGTCGGCTCTTGCTAGCCGTTAAAACTTCTACCAAATTACCTGTCCTCCATGCTTATCCATCCATTTAATGCCATAGAAACTGCCGCCCATGGTTCGCACCCTTCCATAGGTCCCCTTTCTTCCTTGTTCAATAGTTAGGTTAGTAACATAGGTTAGGATTTAAGATGTGACTTAGTCTAACCTCCATAGCACAAGTTACTAACTTAGAACATTTAGATTATAGCTTAGGCCTAGGTTAGATTAACACTAATCTAACCCATAGATCATAGTTTAGTTTTAGGTTACTAACCTTAATAAATCCAGTTTAGGTCTAACATTTCAAATGCTCAGAAAAAGAACCTACAACATACATTCACGAACAGGATTCACTCCTGCACTGCCAATAGGCTAGTGAATTAAATGTATCTGAATTATTACCTGGTCCACAATCAAGACCTTCCTGATATTACGATATCGGGAACCAATTCATTTAACATGATCAGCCTGAGTTAGACTCCGGACTAGCTTATTCAATGCATTCAGACCTTGCAACCTGCGTAAGCTCTATAATTTTAATTCATCCCGAATAAACTTAAAGCATCACTTGGATCAATACTACTGATCCAAGGCTAGGTCTTATAGATTGATAACTCCATAATTCATTCCGAGATCAGATTAAACTCAGGTGTAAAATGAAAGAATTAAAAGAGTCCAATTATATTACGACTCAGTCAAAGATCTCGCAATTTCAAAGAAGATATAGTCCATATCAAGCATGACTTCTCAATCAAAGGAACACATCCTTTTTACAAAAGAAATCACATATCAACACTTTTATGCTCGGGAGGAAGTAACAACAGTTCGGGGTGTTATATGCAGTCCTCACGTGAACTCCAAACCTATTTTTGTATATCCAAGAAAATTCTTCTTTATGACTTCCATGCCCTTATGGCTCATATGACCGAGCCTATAGTGCCATAATGTTGTATCTCGCATCTGAAGCCATAAGATTACAATCATTAGTACTATCGGTGGTTAAATACAAGGTTCCAACCTTCTTACCTCTTTCCATTACAAGAGCACCCTTAGTAACCTTCCAAGAGTTAGTGTAAATATCACAAGTCACAACTAGCACTTCCCAATTTCCGCACCAATATCAAATTTCTCCTTAATGTAGGCACATGTCTGACATCCTTCAATAGCCATGTATTCCCATTTTACATTTTAACTTGAATGAACCTTTTCCAACTATACTTTGCAAGGCTCATCATCACCAAGAAAAACATGCCCAAAATCCCCTTGAACATAATCAACAAAATAATGCCTATGTGGAGTAGCATGAAAAGAAGCCCTGAATCTAAAACCCAAGATTCAACAATATTATGCAAAGAAAGAATCAAAGCATCCTAACATACATTACCCGTTGCCACATTTGCCTCCTTATTTTCTTCATGTTGTTTCTTCTTATCCTGAAGCTCCCAATGGTCCTTCTTTGCATCCACAGGCTTTCCAAAATTCGAGCATACAATCTTGTTCTTGGATTTTGACCTTGCCCGATCTTTTGATTTTCCATGGTTTCCTCTATTCTTCTGTCTCCCTCTAGTTTCCACTGTCAAAGCATTCCCTAAAGTAGAAGATTCCCAGAGATTTTTCTTCACATTTCCTCGCTTAGAATCACCCCTACAACATCCTCAAACTTCAACTTTGAGTTAGTTGGAACCAAGTTACTTACCGCCATTACCAAGCTATTCCAACTCTCAAGTAAAGAGCACAGAATTAATAAAGCCCTAACTTCTTCATCAAATTCTATTTTAACCGAAGCTAGCATATTCACAACCGTACTGAAATCATTTAAATGATCTGCTACTAATCTATTCTCAAACATCTTCATATTAAACAACTTTTTCATTAAAAATATCTTGTTAGAGGAAGAAGGTTTTTCATACAACTTCCCTAATGCATCCATTATATCTTTTGTAGTCTTTTCCTTTAAAACATTAAATAATACCGAAGATGCAAGACACAACCGGATTGTCCCAAGTGCCTTCCTATCCAGCAAATCCCGTTCTCGCATCTATCATACTCAAGGGTTTTTTCACCTTCTCGACATAACAGTGAGTATAAATATCCTTCGATAAAGGTAATCTTCCATCTGCATCTTCCAAAGACTAAAATTCTACCCGTTGAATTTATCAACCCTAGATCTTCCTTCATCTAGCCATAGCTCCCACTCAAGCTAAAAACTTTCCCTGTGATTCAACACTTTAGCAAACCAAACCAGGCTCTGATACCAATTGTTAGGAAATAAGAGATAAAATATGTGGAATAATCCCTTATAGAATTGCAATAGTAGAAACTAATATGCAAAAATATTACGGATCTCAAATAAAAGTGCAGAATAAATAACACAACACGAGAGAGACAAGATTTAACGTGGTTCACCCAATTTTGGCTACGTCCACCAAGAATCACTTGCTTATATTTTATTACAAGCCTCCACTCTCAATATAATACCTAGATCCATTTGAAGTTATGCTCAACAAACTCTACATAATTCACACCCGAATTCAAAACACATCTGCGATACATTTGCTTGTCTCTCTATCATATGCATAAGACCATATAAATAGACAATTTCTTAAGCGATTTGATATAAAACCAAGGAAAAAAACCATGGGTATTAAAACAATGGGAAAAAGAAATAAAAAAAAACCATGGGCCCAAAAATAGCCCATAACGGTTACCCATTACCAGTGGGTTAATAAACCACCCATGAAAATTTGCTTTAGGGGCTTCGCCCCAGAACCCCCTCGACCGCTCACCAACCGAGTGGGACCGCTTTGTAAAATACCCAAGTGTAACACATAGAAGGTGTACCACATTCTAACATGAAAATAGGCTCCAAAAACATAACAAAGAGGTCACTCTCTTTCCTTCAACAAAGATAAATTAAATTCCCTAAACCATATCGAAGTTACATTTCGTAATTTCAATGGAATATGAAATATGTCTCGGTCATTGCAAGGAGATAAAAAAAATTCCCAGAGCATGGACCAAGGTTTTGGGTTACATTTGCATTCCAGAGGAAGATAATTTGGTGTATGTAGTAGCTCAATTTAGTAAGGAATTCAAGGAACATGAGCGCGTTCTAGAAACTTCTCATCAAACATCATGAATCATTAAATATCTTCAGCAAGTAGCTTCTTCATCAGATATGGAAACTTCTTCCCTCTCTCTTTCTCTATATTCTTTCCCCTTTCTAATTATTCATTGAAAAAATCATTGTATTTCATCTCATTCACTTAAGTTGACTTGCTAAATTGTATTTATAAAAGTCCCTTTAATTATAAAAAGGGAACTTATTTCTCATGTCCTAGGAATATATAAAGTCAAAATTCGAATAAGAACATGAAGCATCATGTTGGGGTAGATGAAATTTAAATTCACATTGATATAAATTGGGATGGATTCCCCATTCCAAAGGGATCTTGAATTTAGTTCTCGGTAGAAATTGTGAATTGTTGTAGATTGGTTAATGCTTTGTATTCATCATTACACAAGAAATGAAAGCTATATTTATTCCATTCCCCTTTTCCTATGTGTTCTTCTATTTCTCCCTTTTATTCACTTTTCAAGAATAATTATCAAGAAAGAGTTTTGTATCTTTGATAAACAAATCTAATAGGTTTGTGTGTCTAGGTTTGTTCTTCTCGGTAGATAGCTTCATTATTGCTTCTTCTAAATTGAATGTTGAAATACTCCAATTATTGGGTGTGAATTCTACTTGTTCCTACTCACAACAATAACCTTCCTTTTTCTAATGTATCTCCTTCACCACTCATCACTATAATTTCCTCCCTTATACCCTGTACAATAATTTTGTCACAGTTCGGGAAGTATTCCTATGTGATCTTCGGCCTATTTTTCCAACCCACAAAACATATATAGGAGTATATTAGTTTACATTCAATAATGGTATTTTCCCATTTAATACGAGAGGGACCTAGTCTCGTGAGCGTTAGTGGAAACACCAGATTTTCCATATCGAAAAATTATTTCACAAACATTTTCTGCAATTCTACAAGGGAGATATTTTCCCAAGTGGACCCACAAAATATCTCCATAAAACAAAAAAATATATAAATAAAAGAAACAAAAATAAAAAATAATTTTTCAAATAAAATTCAATTTTTGAAGGTGACTCCCTCAAGGAATGAATTTATGTCACATTTGTTTTCTATAACACAATGAATAAATTTCCATATTGGAGTGAGGTTATCAATAAGTGATAGTGAATAAGAAAAATATGACTACCAAGAAATATAAATATCTAATCAGCCATCATTTTGGAACATATCTTGAAAAAAAAATATTTTAATCAAATAATGGAAAGAAGGTTTGTACCATCTCTGTAGTATCCAAAAAAGGCTTTCTAAAATGGAGAAGATTGTTGTTTGTGAAGACCCCTTCATCAAGTCATGGTAACTATAATTCGAGAAGAGTTTTGCTAGAGGAAAAAAATGGAGATTTTTATTGTTGATGATAAATAATTACAAAAGTGGATGAAGATGATTCATAAGATGTATGATATGTTGTATGAGTGGCATGAGGGTGAATAATCCATTGAAGGTAATATTTTCAGCTTGAGCAAATTGACCAAGAAACTCATGAAATTTCCTTTTGTCTCCCTTCCTATGGATGATTTTCTTACATACACTGATGAAGAAATGGATATTCTAAGAAGAGAATATGGAAAAAGGATTTTGGGTGTAGAAGGAGTAAATTATAATCTTGAAGCCTACCATGAAGTTTGGAATTGTACATTGGCCTTGTAAAAAGGTATGAACATCTTGAAGCACTTTGTAATCTTGATGAAGAAGGTACTCAAGAATACCTTGATGATTGTCCCTAATGTGAGGTATTTATCCCTGGAAGATTCTTTTGCACTTATGATGAATTTCATATCCTTATACCTTCTAATGAGAATAAAATAAACACCTTGGAGGATGATGAAGAAGACACAATAGTTTAACCTCCATTCATCAACTCATTCTAGCTTGAGGCACGATCATTGGAAAAACTATGGATTCAAGAGAGGAGGATTCTTGTTGCATGATAGGTGATTCAGTGATTTCTAAGGGAACCATCAATCATGAAGATGTACAAGAAAGAAACCCTTCATCCTAGACTAAAGATGATAAATTCGAGGTAATCATGGATAATCTTCTTTCCAATTTTGACTCTTCAAGTGATGTAGAAATGTTGAATGATGAAATGGAGACAGTTGAAGAATCAAATTATCTTCCCAATTCAATCATGGATGAAAAAATGGAAGAATTCAATTTATTTTTTGAAACCAAGGAGGATGAACAACTTGATCATGACCTATCCGAAGAGTTTATTTCATAACCCTCACCAAAGGAACACAATGATGATTATCATAGTAAGTACAAAATCTCTCATTTCCCTTATGAATAAGAAGATGATACAAGAAATAATCAAGATGAAATTGAATATTTTTCTACCTCAACATGGTCCTCTACTTCCCATCATAAAGATGGTTAAATGTATTTTGAGCTCAAAGGTGTTTCCTTCCCACATAGTTTGGACCTCTTTTCCTTGTCAGAGGATGTTGAGAAATGAGTATTCCCATATTTACAATAAGGTGAGCCTTGGATGAGAAGAAGGTTGGAGAAGGAGAATGACGATGATTCAACTGAATTATGCTCAAGTGTAGATCTTATTTTCAATAAGCTCCTTGAGGCCTAATGGAATGAAGATGATAATAAGTATAGGGCAGATTTGGAATAGAAATATGTGCAAGACAGCTTGAGGACTACGAAAGAAACTGAAGAACCTCAACTCAATCTTGTGATTCTAACTCGGTCCATGGAAATTCATGATAGGCATAAGGTAAGTCATTTTTTCCCTTTCCATGCACCCACTTTTTAGGATGTTAGGTAGTAAATGGATAAGCTCGATGTAATCTCCAATGCCTTGACACATGAGGATGAATGTGAAGGTAATTATCCATCTTTCTTTTTTTGTGAAGAAGATCATAAATGCAAAGGAGAATAGATTATAGAACATCATATGAATATTCTCAATCTTGAAGACAACATCTTCTCCATGGAGGATGATAATGAGAAAAATTTTGAGCTATTTTGTATTGAAGGTGATTTCCAAGAAATAGTGAAAAGGTGCATAATTTTTGGAGTTGAGGTCAACTTATCTTCCTACCAATTTGGAACAAGAGTCCATACTAAAATATTCACTTGAGTATGAATCTTTTCATGATCAAATCAAGAATTGTAGTTTTGGAGATGATGATAAGATCAATTTTAAGTTGTTAAGTATCTGACAACAATTATTCTAGGAAACAAAGTGAGACTTTGCAAGACTCTTGTGAACAATTTTTGAATAAAATTGAACTCATTGTTTTCAAAGACTCTATTGGTATTGAACTTGTTTCCATGCTGCAAAATTATCTCAATAAGGATAAAGATATTCATATCTTTGAGGTGGCCTCTAGTTTTGAAAGAAATTACTCAAAGCAACAAAGTTATATGTTCAGAGAAGTTGTTGAATGGGAAGAAAATCATTTTGTTCTCACTCCTACTAGGTGTCTCACTAATTCAAGGGATGTTTCCATATTGCAATTTAAGTACGAATTATGTTCCATGATAAGATCAATATTTCCACTTTTGAGAACATGGAAGAATGGTGTCTCATGGTCATAGAACATCAAGTGGGAGCTTCCAGATGCAAGAACTATAAGTTGGTAACAAATGTTTCATTGGATGAAAGAATTTTCTCATTGTAATATAAGTATGAATATGGAATCTTGGTTGGTATCCTTCTTCTCAACCCATGCAAGATCATCTCAGGAGCATGATATGATTAGAAGTGATCTTCAAACTTCAAAGGTTCTATTTCAATCTGTAGTTTCATGATGGTATGTACTTATCCCAACCCATTTCCAGGTATGTGAATATTATTTCCCCACCTCAGTAAATTCCCTCCTCTTTATATATTTTCCCTTTTTGTTGTCTTTGTTTCCCATTTTTGGTGTGTTTTCATTTCCATCTATTTTTTGTTTGTGTGTGTTTAGAAGAAATCACTCCATATTAAGCCCAATGGATAAGGCACTATTCTACGTAGTTTATTTAGATTATGTGGTTCCTACATGCTATGTTATCCCTAGGTTTGATCCAAAACATGTCCCCAAGTTAGAGCCAATTGTTGTTGTGTTTATGCAAGGTCAAAATTCAAGTTGAAAACATGATAACTATACCCTAATGTCATTTTTTTGTTTGTAAGCCTTCTTAAGAACTCCTCTAGATTATATTTCCCTTTGTGCCATGCCTATCCTAATCCTCTGATATCTCATGTGTTGTCACAACATTTCCCAAGTGTTTGTAGGATGAAAACAAGTTCGTGAAGCTCTTCCAATGTAGAGCTTCTTAAGACAAATTCTCTAACAAACTTAGAAATAACTATTATAAGTCGAGTGTGCACCCCCAGAGTTGATCAAGAAGCTTGAAGTCATCTAGAGATTTCATTGAAGAGAATAAATTAAAAAGGAATAGTTTTAGGAAAATTTTGGAAAGTTTCAGAGGTTTTGGAATCATAATAATGAAATTTGGTTTTAGAGGCTTGAGGAGCTTATAGTGTATAAAAGCACCTGAACTTCACCGAAATATTCTAAGATCTCAAGCTTGAGTCAAGAGAAAAAAACATAAACCGTTGGAAACATAAAGGGATCCTCTACATGATGGAGTTTCACATATTTCAAAACACCTAACCACTCTTCAATGTAAACCAATCTCAATGAGACTCATTGTGTGGTCCCAAATGAAAAATTAGAATTTTTAGAGGAAGAATCAAGTCTTGAAAACCATATTATTAAGATTAAAATGGTATTTAGGAGTTTGATATAACAGTTTACCTAAAAATACCTCCTACAACTCCGGAAAGTTGGTTTCATGATTTCAAGAGTTAGTCAAATTTTCAGTTGGAAGCCTGACACATTTTGGTGTCCCAACTATCCTGAATGTCTCAACTATCTAAAAGTTCCTAGAAATTGGGTAAATTATGGATATTAGAGATAAAAAAATGTGCACTATCCCCCATTTTCTACCCCTTGACCCTCATGTTACCCTATTCCTCTTCGACAAGGTGTTAAGTGATCAAGTATGCAAAATTGGCTAAGTATTGACCTTCCTACCCTTGAGCGCATTTTTCTGCCCCTATTGTCCCAACTATCTGGGATATTTGGGATAGTTTGGATAGTAAAATTCATCCCACACCCCTATCCATTTCTCAATTTCTTCATGTGACCTCAAATTTTATCTCCCGGCTACTCAAACGTTTCTCTCTCTTCCTCCTAGCTCCCCACTCACTTTCCCCCACTTGTTAGGCTTTAGGAAGGTGGCACATTTTACTATACCAAATATCCCAAGTATAATGGGGATGGTAAGGAAAAAAAACTTTACCCCATTCCTTGAAGGTTGCAAATTTAAAAATTTGACTAATTATTCATACCTTGCTTCTTCTCATTTCTTCTTCCCGTGAAGTGAAAGTGTTGTTGGAAGTTATAAAAACACAAAATGACCCTTACCCATATCATTTTTCTCATGAGAACCTTGAATAATAAGTAATAAATCTAATTAAACCTGAAAAATATCCATAAACCATGTCAAAATCCTTCTAGGAAGCCATATGCACCGAAATTTGAAAAACTTGTATCTTTCAAACCAGTGATCAAAATCGGGTGAAATTTTCTCAGCTATTATTCAACCCAGATGCCTCCAAGAACATTGTAGAAGCATATCATATTATGATTGGTTCATTAATGGAATAAAACCCTATTTTTATACCCTAGCATTTGTTTTTTCAGTTTCTAGACATTACTGATAGGCGATTAAGCTAAAATTCGAGCACGAGGTTGTAACAAGGAGCCTAATTTAATGAGGCTAATTTCATTGCAATAAAAGATAGAAAAATTTAGTTTCTAAAAATATTAAGTATATGGCATCCTCAATTTCTAAATATATTAACTTACTAACAATAGCAAGTCCCATAAATTCAGTGCACTAAAGAACATTGAAAATAAGAAACTAGGAAACCTTTCGAAATAGCAAAAAAGTAGAAAAAGAGAAAGAATTGCCTAAAAATAGAAATTTTCCAAAAATATAAAATCATAGTCAACAGATTTGAATTGAATATGCCAAAGGCTCAAGAATTTCAAATTTGATCAAAATAGGTGAAATATCCCAAAATAGCAGGTCTTAGTTCCACTGCTAAAAAAAAAGTCTTTGTTTTGAGTCTTTGAAAGTTACAAGTAGGATCCATTTTTAGTCATATATCTTTTTTTTTACATCTTCAAATGGTTATATGATGATATCATAGCTTAAATAGGTGAATTCACCCTTTGAGAGATCTTGAGGCATCATTCTGGTCATTGTTGTGTTCAAGAGTGAAACAAAGCATCACAAGGTGCAACAATTGAGAACCAAGGGACATTGTACATTGAAAAGAGATTCAAAAGGATTCAAATATTCATCATAATTCAAGGTAAACAACACATAAATCAGGTTAGATCCATCCACACCTCATTGGTGAGCTGGCCAAATGAGCATAGTGAGCTAAGTAAACCAAGGTGAGTTGGGAGAGTTGGCCAAAGCGGACCAAGGTGAGCTTAATTGAGTAAGTCAAAATGGGTTGGTTGAAGTAAATAATTACAAGAGTGATTCATTACAACACCCTTTTCTTTAAGGTCATCCAAGTATGTCTTCCCCAATGGTAAATATTCCCCATGATGATCAAGAGTTAGCTCCACAACAAGCTCTTGAAATTGCTCCAACGGCCGACATAGTGTCAACTCCCGAAGAGCCATTTCCATGGATTTAAGAAATTCTCAAAAGTGTGCTAAGGAAAATTCTTCTTGCTATCATACCTAGTTTCGAAAAATATCAAGAACATTGAAGTCTAAGAGAAGAAATAAGGCCTGAAAACATCTCACTTCTTCGTGGAATTTTGGGTAGTCAATATGTTGAAATTGCTAGACCTAAGAATGATAAGCCCATTGAGGACATGACTCCATCAGAATGTGAATTGACCCACATCTCATTGTGTCAAGCTTTGCATGAGGGTGACTCTCAATTATTTAAGGAGTCTTCTTCCCACCTCCTTGTTGGGAATGAAGAATACAAGCAAATAATTGTCCAATTAGAAGAACAAGTAAAATCTCTCATTGCCTACATTCAACCCTTCTTGGATTACAACTCATCATATTCTCTTCTAATAGAATACATTCCTTTGATCAATAGTGTTGATTTTGAGGCAATCAAGAAAGAACAAGGCTACATAATGTAGGGGAAGGCTAATGATAAATGGGTTCAGAAAATCATTGAGAAAGGAAATGCATTGTTTCCATAAGTCATCTCTCCCATCAAGTACATCCTTGAAACTTTTTAGGAAGTCAAGAAATAAAAGGAGGAGTTTGTAAAAGAGGTCAATCATTGGGATAAATATGTTACCACTGATGTCTAAGATGATCTCCTTTGACTCTCATACACTTGTGAGTAAGAATGTGTTCCCATCCACTGTAGAGCACTTGTCTCAAGTTTGGATCTACATCATGGATATGAGATATGAAATGCTCAAGAACGCAAAATTTGAGTTGGAATCTTGTGGACAACATGCTTTTGAGATATTAAATGATGTCTATAATTTTATTCAAAAATTGAGTTCTGTTGGTCACGAAAATCATCACTTGGGCAGATCTATGGATAAACGAGCCAACAGTGTGCAGGGCATAGCCCCTCTTTGAGTCAGCAAAGCGAAACTGGTTTATTGCTATTCTACCAGCAGGAATCTATGCAAGTCTCACAGATTCTACCTTCGGGGGTTTGGGATCTCATCCCAGTGGGGTGTTTCCGACTGTGAAAAGAAAGGAAAGGAAGAGGGGATGAGGAAAGAGCAGGTCCGAAGGAAGAAAAGAAATGAATTCCAAAGCAGAAAGGTCAGAAGATTTATGTTTTGGGATTGGTAGTAAACAGAGCCAAACCTACTTGCATAAATAAACAAAGCAATACTGATGAGCAAATGACAAAAAGGTAGATATGAATCTAACAGAATAAACACATACAGATCTAACATAAGAAAGCTCTGATGTATAACACAAGTATTCAGTACAAAGCCTCAATATTTGTATTGTTGTTTTTCTTCTGTTACAAGAAAGCTCAAAGTCTTTCTCTCCTCACTTCTATTTTCATCTAAAAAATGTCCACCACTTTAAATACAACAAGTATTCCAATATATATAGAAGAGGAGAAGGAAAGAAGGCAAAAAGGAGCCAACAACTATTTACAAAGATATTTACAAAATATCTAAAAGTCATGTTGACTTTTGACAACTTGATGGATGACATCATCCCATGATGCAACATGGATGATGTCATCATTTGCATCAACATACTTTAGACATTCCAACAAGAAAGTCGGAGAAGAGAGAGAAGAAGAAGGAGGAGGAGGAGGAGGAGGAGGAGGAGGAGCAGCTACTCGTCGTCATCATCCTGCGGCCGAAAGGGGGTAGCCTGCTTTTGATGCTGCTCAGGTGACGAGATATGGAACTGAGCGCGGTATTCCAAAAACTTGTTAATTATTGGCCCAAGTTGATCCTGAGAAGGATCCTTGTGCCTATCGCTTATTGCCTCACAAGTCTCCCGCTCATCTATGAGCTTCTCTGGGAGTTTGGAAAAGTCCTTTTCCGCCTCAATGAGGAACCCGACGAAGTCCCTACAGGCCAGCAGGTTGTTGATAGATTCAGTGTCAAATGTGACCTCTGGCCCCGTTCCTTGAGAAGCGATCTCCTTGAAGATCCGGATGGTTTCATCAGCTGACCTTAAGGTAAAGGAAGGAGTGAGCAACCCTGGAGACATGTTGAGAACAATTCGCTCCATTTGATGCATTGTATCCAGGGCCTCTTCCTTTACTTTGTCAATCTTTTCTAGAATAAATTCTAGCTGATCCACCCGATAGTCCAGAGTGGACATGATTTTGTTGAGGGCCCTTGGATGGCCGAAGACGCCGAACTTGACCAGATCTTCGACTGAACAGTCGAACATTTGTTGGAAGGCCTCGTGCTACAGTCTAGCATGTTCCAGCTCTTCTGATATGGGCCCTGCTAGCGCTTGGAGCTCTTTATTCGCCTTACTGATATTCAGGTACAAGTCAGAGAACTCGGCGATCACTTTTTCGCTGTCTTTGAGGATTTGGCTCCTCCAAGCGGAAACGGCCATACCCTGCTCGCCAATTTTGGCATATTCGTTGATTTTCTCCTGGCTGAGAAGCTCAGAAGTCTCGGTGGCAGTTGTGGGAGGCGCACTACCCATCTTTTGTAAGGCTTGGAGCAGATATTTGTTTTGCTCTTTTAGTAGCCTTTTCTCTTCTTTTGTCTCTTGAAGCTTTTGACAGAGGGCGTCAACCGCGGAAAGAGCTTCCCCCTGGAGACTTTCAGAAGATGTCCCCATTGTGACTTGGGTCACAGTAAAATCTGTCGGAGACAGATCCTTTTTCTCTTTGAGGGGATCGGGGTATGCAATTTCCATGATTCTCTCACCTACAACACTTTTAGAGAAGTGTGTAACAGGCTTCTGCTTCTTCACCCCTTTGGCTGGGATCACTGAAAAGTCCATCGGAGTGATGGGAACTTTCCTCTTTTGCTGGCTTAGCTGCTGAGAGATCCAGGCTGGTCCTATGGAAGAAGGACCAGAGACAGAGGAGGAGGCAGCTACAGTAGAAGAGGGGAAAAACGTGGAGACACGCGGTGGCGGCATTGAGAGAATAGCCGAAGAAGTGTCCACGGGAGGAAGGGAAACTGTAGCTGCGGAAGACATAGGAAGGGAAGGGAGCCCGGAGATGAGGGAAGAAATGGAGGAGGACAGATCAGCGAGGGAGGAGAAGATAGACGAAGAAGCAGGGGAAAGAGTAGAAGAAGGGACAGAGGACACGACCAAAGGGATGGTCGCTTGAGTCACTCGAGGAGGGGAAGGAAGAGAAGAAGAAGGGATAGAAGGGACCTCTGTTGTGGTAGCAATGCCGACATCCTGAGTGGATGGGCCTATGGGACTATCCTCTGCTGCTTCTTTCTCTGGCGAATCCAGAGTTATTACCTGTTCTGGTGCTGTGGAAGGAGGACTCTCAGGGGCTTCTTCCTGAATGGTGCTGGATTCACCTTCTACACCTTTGCCTTTAAGCTGCTTCTTGGATCGTGGAGGCGCGTTGCCCAATGGGGATGTTGTGAAATCAACCCCGAGGTAGATTAGGCCGTTCATCCGGCACCAATGTTCTGTCCTCCGCAAAGTCTCCTTGACCCTCTCCTCAATTGTCTGAGGAGCTTTAGTTCTATCAATGGCCGGAAAGGGCCAATCGTCCCCATCTGTATCAGTATATACCTTGTCTACTTCATCTTCTATTGTTTGGTAGCCTTTGGGGACAATGGCTACCCCATATTGGATGATTTCTGCCAATGCTAGGTGAGAATGATCCTTTCTTCTGAGCTCTACCTCATGGAGGACGTCAATATAAATATCCTCGATCTGAGGAACATGGATTGGATCAAGCTTTGCTCTTGGCAGGCAGCCCCTTGGGTCGAAGGTAGGCCTGGCTGGGAAGTCATGTTTCAAATTAAGTAACTCCAGCTCTGCAAACATTTCCTTCACCTTGTGGTGGGTAGAGCATGTGTATCGGCCCACTGTGAGGGGGAAAGGAGTTCCACCCTTCTTTCTTTTAAGGCATTTTTCGTGGTATGTGACCAGCTGCCTTGATAGCTCTAGTAGAATCAGCTTAGGCCCAGCATACCTTGGTAGCCTGGTTGGCTCTCCCAAAAAGTTGGCAGCCCTTAGATAGGTGAATGTGGGAAATTGGGTGAACAGGGCCCCCCATTTCTCCGTGGCTGCCACTATGTTTTTGGTCGTACGACCATGAGTCATGTTCGGCCTCAGCAGGCAGATGATGTGATAGAAAAACACATCGTTAACTTTTGTGAACTGGGAGATGCTATTCTCCAGCCTTCAACTCTGGGTAGTACTCGTATATCTTGACCTGAGGCCAAACTCCACTCCTCGTTAGGCCTGGATAATCCCTCTCCGATGCTGCAGCGTAGACCACGTAGGAGTTCATATGGAATACTCCCGTTGTGCTGAATTGTTGTAGCTGCTCGGAGATGGTGCTGCTTATAATTTCCCCCCAGCAAAAGCGCTGATCAGGAAAATTCTTGTTCATTGTTTCCAAGTAGCGCAACATCCATTTATGGAAGTAATGGGCATCAGAAATCCCAAAGACCCTGCTCAGGAAGGTAATGGTATCACTGAGCTCTTCTGAGAAGTCACTGCGGTGGATGATTTGGGGCCACCGGGTTACCACCTTCTTATTTTTCAGATATACTTCATTCATTAGCTGCATACATTGGTCTTCATTGTCTTCCCAGGCCTTGATGCACTCTGCTTGGCTAACGGCCACAAAGTGCCGGTGGTGAGGGATGCCGAGTATGATCTCAAAGTGACAGGCAGTGAGGTTAATGACTACCTCGCCCTTGCTGTTTTCGACACATCTTGTGTCTTTGTTGTAACACTGAGCAACCACCATCATAAATTCATTGTTGATGGCGCTGACGGGGATTCCCCCGGTGAAGTGCAGGGCACTGCCGATTAGTTTGTCCATCCATGGACTCCTTGTAACTTTCTGAGTTCTGGCCCAGAATTCCTCCATGTCGATATGCCCCAATTCTGAGTCTCTGACATCCATGCTGCATTCGGCCTGTGACTCGGGCATTCTGACCCTCTGATATTTGTATTTCATTTCTTCCTCCGTAAGCTTAGCCTTTCCTTTCGGTTTGGTGGGTCTCCTGCTGGATGTAGACATATGTTCTTTCGAACTCAGTTGCTGATCTGCATGAAGAAGAAGCGAGACCCAATCCGAAAAGGTTGAATTAGCCATTTGATCTTCCATTGGAATGTTAGCAGAAGAAAGAGTTAGAGATTTTTAGGCTCAGGGCGCAGGGCGCATGAAAATTGCAGCTTACAGGGCTAAATAGGTAGGGCGCACAGGAAAGGCGTGTTGCAAAGGTTAAACTGGCACCAAAGGCGCATGGCGCGTGCATACTGCAGATTGCATTTTATAAAAGGTGCATGAAAACATTGTGTTACATAGGGACAGGATGCGCCCTTTGGCGCATAGACTTTTCATGTTGCACTGGGATTTGGTGCGCCCTTTGGCACATGTAAGGTTTGTGTAACAATGACTTTTCGTGTGCCAAAGGGAGCATGGCGCGGCGCACGAAATGTTTACACAACATGATGTTTTTCTAATCGGGGATGCGCCTGCACCTTGAAAGATTTGTACTTAGCGCAGATAAAGTTTGTGTTGCATGGATGCTGGGTGCGCCATTGGCACGTGGAAAAGTGATGCAGCAAGGAAGGTTGGCGCGCCTTTGGGGCGCAAGCTCAGCGCTTGTAGCATATGGAAGAGGCACGCCTTGAGGGCGCAGAAGTTCATGATGCAGTAGGAAAATGGGTGCGCCATTGGCGCGGGTTTTGCTCATGTAACAGGGGGGACAGATGCGCCATGGGGGCGCAACTGTTCATAGTGTAACAAGACGCGCTGGTGCGCCCAAGGGAAAAACAGAGTTTTCACATGGTTCAACCCCTTTTCCTTTCTTTCATTTCCAAGATTGCTTTGGGAGATATAATGTTTCAAGCCAAAGGGGTTTTCAGACCAAGTTTTCAAAATAACACCCTCTACCAGCAGATCTGGAAAGAGGGGGGGAGGAAAAATAAGGAAAGACAGCACAAGGGAGGGCTAGCTCAACATTTGTATATCAAAAACCAACCAGCAAGCTAAAACCAGAACGTAAAACATGAGAAAGAGAAAAGAACCTCTCACCTGGACAAATAGCAAAAATCGTGCAACGGGTCCACAAGGCATTGAAAACGATGAGGCAGGGGCTGACAGGCTCAGAAAAATCACGTGCTTAGCGAATAGTGAAAATGACATTTTGGGCACGCAAACACATATATATAGGTGAGCTGGTCATAAATGCGCCACCCACTTTTTAAAGGGCGCATGGGAGTTGTTGTCGACAGGGAAAAGCGTGTGCCCTTTGGCGCATGAAAACATTCGCCAGCAGGAAATTAAGCGCGCCTTTGGCGCACCAAAAGCTATGTCGACATGAAGTTATGTGCGCCCTTTGGCGCACCAAAACATGGCGCAACAAAAGTTGTGCAACAAAGGCGCATGCACCTTGGCGCACGCAGGGAAGGCTCAACATACTTTGGTGCACTAAAAGGTGTGTTGACACTGAAAATCATGTGCCAAAGGGTTTTAAAGGGGGCGCACCAAAAGTTGGTGTTACATAGCAATTTCATGCGCCCAGCCAAAAAGGCTCAAAAGACTAAGTTTGAAAAACCAGATTTCCCGGAAGGGATTTTACAATGTTTCGACGCAAGGGATCCCTAACGAGGATCGGAACAAAATTTTGGTATGCTTATCGGTAAAATTACCCTTGTCAATTTTACGGGATAACGATTCCTCTGCTCATTGAAGATTCATCAACATAATAACTTGTTGTTTCCTTCTATGAGCTATTCAGGAAAGAGGCAAATGACTCTCTTTCCTTTAATGAAGATAACTTATAGTCTCTGACGCATATCAGAAGTTGCATTGTTGCAATTCTAATGGATCATAAAATATTTTTGAATCAATGCAAGGAGATCGGTGAATTTCCCGGAGCATGGACCAATATGATGGGTTACATTTGCATTCCAAAGGTAAATAAGTTGGTGCATGAAATAGCTTAATTTAGTAAGGAATTCAAGGAACATGAGCTCATTTTGAAAACTTCTCATCGAGATAGCATGAATCAGTAAAGTTATTTATCACAAGGATCTTCTTCATTAGATATGGAAAATTTTTCCCTCTCTCTTTCTCCCTTTCCTTCTCTCCCCTTTCTAATTCTTCATTGTGTGGAATCATTATTTTTCATCTTATTCACTTAAGTGAATTTCTAAAGTAAAATAATTTATAAAAAGGGAACATGAAGATTCATGTGGGGGTAGATGAAAGGCCAATTCACATTTTTATAAATCAGGATGGATTCCCCATTCCAAAGGTATTGTGAATTTTAGTTTTTAGTAGAAATTATGAATTATTGTAGATTATTTTATGCTTTATATTCATCACTACACAAGAAATGAAAGTTACATTTCTTTCATTCCCCTTTTCCTATGTGTTCTTATATTTCTCTCTTTTGTGATTTTTTTAAGCACATTGATCAAGAAAGAGTTGTGTATCTTTAATAAAAAAATATAAGAACTGTGTGTCTAGGTTTTTTCTTCTCACTAGATAGCTTCATTGTTGTTGTGCTCTAAATTGAATGTCAAACTATTCAGGTTATTGGGTGTGAATTATGCTTGTGCCTACTCACATAAATAACCTTCCTTTGTCTAATTTCTCTCCTTCACCCCTTGTCACTAAAATTTCCTCCCTTTTACCTCGTACAAGCATTTTACCACGAGGTTAAGGGAAGTGTTATTGTGTGATCCCTAACCTATTTAGGAAACCTACATCACTTAGATAGGAGTATATTAGTTTGCATTCAATAATGGGAGCTACCCCATTTAATGCAGAGGGACCTAGTCCCATGAGCATTGGTGGAAACACCTAATTTTCCATATCATCAAATTATTTCACCAACAAAATCCTAGGTCATACTCCAAATCTCAAATCATGAGACAAAGCTCACTTTTGTTTTACCTAGGGTGTTTGATATAGGAGCATAATAGAAGGATTGGGTAAGTACATATATTTTTGAACTTTTGGCTAAGTAAGGTGACACAAGTAAGAAATGAAATAAGATCAATCAAGCAGCTAGGACATGGAAAAATTGTACATCAAAGTGTGCAAAAGTTTTGAAGAAGGAACTCTAGAGGGCATGAAGTTTTGACAAGGCATAAAGAATGGTGCATGGGAAAAACTTAGGAGGTGTGGAAATTTTACAAGTTTTGCATGCACAAAAGGAAAATTACATGGGAGATGAATGGTGCCCTAAGAAACCCACCAACTAAGAAATGATGTGTGAGTTGCAGATGGACTACTCTCACCTACCAAATGCTAGAAGTATTTCATCTTCATTAATGCACTAAAATTCAAATACCAATTTAAGAGGTATTATGAGATAATTATAGAAGTACTATCGAAATCCTTGTCGGCAGAAATATTGTCTATAAATACCTTCCTAAATTCTTATTTTGGTAGATCTAGAGAGAGAGAGAGAGAAAATATTTTAGATATCTAAGAGTAACATTTTGAAATCGTACAAGGTTTCCACTCTTGTATCCTTGTAGATTGCTAATCCCCAAAGAGTAATAATATTGTATATGTTATAAGAATTGAGAATAAAAACTAAGTTATGTTATGCATTTCAATTATGTTTATTCTCCAAACCTTCTAGGTTCATTTAAATTTGGCTGGTTTGCACCATCACTTTCTCTCCTTCCTATCTCTCAATCTCCCTCACTTCTTCCCTCCCTCCTCCCTCTCCCTCTCCAAACTCTCCTCACTCTCCCTCTCCCTCTCCCTCTCCACAACACCTTCCCATGTTATACCTCCCTCTCCCCGACTCCCCCTCTCTCTCTCCTTCCCTTCCTCTCCTCAACTTTCCCTCTCCCTCTATCTTTTATTTCCTCCACCTTCCAAACCCACTCTCTCTTTCCCACTCTCTCTATCCACCTAACTCTACCCAACTCTCCATGCTTTACCCTACCTTTCCAAACCCTCCTACCTCTACACTTCTCACCCTCTCCCACCAATTTCCCCTCCCCACTCTCTCTCTCCTTCCTTCCCTCCACCTTACTCTTCATAACTCTCCCCCCCCTATCCCCCTCTCGTCTCACCCCCACCCGCCTCCCACTCTTTTCCTCTCCTTATATCCCTCTACCCCACCTTGTCTTTCTTCTCTCCTCAACTCTCCCTTCACCCACTCCTCTCCATTCACCTCTCTCTCCAAATCACTATCCCTAAATCTCCATCCTATTCTATATTATTCCAAACCCTCCTCCCTCTCCACTTCTCACCCTCACCCTCCCCTTCCCCCTCTCCTCACCTTCCAACTCACTCTCCCATTCCTTTCCACCCTCGAATTTTTCTCATCGACTCTCCCTTCCCCCTTTCTACAAATCTCCCTTCCCCACTCCCCCTCTCCTTCCATCCCATCCATTCACCTAATTCTCCACAACACTCCCACCCCCACCTTCCCTCCTGTACATTCAATCCCGACTCTCCATTTCCCCCTTCCATATTCTCCATATCCCTCAATTCCTCTATCCACCTTCCTCTCCCCGACTCTTACTTCCCCCTCTCCTTTCATTCCTTTCCTCAACCTCATTCTCCATAATTATCCCTCCCCCTCCTTACCTCCCTTCACCTTCATCTCCCGACACTTTGTTTCCCCTCCCTACTCCCTCCTCCATCCTTCCCTTCCTCCATATTCCTCTCCTTGACTCTCCCTTCCCTCTCCCCTTCACTCCACCACACTCTCCCCAACTATAGGTTTCCTCCTCCTCCCTCTCCATCCCTCCCTTCAGCTTCCACTCCTCAAATATCTCTTTCCTCCTTTTTTTTTCCTCCTTCCACCTCGTTCTCTCCCTCTCCCTCCCTCCACCTTGTCTTCAACTCTTCATTTTTCCTCTCCTTTTATCCCTCTCCCTCCTCTCCCTACCTCCACCTCCCTCTCTTTGACTCCACCTTTCTCCCTTCTTCTCTCTCCCTCCCTCCTCTCTCTCCCTCCACCTTCCTCTCCTCAAATCTTCCTAACCACTTTCCTCCACCTCACTCAAAAACTCTCCATCTCCTTCCTTATCTCCCAAACCCACCCCTCCATCTCTCCTTACACCTCCCTTTATCCACATTCCTCTTAACTCCTCTCCCTTACACCTTTCCCTCCCTCCTTTCATCCCATCCTTCCCTCTGTCCACCTTCCTCTCCAAAACTGTCCTTTCCCCTATTAATTCCTATACAAAATTCTATGTTTACCCTCCCTACTCTCCCCGTCCCTCCTCTAGCTCCACCTTCATATCTTTGACCCTTCCTTCTCCCTCTTCTTCTCTCCCTCAATCTCCTAATTTCTCCTTCCCTACTCCTTCCCTCCCTTTTCCTTCATCTTTGTGACTATTTTTTTCCCCTTAAATTCCCCCTCCCTCCCTACTCCTTCCTCTCCAAACTTTTCCTTCCCACTCTTCCCCTCTCCTTCTACCCCCTCCCTCCACCTTCCTTTCAACCCCCTTCCATCTACCCCATTCTCAACAACTCCCCTACCTTCCTCTCCCCATATTTCCTTCCCCTCTCTTTCCATCGCCTTCCCAACCTAGTCATTCATCTCCCAAACTCTATGTTCCCCTCCCCTACTCTCCCCATCCCTCTTTCCCTCCCCACACATTCCTTTCCCCGACTCTTCCTTCTTCCTCTCCTCTTGTCCTTCAATCCCCTTCCTGCACCTCATTCTCCCTCCCTCACTCATTCACTCCATTTTCCTTCATCTTCACAAATATCTATTTACCCCTCCCCTACACCCCCTCCTTCCCTCCACTTTCCTCTCTCTCGACTCTCACTCATTATGTCCCCTCCATCCACCTCACTCTCCCCAACTCCCCTTTCCTCCACCTTCCTCTTGACCCTCTACCCTATTCTCCATAAATCCCTCTACCTTCCTCTCCCCATCTCCTTTCATCTACTTCCCACCCTCCAAACTCTATGTTTCCCATCCCCTCCTTCCTTCCCTCCACCTTCCAATCCCTAACTCTTCCTTCCCCTTCTCCTCCTCTTCTTTAATTCCATTCCCTCTACCTCATTCTCCACAATTCTCCCTCCCCCAAACCTTCCCTCAATTTATCTCCATCTTCCTCTCTATCCATTTCCCCCATACTCTCAGCATCCCTCCCTCCACCTTCCTCTCCTTGAATCTCCCTTCCAACTCTCCCCCTCCTTCCACCTCACTCTCCCTTTCCTCTTTCCCCCTCTTGTTACCTCCCTCACCTTCCCTCTTTCCTTCCTCTTTACATCCTTCCCACTACCCCATTCTCCACAAATCCCCTCATCCCTCCCTTCCTTCACCTTCCTCTCCCCCAACTATTTTTTTCCCCTTCCTCCACCTTCCTTTCCCCGTCTCTCCCATCCATCTCCCCCTCCCTCCACCCCTCCACCTCACGCTCCACAAATATCACTTCCCCGTTTCCCTCTCTCCTTCCTTCCTCCACCTTACTCTCCCTAAATATTCATTTCTTCCTTCTTTCCTACCTCCACCTCCCTCTCTAAAATTATTCCTCATCTACCTCTCTCTCTTGTTCCTACACCTCAATATCTCCAACTCTCTCTCTCCTTCTCCCTACCCTCCCTCTCCCTACCTCCACTTTAATGTCCCCAACTCTTCCTTCCCCACTTACCCCTTTCCTTTCCACACATCGTCCCTCCACCTCACTCTCCACAAATCTCCCTCTCCTAACTCTCTCAAACCTCAAACCGTCCACCCACTAAAAACCCACCTCTCCTTCTCTCCCTCCACCTCACTCTCCCATACTCTCCACCTCCCTCCATCCACCTTCCTCTCAAAAATATCCCTCAACTTTCCTTCCACCTTTCCCCTCCCAACTTTCATCCCTTCCTTTCCTCCCTTAACTTTCCTCTCCACTGATTCTCCCTTCCCCCTCTCCTTCCATTCCCTTTCCACCCTCTATATTTCTCTCCCCATATCAATGTTTTCCCTCTCCTACTATTACCCTCTCTCCTTCCCTCCCTCCACTTTCCTCTCCTCAAGTATTCATTCCCCCTCCTCATCTCCTTCAATCCTCTTTCCCTCCATATTATTCTCCACAATCTTTGTCCCCACTCTTTCCGTCCATTCCTTTTCATCTCATCGACAATTTGTTTCCCCTCCCATGCTCTCCCACTCTATCCCTCCTCCATCCACCTTTCTCTCCCAACTCTCCCTTTAATATTCCTCTCCAAAATATCCCTTTCCTCATTCCCCCTCTCTATTTATATCCATAATTATTTGTTTCCCCATCCCTTCGACCCTATTCTCCATAAATCCCCCTTCTTCCCTCCCTTGTCCTTCCTCTCCCCAATTATTTGTTTCCTCCTTTGCTATTCTCCATATCCATCCTTCCCTACCTCCACTTTCCTCTCACCGACTATCCCTTCTCACTATCCCCTCCTTTTACCTCTCTCCCCAACTCTCCATTTCTCCCTTCACCTTCTCCTTCCCTCCCTCACATTCATTTCCCCTAACACTATCTTTCCTCCTTCCTTCTCCCCCCCTCCACATTACTCTCTCCAACTCTCCCTAATCCCCATCTCCCTTTTCTAACTCCACACCACTGTCTCTAACTCTCCCTCCTCTCCCTCTCCCTAATCTTTGGCCCTCAATTTCACTCATTCCAACACACTTTCTCCCTCCCCTACTTTACCAAACCACGCTTCAATCACTTCCTCCTTCACCCTACCCTCCACTCTCCTTCCCTTCCTTCATCCACCTCCATCCCCTGGTCTCTACTCTCCACTCTCCTTTCCTCCCTCCACCTTCTTGTCCCCTGAATCTCACTTTCCTCCTTATCCCTCAACTTCCATCCCTCCACCATCCTCTCCTTGACTCTCGCTTTTCTTCTTCCCCCTCTTTTCTTCCCTCCCTCCACCTTCCACTCTCCTTCCTCTCTATATAACCTTCCCTCTACTCCATTCTCAATAACTCCCCCTCATTCCCTCCCTTTGCCTACCTCTCCCCAACTATCTATTTCCCACTCCTTTCTACCCCATTCTCCATAATTCTCACCCTAGTTCCCTCACTTTACCTTCCTCTCCCTGACTATTTGTTTCCCTCTCCCCTACTATCCCCCTATTTACCTCCATCCAATTTCCTCTCCTTGAAATCTCCATTTTCTCCTTCTTCCCTCCCTCCACCTCACTCCCTCTAAATCTCCCTCCATCTCTCCCTTTCCCTCTTTGTTGAATCTTCATTTCACTCTTCCCACTCACTCTCTCCCTCCCCTACTCTCCCAAACCCCCTCCACTCTCCACCTCATTCACCCCGACTCTCCTATCTACATCCCTTCCTCTCTCCCCCTACTCTCCAATCTCCACTTTCCTTCCCTCTCTCCACCTTCCTATCCCCCAATCATTAAATTCCTCATTCCCCTCTCTCCTTCCCTCCCTCCAACTTCCACTCTCCTTCCTCTCTATCCCATCACTCTACCCCATTTTCCATGACTCCCCCTTCATACCCACCCTTATCCTTCCTCTCCTCGACTCTTTATTTCCCCCTCCCGTCTACCACATTCACCATAACTTCCCTCCTTCCATTCCTTCACCTTCTTCTCCCCCTAGTATTTGTTTTCCTTCACCTACTTCACCTCCCTCCTTCCCTCCCTCCACCTTCCTCTTCCCAAATATAGCTTCTCACTCCCCCATCTCTTTCCATACCCTCCCTCCACTTCACTCTCCCTTTCCTCCTTCCTTCTCCCATCCCTCTACATTCCTCTCCCCAACAATCCCTTTCATCCTTCCTTCTCCACTCCCATGGCCTCACTCTCTCAAACTCTCCCTCCTTCTCTCCCTCTCCTTACTCTTTGACTATCCATTTCACTCTTCCCAACTCAATCTCTCCTTCCCCTACTCTCCCAAATCCCTCCAATATATAACTCATTCACCCTACTCTATACTCTCCTTCCCTTCCTCCCTTCACCTCCCTCACGTACTCTACACTCTCCACTCTACTTCCCTCCCTCCACCTTCCTCTCCCCGACTCTCTCTTTTCTTCTTCCCCATATCTCCTTCCCTCCCTCTACCATCTACTTTCCTTAATCTCTAACACCTTCCCTCTACCCCATTCTTCGTAACTCCCCCTTCCTTCCCTCTATTCTCCTTCCTCTCTGAACTATCTATTTCCCACTTCCTTCTACCCCAATCTCCATAACTACTTCCATGGTTAACACTCTTTTCCTTCATATCCCTAAATATCTATTTCCCCTTCCTCTATTCTCCCCCTCTCCTTACCTCCCTCCACCTTCCTTATCCCCTCCTCCACCTCTCTCTCTCTAACTCTTCCTTTCACTCTTCCCAACTCATGCTCTCTCTCCCCTACTCTCCCAAACCCCTCTAAAATATGACTCTTTCTCCCTAATCTCCACTCTCATTTCCTTCCTCCCTCCACCTCTCTCCCCTTACACTCCACTCTCCACTCTCCTTCCCTCTCTCTACCTTCCTCACCCATGACACTAAATTTCATTATTTCCTCCCTCCACCTTCCTCTCCCCTCGACTCATCTTTTTCCTCTTCCCCTTCTCTCTTTCCCTCTCTCCACCTTCCTCTCACCCCACTCTCCCTTTTCTTCTTCCTCCTCTCTCCTTCCTTACCTCCACCTTCCACTCTCCTTCCTCTCTACCATGTTCCCTCTACCCCTTTCTTTTATCCCTTTACCTTCCTCTCCCCAACTATCTATTTCCTACTCCCTAATAACCCATTCTCCATAAATCCTTCGCTATCTCACTCTCTTCACCTTATTCTCCCTGACTATTTGTTTCCCCTTACCCCTTTCTTTACCTCCCTCTATCTCACTCTCTCTAACTCTCCCTTTCACTCATCCCAATTCCCTCTTTTGTTCCCCTAATCTTTGCCTCCTTCACCCTATTCTCCACTTTCCTTCCCTTCCTCCCTCCACCTCCCTTCCCCTACTCTCCACTCTCCTCTCTCCTCTCTCCCTCTCTCTCTCTCTTCATATTCCTCTCCCCATAACTCTCTATTTCATCCTCCCAATATCCTTCCTACCCCCAACCTTCATCTCCCCCAAATCTCACTTTTATTCTTCCCCTTCTCTCCTTCTCTCCTTCCCTCCTCCCTCCATCATCCTTTCTCCTTCCTCTCTACCACCTTCCCTCTACCACAGTATTCATAACTCCCTTTTCCTTCCCTCCTTCTCCTTCATCTCCCCAACTATCTATTTCCCACTCCCTTCTACCCCATTCTCCATAACTCCTCACTACTTCAGTCCCTTCTCCTTCCTCTCCCATGACTATGTATTTCCCCTCCCCTACAACATCCTCAAACTTTAACTTTGAGTTAGATAGCAAAAAGGTCCTGGGAATCTTCTACTTCGAGGAATGCTTTGGCAGTGGAAACTAGAGGGAGACCGAAGAATAGAGGAAGCCATGGATAATCGAAGGATCGAGAAAGGTCAAAATCTAAAAGTAAGATAGTATGTTGGAAGTGTGGAAATTATGGGCATGAAAAGGACTATTGGGAGTTTCGGGATAAAAGAAACAACAAGAAAAAAAAAAAAGGAGGAAAATGTGAAAATGGGTAATGTATGTCGGATGCTTTGATTATTTCTTTGCATAATAGTGATGAATCTTGGGTTTTAGATCTGGGGGCTTCTTTCCATGCTACTCCACATAGGTATTATTTTTTTATTATGTTCAAGGGGATTTTGGGTATGTTTTTCTTGGTGATGATGAGCCTTACAACATAGCTGGAAAATTTTCTAGTCGGGTAAAGATGTAGAATGGGAATACTTGGTTATTGAAGGATGTCGGACATGTGCCTACATTAAAGTGAAATTTGATATCGGCATGACAGCTTAGGAAGTGATGGTTGTCTTGTGATATTTACATTAGACTCTTGGAAGGTTACCAAGGGTTCTCTTGTGGTGGAAAGAGTTAAGAAGGTTGAAACCTTATATTTAAAAACTTATAGCACTAATGTTTGTAATCTTTTGGCTTCAGAAGTAGATACAAGATTGTGGCACTATAGGCTTGGTAATATGAGTCATAAGGGAATAGAGATCATAAAGAAGGATTTTCTGGATATACAAAAACAAGTTTGGAGTTTTGTGAGGACTACATATATAGGAAATAGAAGTGAGTAAGGTTTCTCAAGGTTGGACCTATAAAGAAAGAAAGTTAGAGCTGGTGCATTCTAATGTGTGGAACCGAGTCAAGTATCATCTCTTGGGGGTTCAAGTTAGTATGTTACTTTTATTAATGATGCAATAAGGAAAGTTTGGGTTTATTGTATTAGAAACAAATATGATGTATTTTACACTTTTGTTAAATGGAAAGCCTTGGTAGAGAATGAAACATATCTTAAGTTAAAATGTCTCAAGTCGGATAATGGAGGGATTATTGCAGCAATGAATTTCATGGTTACTATTCTAAGAATGAAATCTGCAAGAAAAAGATGGTTCCAGAACTCTACAACGAATGGGGTGTAAGAAAGGATGAACGAGAACAATAATGGATGCGTCTTTACGTGCTAGCATGAGGTTACATGCGATCTTGCCTCTTTCTTTCGGGGTAGAAGTGGTAAGCACAATTGTGTACTTGATAAACAAAGGACCCTCAAGTGACTTGGATGGAGGGATACCTGAGGCGGCTTGGTATGGTAAGAAAGTTGATTATTCATTTCTTAGATTCTTTGGATGTGAGGTGTTTTTCCATATAGACAAGAATGATATGACCAAGCTAGAGGCTAAATCAGAAAAATGTACTTTCATTAGTTATGGTGGTGATGAATTTGTATATAAATGTTAGATTATTGAGGACAAGAAAATCATTCGATATAAGGATGTGGTCTTGTTATCCAAAATGTACCCCTTGCTCATTTTGTGGCTAACTCCTTTCATTCTTCCCTCTCTTGTGCCTCGGACATAATTTTTTTCAGGCACTCAAAACTTTCTAGAAATGACACCATTGGATAGAGCTTTTCTCAAAGGAAGGTTTTCCTCCTAACTCCATGTATTTTTGAAGTTATGGTTCGCAGAGTTTTGTGGGAAATTTTCGAAAGGCCCACATGATGCCACGTGTCGGGGAGTGGTGGGGTTTGAAAACTTGACTAAGTGTTTTTCCCCGCAGCCCACCGCAAATGGGAAATTTTAAAAAGGAAGGCCCATGGAGAATTTTTTGAAGGAAGGCCCAATCATATTGTGCCACGTGTCCTATGGCGTGGGACTTTCGGAGGTGGAGGAGAAGTTGGGAAGTGGTGGGAAGGAAAACTTGATTTTCACCGGCGCGTTTGGCAGAATTTTCAAAAGGATTTTGGCGAAGTGTTTTGCCAAATTTCAAAAAGAAATTTTTGGCCCGCTGCCCCATCAACCAATCAGCAAAGGCCACGTGTCACTGAGCCCGGAAAGGTGGAGCGCGGGAGGAAATTGGGATTTTTCCCAAAGATTGCGAACAAAGTAAAAATATTTGTGGAGGGCCCACGGCGAATGAAATCAGCCACGTGTCTCGGACCGGCGGAAGGCGGGGAGAATTTGAGAAATTTTCCCAAGGAAAAACAAAAGGAAAATTTAAAAGGAAAAAGCCCACCCCCAAAATGTGAGCCAATGGAATTATGCCACGTGTCCATGTGGCGGCAAAAATTGAGGACAAGCACCGATGGAAAAATTTGAAGGGGCAAGCCCACATCCAATAGGGTCTCGCCACATGTCTAGTGGTTTCAAAATATCAGTCAGGCCCGCAGAAAATTCAAGAAGGAAAGGCCCGCGCCCAATCAGCACATGTGACACGTGTCCTCAACTCATCGGCCTGGCGGGAATTTTTGGAAAATTTTCCAAAGGGCAAAACAAAGGAAAATGAAGCAGGATAGGCCCACACCCAATCAAAGCATGCCACATGGCACCCGAATGGTGGAGCACGGGAATTTTGGGAAATTTTCCCAAATGTAAAAAAGTGAAAAATTCAAATTTTTGCCCACCAATCCGATTTGGCCCTGTTTTGCCCTAAAACTTCAAATGGCCATATCTTTCGATCTAGAGCTCAGTTTTTCATGTTCTTTATATCAATGGAAAGATGGTGAAATTATCTACAATATTCTAGGGTCATTTTTGTATTTTGATGGAGTTTGGAGAGAGAAAATTGAAAAATTCCTCTGGCACGTGGTCATGGACAAAAATGACATTTCAACCACCATTTTTAATGAAGAATGGCTCGCATTCTCTCCCAGCATGGCTAAAAATGTCAGGGGATGGGCCTATAAGGATGCCCATGTTGTTTTGATTGCATTTTGGTCAATGGTTGAATCTTCCCCACATTTTCCCATGTTTCTCTCTCCTGGGGTCATGGCTTGCACTGTAAAAGCCAGAATGGGTTCATTTTTAAAAAAAGAGACACTTTTTTCAGCTCTGTAACTTCCCTTTTCTTCCTTTTGGTAGAATTTGTGGAAATTTTACCTTTCCATGTAATACAACACCCCTTTTTCCTCTTGATCACTGTAATGCATTGTTTTGATGTAAAAATGTTAATATATGTCTTTGTGATTAAAATCCCTCAATCCTTTCATATATCTACCATTGTTTTCTGATCTTTCATTACATTTTGAAATTTGTGCATGTTTTGTGTTGTTTTTTTATGGATTGTGTATGTATTGCAGTATCAGATGTCTCACCACTCCTTTGGTGCATCACCTCATTAGCATTAGCTTCATTTTCTTGCATTCCCTATCTTTGTCCCCTTGGAATTTAGAGTAGGAACTAGGAATTCAAACCTCTGCAACTTGTAAGTGATATATCTGATCAGAGGAGTTTGAGGAACCAGCCTCTAATCTGGAGATTCCTCTCCCATTTTTACAAGTCCCACACTTGGGGAGAGGATTCAATGTTGTGCAATCACACTGGATGTCCAAGATGTCAAACTAGAAGTTTGATCAACATCCAGGGGTGCTGCTGATTTGCAACAACAGTTTTGGCACGCCCGGTGGGACCTTAGAGGTCTTCATCTTCATTGCAAAAAAATTGATGTGCATTTTTGCAAGTTTCTTGCTTTAAAGAGCCCTAAATTACACATCTGGCGACTCCAAGGAAGAAGAATCATTTGGTTTTAGTAGTGCAGGCCTAAAAACTCATGAGAAGAATCACCACAAGGTCAAGAGTTGGAGAAGAAGAGGTGTTGTTTGAGTATCTGTAGTTATCTCCAAGAAGAAGGTAAAGAGGGAGGAGAATTCAAGGTCTCCATCTCCACCAAATAAACTCTCTCAACTCCTCCACCAGGTAGGCCTTTCATTCAATCAACAAGGGTTCTAAGGCCAATCGAATGGCACAAAACAACCCCTATGTCAATTTCACTTTGCGTAGCAGCCCACTTGCTCTCAATGCACAAAAATCCAATCCCGATTGCAGCATTGAAGAACATTCCATACTTTACTAGAAGAGAATCAGACCACTCTGGTGATCATGTTAAGGATATTGCTAACATTTGTGCAATCCATGAGATCAATGAGATGCAAGTTGTTGTCAAACTGCTGGCATCTTCATTCAAAGGGAAAGCTTTGCAATGGTTCAGGAGTCTTGCCTCAGGTTCTATTCAAAATTGGAACCAGCTATGTATAGCCCTCCATGAGTAGTTTGGAGAAAAGGGAGACAACTTGTCCCTTTTGGAGCAGTGACAACCATCAAGAGAGCTCCCAATGAGCAGCTGACTGATTTTAATTTCAGATTTCAAAGGACTTGGGAGAGAATTCCAGTGGCAGTCAGGCCAACAAGAAAGGTGCTTTCCTTTATTACCTTAAAGCTTTAAATTCTGATATTTCTATGTTAATTCAATCCATGGGAGGCACAACTATCCCCATTGCTTATAGCATTGCTATTAGAGCTGAAAATTGTTTGATTCAAGCTGGCAAAGCTAGCTCCTAGGCCTCCAATGCCATTATTTCCAAGTTTAGAGAGCCCAAGTGCTAGCCAAGTGCCTAATTTAGCTCCTATTCCCACTCCAGAAATCAGAATTCAAGTGAAGCTTCTACTTCATCTTCTAGTGCCTCAAATGAACTTCAAGAAGTCATGAAGCAATTGCAAAATTTAGGTAATGAGCTGGTTACACTCAAAAGGCAGCAAGCCCAAGGTTTTAGACCTCCTTTCTAGCCTCAAGCTCAGCCTAACAGGCAGCCATACCAACCTCAAAGACCACCCAATCCAGCTGCAAATCTAAATCAAGCAAGACCTCCTGCCAACAGACCATTTCAGCCCTATAATCCCAATGCTACATCTGCCTCTAAAGCATTAGTGCCAGTACAAAACAATATAGCTCAAGAGTATGATTGGTGTTTCCCATGCAATGAACCTCATAACCAGTCCATGTGCTTCAACGGTGCCTTGAATCAAGCATTAATGGTGACAACTACTGGTGTGGAAGGTGAAGGTAGCCAAGGAAATAACCAACAACAAGAAACATTCCAGCAGCAATCAGCTCCAAATGATGCCACATTTGTAAACTGGCAGGCAAGAAGATTTTTGTGGCATGAATCAAACAATTCCCCAAAGTGTTGCAGCCAACACAAGGTCAAAAAGGAGAAATTTGGGTGAAGAACAACCATTAGCCCCAAGCAATCCTCAATCTTCTATCACTCCACAAACTATTGGCAAACAAAATTCAATCCCAAACACGCAAGGACTACCTAAAACAACTCCTAGGCCAACTCAAATGCTAGTTGTTGTTGCCCATGTGCAAGGAATGAATGTGTAGGCCAAGGGACAGCAAAGAGATGCTTCATCTCCATTCAACATCATTGATCAGATGAAGAAGACAAATGTAAACATATCAATGTGGGAATCACTATCTATCCCAGGCCAAAGAGATTTGCTACAAGCTGCCATGAAGGACTGGTCAACTTCAAATCAGCAAGTCCAAATGCAAGAGAAGGTGCTCACAAATGCTTGCCCAGCCTGAGGGAATCATGGAGGACAACAAGGTAAAATGTTGAAGCCCCCTCCATTCTATGTTTCATTGATCATTGGAAATCAATTAGTACACAATTGCATGATTGATTCGGGGCAAGTAGTTCAGTAATGCCCAAGAAAATAGCTGATCAGTTGGGAATTCAGTATGAAGTCATATCCAAAGGGGTAGTGCAATTGGATGGGACAGCAGTAACAACAGTTGGAGTGATAAAAAACTTGAGTCTTACCTTGCATGCATGCCCCAACGTTGTTGTTTTGTAAGATGTCTCGGTAATAGACCTTCCACCACTCTTTGCCCTATGTCTGTCAAGGGATTTCATAGCCAAGATTGGAGGTTACTTATCTATTGATTGGTCACACATGTTGTTTAGAACAAGATATGGAACCAAGGCCACAATCAGATCTGAACCTATTGCAAACTTTCACATTGAGCCTTACACTCCAAGTCAATCAATACCAATTGTTCAGCGTTTGATCAAGAAGATTATCCAAGCACTGATGAAGCTGACACCAAGGTTGGAAGTATCCCAGATCTAACTCTTGATGAATGGGAAAACAAGGTGCATGCTTTTGATCCTTATCAAGAAATAGAAGAATCTGAGTTAGGAGTCTATTGCATGCATGAAGAAAATCAGCCTATTCCTAGCATCACCAAGCCAGACCACAAGGATGACAATGAGGTATGGCAGTTGTTTTTGATGGATCAAGGAGTAGACAAGGTGCAGGAGGGGAGCTATGCTTGTTTCACCACAAGGAGTTAAGTATTATTCAGCTTTTAGATTTCAGTTTGCATGCTCTAATAACACTGCTGAATATGAAGCTTTGATACAAGGATTGCATTGGTCAATCAAGAGAGGAATAAAGAACTTGCAAGTCTTTGGTGACAGTGAGTTGATTGTCAACCAAGTTAAGGGGCAGCATGTTGTCAAGAATGATCTACTCAAGTGCTACAAAAATAGGGTGTGGGACCTCATTGAAGATTTTGAGGGTTTTGGCATAAAATCCATTCCTAGAAAAGAGAACCAAGCTGCTTGATAGGCTTGCAGCAGTTGGGGCAGCCTTTGACGTTGTTGAAAGCATTCAAAAGACAAGGTACAACCAAACATCCATGTGATTGTGAGGCCTTCATGCAGACAACAATGTAAGTTGGCAAGTGTTTGAAAATGATCAGCAAATCATCCATTTCTTGCAAGAAGAGGCTGAGTTCTCAGCTAAAAATCAGGAAAAGTTGGAGCAGCAGTATGGTGACCAAGTGGTACAGCTGAGAACCAACAAGCTACCAAAGGGACTTATTACTTTGGAGTCCATTTTCAATCCTAATGATCAGTTTAGGAAGGAGAAAGCAAACATCCAAGTCAAGGGAGAAGATTCAGTGTCCATCTCGGTGGAAGAAGGAAAATCACTCCAAATTGGTAAGATGACAACTGAGCAAGAAAGGTATGAGTTCATACAACTTTGTCAAGAATTCCCTGATGTGTTTTCTTGGAGCTATGAAGATTTGAAAGGTTTCAATCCCAAGTTAGCTCAACACACCATTGAATTGGATCCAAGTACTAAACCCATCAGGCAAAAACAAAGGCCAGTCAATCCCCACATGGAGCCTCTCATGAGAAAAGAATTGAATAAGTTGATAGAATCAAGAATCATATTCCCTATCAAGCATTCTAGTTGGGTAGCCAACTTGGTTCCAGTAAGAAAGAAGAGTGGGAAATCAGATTGTGTGTTGACTTGAGAGATTTGAATAGAGCATCTCTCAAGGATCATTATCCACTTCCTTCCATGGAGCAAATTTTGCAAGTTGTTGCTTTGGCTCGAGAGGTTTTCATTACTTGATGGCTATTTAGGGTATATCAGATTATGGTGAAAGAAGAAGATCATTCAAGACAGCCTTTACAACCAAATGGGGAACTTATGCATACAGGAAAATGCCATTTGGGCTGTCCAACACTGCTGGAGCTACTTTCCAAAGAGCAATGGACATGGCATTCAAGGATTTGATTAACAACATAGTGCTGATATATCTTGATGATATCACTATTTTTTCAAAAATGCAGCAGACCACCTCTTTCATTTGAGACAAGTGTTCCAAGGTGTGCAGAAGATTTGGAGTATCCTTGAATCCTAAAAAGTGTATTTTTCTAGCCCATGAAGGAAAACTCCTTGGCCACATTGTCTCCAAAGAAGGATTAGCAATTGATCCAGAAAGAGTTGAAGCCATAAGAGCACTACCATTGCCAAGCCACAAGAAGGCCCTTCAAAGTTTCTTGGGAGAATAAATTTTGTTCGGAGGTTTGTCCCAAATTTTGCAGCCCTTGTCAAGCCTATCACCAAGATGTTAAAGAAAAGCATGGCTTTCAAATGGATAGCAGAAGGCAAGGAAAGTTTTGAAGCAATCAAAGAAGCCATCTCTCAAGCCCCAACTCTCATCAACCCGGATTTCTCCAAGGATTTCATCCTCTATGCATTTGGGGGTGATGATACTATTTCTACAATTTTGGTACAGCAGAACAAAGACAATGATGAGCAGCCAATTGCTTTCTTCAGCCAAATCCTGGAGGACTATGAGGTGAGATATTCTTTCATTGAGAAGCATGTTCTTGCAGTAATCAGAAGCTTGAAGAAATTCAAGCATTTAGTTTCAAACAACAAGGTTCAATTGTTGGTTTCTCATGTGGGAGTTAAGGACTTCCTCCTCAACAAAGACTTGAATGAAAAGAGGGCAGGTTGGATTACTCATGTCATGGAGTATGACATTGAGATCAAAGTCACCAAGTTGGTCAGAGGAAAAGGATTGTGTGAGCAGCTGATTTTGAGCAAACAAAAGGAAGCATGCAATGAGAAGGAGGCTGTTTTGGCGTTGCAAGACAGCCATGAGAAAGGAAGCACTCAAGAGGAAAATAATGGTGTTCCCATTCCTTGCTGGACCCAAGACATAATGCACTTCCTAAGCACAGGTCTATGCCCTCCAGAGATGAACAAGACCAAAAGAAGACACTTCAGATTGCAGGCTTGTCCCATATGCCCTTGTTGATGGTGTTTTGTTCAAAAGGGATGTGAATGGAGTACTGCTGAGATGCATTGGTACAAATCAGATTCATAGGGTGTTGGAAGAGTTCCATGGTGGACCAGCTGGTGGTCATTTTGCACCAAGAGTGACAGCTCTAAAGATCATGAGGGCTGGCTATTATTGGCCCAAGATTTTCAGTGATTGTTATGCATGGATCAAGAGGTGCAAGAATTGTGCATTCTTCACAGGTAAAGAGAGGCTAGCTGCCCTTCCATTGCATCCAATTTTAGTTGACCAGCCATTCATGCAATGGGGTTTAGACTTCATTGGAGTCATTAATCCCAATTCAAGCCAAGGGCACAAATGGATTTTAACAGCCACAGATTATTTCACCAAATGGACTGAAGTAGTAGCACTCAAGGAAGCAAATGAATCTAGCATCCTAGACTTCTATGAGGGAATAGCAACCAGATTTGGCATACCTACTACAATAATATCAGATAATGCATTGGCATTCATTGGGTCCAAGGTGACTGAATGGGCTGTCAAGAATGGGATCTACCTAAGTACTTCATCAAACTATTACCCTCAGGGTAATGGCCAGGCTGAATCTACAAACAAGAACTTGTTGAGGATCATTAGGAGGACTCTTGATGAAAATCAGAGGTCTTGGCATACTAAATTGAAATCAGCCTTATGGGCTGATAGGATAACTCCCAAGAGATCTACAAGTAACTCTCCATTTAAGCTTGTTTATGGGAGAGAGGCAATTTTGCCCATGTCACTTGAGTTGCCAACATTGGAACTCATGAAATAGTTGGAGTTGTTGGAGTTTGAGCCCATGGAAGTTAGATATGCAGAATTGATGGAGCTCCAAGAAATCAAAATCAAGCATCCCAAGCAATGGAGAAGGATCAAGCTTTGATAAAGAAGACCTTTGATAGAAAAGCAAAGAATAGATCCTTCCAAGTTGGAGATCTAGTGTTAAAATGGGATGCAAGATAGAGAAAAACGGGAAGGCATTCAAAATTTGATGCCATTTGGAGTGGCCCATACATGGTCACAAAGTGTAAGGACAACAATGCTTTCCAATTGTCTTCATTGGATGGTGAAGAACTATAGATTCCAGTCAATGGAATCCATCTAAAGCATTGTTATTGAAGGGAACTCTCCACCTTGTACATATTAGCTTAGGTTTCCATTCCTCCAAGTGCTTGTGCACATTGTTTTTGCTTGTAGTTTAGTTTTTTTTCCCTAAGTGCTTTGGCACAAGCTTGTTGTTCCTGGAAATGTGTTTGCAGGCCTTGCTCCATCAGATGATATTCCATCTTCCTCCTTGTAGTGTTCTAGTCAGTTGGGGTATCAAACAGAGAATTTGATGACTCCATGCCCAATGGATTGCTTCAGGAAACTGGTAACTTCATCCAGCAGGCAGATGACCCCTCTGAGTCACCAAAATTGTTATCCAAAATGTGCCCCTTGCTCATTTTGTGGCTAACTCCTTTCATTCTTCCCTCTCTTGTGCCTCAGTCATAATTTTTTTTTTTCAGGCACTCAAAACTTTCTAGAAATGGCACCATTGGATAGAGCTCTTTCTCAGCTTTCCAGAAAGGTAAATTTTTCCTCCTAACTCCATGTATTTTTGAAGTTATGGCTCGGCGGAGTTTTTGTGGGAAATTTTCCCTGAAAGGCCCGCAGCCAATGAGATGCCGCCACGTGTCCAAGGAAGTGGCGGGGTCGGAAGGAAAACTTGGAATTTTCACCAAGTGTTTGGAAAAAATTTTCAAAAGGAAGATTTTCCCCACAGGCCCGCCGTGAATCAGATGATGCCACGTGTCCAGGAGGAATTTGAAAAAATGACTAAGTGTTGGCGCATGGAAAATTTTGGAAGGAAGGCCCATGCCCAATCATATTGTGCCACGTGTCCTATGGCGTGGGATTTTTGGAGGGGGAGGAGGAAGTTAGAATTTTGGTGAAGTGTTTTGCCAAATTTCAAAAGAAAAAGTTTTGGCCCGCTGCCCCATCGACCAATCAGCGAAGGCCACGTGTCCCGGAGCCTGGAAAGGCGGAGCGCGGGAGGAAGATTGGGATTTTTCCCAAAGTGTTGCGAAAAAAAAAAAAATGTTTGCGGAGGGCCCGGAAATGAAATTAGATGCCACGTGTCTCAGGACCGGTGGGAGGCGGGGAGAAATTGAGAAATTTTCCCAAGGGAAAAAAAAGGAAATTTAAAAGGAAAAAAGCCCCCCCCAAAATGCGAGCCAATGGAATTATGCCACGTGTCCATGTGGCGGCGAAAAATAGAGGACAGGCCCGCAAGGAAAATTTGAAGGGGAAAGCCCACATCCAATGGGGTTTGCCACGTGTCCAGGTGGTTTCAAAATATGGTCAAAAGGCCCACGGAAAATTTAGAAGGAAAGGTCCGCGCCCAATCAGCACACACGTGACACGTGTCCTCAACTCATCGGCCTGGCGGGAATTTTTGGAAAATTTTTTCCAAAGGGAAAAACAAAGGAAAATGAAGCAGGATAGGCCCATGCCCAATCAAAGCATGCCATGTGGCACCCAAAATGGTGGAGCATGGGGATTTTTTGGGAAATTTTCCCAAATGCAAAAAAGGTGAAAAAATTCAAATTTTCACCCGCCAATCCGATTTGGCCCTGTTTTGCCCTAAAACTTCAAACGGCCATATCTTTCGATCCAGAGCTCGGTTTTTCACGTTCTTTATATCAATGGAAAGCTGGTGAAATTATCTACAAGATTTAGGGTCATTTTTGTATTTTGATGGATTTTGGAGAGATAAAATCAAAAAATGCCTCTGGCACGTGGTCATGGACAGAAATGACATTTCAACCACCATTTTTAATGAAGAATGGCTCGCATTCTCTCCCAGCATGGCTAAAAATGTCAGGGGATGGGCCTGTAAGGATGCCCATGCTGTTTTGATTGTGTTTTGGTCAATGGTTGAATCTTCCCCATGTTTTCCCATGTTTCTCTCTCCTGGGGTCGTGGCTTGCACTGTAAAAGCCAGAATGGGTTCATTTTTGCAAAAGAGACACTTTTTCAGCTCTGCAACTTCCTTTTTCTTCCTCTTTGGTAGAATTTGGAAATTTTTACCTTTCCATGTAATACAACACCCTTTTGCCTCTTGATCACTGTAATGCATTGTATTGGATCTAAATGTTAATATATGCTTTGTGATTAAAATCCCTCAATCCTTTCATATATCTACCATTGTTTTCCTGATCTTTCATTACATTTTGAGAAATTTGTGCATGTTTTGTGTGTTTTTTATGGATTGTGTATGTATTGCAGTATCAGGTGTCTACAACTCCTTTGGTGCATCACCTCATTAGCATTAGCTTCATTTTCTTGCATTCCCTATCTTTGTCCCCTTGGAATTTAGAGTAGGAACTAGGAATTCAAACCTCTGTAACTTGTAAGTGATATATCTGATCAGAGGAGTTTGAGGAACCAACCTCTAATCTAGAGATTCCTTTCCCATTTTACAAGTCCCAGAGGATATTGTGTGAAAATTGAAGAATAGCTTGCATGACTTGAAACAAGCTTCATGTCAATGGTATAAGAAATTTGATAGCTTCACGATGGAGCAAGGTTATATTAGATGTCATTCGACCATTGTGTATATACAAAGAAATTTGAGGATGGCAGTTATATTATCTTGTGTTTGTATATGGATGACATGTTGGTTGCAGGTAAAAACATGCAAGAAATAAAAGTGCTCAAGAAGCAGCTAAGTGACTCCTTTTCTATAAAGGATTTGGGGGCAGCCAAACAAATCCTTGGTATGAGGATATCTCGGGATAGGAAAGAACAAAAGTTGACTTTATCTCAGAAAGAGTACATTAAGAAGGTCTTGGAAAGGTTTAATATGTAGGATGTTAAACTGGTTGGGACTCCTCTGGAAGGCCATTACAAGTTATCAAAGGAGCAAATCCCAAGATAGAGTAGAGAGAGACCAGATGTCCAAGGTACCTTACTCATCGGTGGTTGATAGATTTGATGTATGCCATGGTGTGCACCGGGCTTGATATTTCCCATGCATTGGGAGCGGTGAGTAGATTTATGAGTGATCCAGTAGAGATCATTGGTAGGAAATAAAGTGGATCCTTCGGTATTTAAATGAGACCATGGGGATAGTTTTATGCTATAGTGGATCATACACCACTTTGAGTGATTATGTAGATTCGGATATGGCTGGAGATGTAGACAATGAAGAGGAGCATGATAGGTTATATTTACACTTGTAGGTGGGATAGTGGTGAGTTGGATTTCATGACTACGAAGTTAATGGCTTTTTCAACCATGAAGGTATGTTGCTACCATAAAGGAAATAAAATAAATTATTTGGTTACAGTAATTTCTTGAGGAGTTGGGGCATACGAAGGAGGAAGGAAAGTTGCATAGTGATATTCAGAGTGTTATACACCTAGCTAAGAACTCTGCTTTCCACTCTAGGATGAAGCATATACATTTAAGGTACCATTTCATTAAAACAGCTTTGGAGGAAGAGAAGTTGAAGTTGGAGAAGATTCATACCAATAAGAATCCTGCAGACATAATGACCAAGCTGGTCACAAAGGAAAAATTAAAGCTATGTTCATGTTTGGTTGGTCTTCATAGAAACTAGTGAAGGGTTGAGAAGCTTGCTCAAATGAAAATTAGTCTCTAAGTGGGAGATTGTTAGGTTGTGGATCCTATTTTTATGTGTGAAAGTGTTGAAGATTATACACTAATAGTATTTTACACTTTCTATAGTTGTCTCACGCCGGGGTTCGGGGTCGGGTAAGGCTAGGCCAGTAGAGGTCCAAGGGCGGAAGCCCCTAAGAAAAAGTTTTTCGGCCTAAAAACATACCCAATATATCGGGAAACGTGTTTTTCTCATACGGGAGGTATTTTTAACCCATAGGTTTATGGGACGGTTTTGGCCCATGGTTTTGATACCCATGGTTTTGTAAAACTACTTAAGAAGTTGTCTACTTATGTGGTTTTGTGTCTATTGTAAGGTTAATGTAACATTACAAATGCGTTTGAATTCGGGTGTGAATTTTTTAGAGTTTGTTGAGCATAACTCCAAATAGATAGAGGTATTTTATAAAAATCTAAGCAAGTGATTCTTGGTGGATGTAACCCAAATTGGGTGAACCACGTTAATTATTGTCTCTTTTTGTTGTGTTATTTTACTCTGCACTTTTATTTTAGATCTGTAATATTTTCTACATATTAGTTTCTCTTTATTGCGTTTCTATGAGGGATTGTTCCACATGTTTTATACCTTATTTCCTAACATCTTCCCACCCTCGACTCGCCATTTCTTCTTTCCTTCTCTCCCTCTCCCCCTCCCCCTCCCCTACTCTCCCAAAACCCCCTCAAATCTTCTCCTCCACCCTATTCTCTACTCTCTTTTGTTCCTCCCTCCACCACCCTCCCATTACTCTCCACACTCCCTCCCTCCACTCTCCTTCACACCCTCGACTCTCCCTTTCTTCTTTCCTTCTATCCCGCTCCCTCTCCCTCATATTTGAATACAATTTCACTCTTGTAACTCACTTTTTCCCTCCCTTACTTTCCCAAACCCTCCGATATTTTCCTCCTCCTTACTCTCTACTATCCTTTTGTTCCTCCCTCCACCTCCATCCCATTACTCTCCACACTCCTTCCCTACCTTCACTTTCCTTTCCCATGACTCTCTCTTACCTCCACCTTCCTCCTCTCCTTTCCTCCCTCAACCTTCCTCTCTACCCACTACCTCCCTCGACTATACATTTCCCCTCCCCTATTCTCCCCCTCCTCCTTTTCTCCCTCCTCCTTCCACTCCCTTGACTTTCCCTTTCCTCTAACTTCCTCTTCTCTTCTTCCCTTCCTCCACCTTCTTATCTTCTTCCTCTCTACCACTTTCCCTCTACCCCATTCTTGAACTCCCCCTCCTTCCCTCCTTCGTCTTTCTCTCCCTAACTATTTGTTTCCCCCTCCCTACTCTCAATCCTCCCTCCTTTTCTCCCTCCACCTAACTCTCCCCAAATCTCCCTTCCCCCTTCATTCCCTCCTTCCACCTTACTCTCTCCAACTCTCCCTCCTCTTCCTCTCCCTCCTTTTTGACTATCCATTTCACTCTTCCCAAATATCCCTTTCCCATTTCTTGTCTCTCTTTCCCTCCTTCCACATTCCTCTCCCTTAACTCTCCCTTTCCTCCTTCCTTCTCCCCTCCTCCACCTCACTCTATCTAACTCTCCCTCTCCCTCCTCTTTGACTCTTCATTTCACTCTTCCCAAATCTATCTTCCCTCTTCCCCATATCTCATTCCCTCTCTCCACATTCCTCTCTCTCGCCTCTCCTTTCCTCCTTCCTTCTACCCTCCATCCAGCTCTCCCTTACCCTCCTCTTTGAATCTCCATTTCTCTCTTCCCAACTATCCTTCTCCCTCTCTCCTTTCATCCCTCAACCTTCATCTCCCTTCCCTCCCTCAACATAACTATCTCCAACTCTCACTCTTTTCTCCCCCTCACCCTCCTCTTTGACTCTCCATTTTACTCTTCCCAACTCTCCCTTTCCCCTTCCTCCTCTCTAATTCCATCCCTCAAGCTTGTTCTCCCTCAAATCTCTCTTCCCCTCCCTCCAACTCACTCTCTCAACTCTCACTCTTTCTCTCCATGTCCCTTCTCTTTGACTCTCCATTTCACTCTTCTCAACTATCCCTTTACCCCTTACCCTCTATCTTTCCCTCCCTATATCTCCATCTCCTTTCCCCATTCCTTTCTCCCTCCCTCCACCTCACTCTCTCCAACACTTTTCAACTCTATGTTTCCCCTTCCCCCTCTCTCTTTCCATCACTCAACCTTCCTCGCTGTCAAATCTCCTTCCCATCCCTCCCTCCATCTCATTCTCTCCAACTCTCACTCTTTCTCTCCCTCTCCCTCCTCTTTGAATCTCCATTTCACTCTTTTTATCTATGCCTTCCCCTTCCCCTCTATCACTCCCTCCCTCTACCTTCATCATCTCTGTCAACTCTACCTATCTTCCTTCCTTCTCCCCTCCCTTCACCTCACTCTTCCCAACTCTACTTCCTCTCCTTCTCCCTCCTCTTTGACTCTTCATTTCACTCTTCCCAACTCATTCTCCCTCAATTACACTCTCAAACCTCCTCCTCCACTCTCCACCACAATATTCTTACCCTACACTCTCCTTCCCTTGCTTCACCTTCCTCTACCCGACTATTCTTTCCTCCTCCCTATCCCTCCTATTTGAATCTCCATTTCAATATTCCCAACTCTCCCTTTCCCCTTTCCCCTCTCTGATACCATCCCTTAACCTTCTTCTCCCACAACTCTCGCTTCCTCCTTCCACCTCACTCTCTCCAACTCTCACTCTTTCTCTCCCTCTCCCTTCTCTTTGAATCTCCATTTCACTCTTTTCAACTATCCCTTTCCCCCTTCCCTCTATCCTTCCCTCCATCCACCTCCATCTCCCTTAACCCTTCCTTTCCCCCTTCCTTCTCCCTCCCTCCACCTAACTCTCTCCAAAGTTTCCTGACTCTCCCTTTCCCCCTTCCTCCTCTCTCTTTCCATATCTCAACATTTCTCTCCCTCAACTCTCCCTTCCCCTCCCTCCATCCATCTCACTCTCTCAAACTCTCACTCATTCTCTTCCTCTCCCTCCTCTTTGACTCTCCATTTCACTCTTTTCAACTATCCCTTACCCCTTCCCTCTCTATCATTCCCTCCCTCCACCTTTGTCTCCCTCAACTCTCCCTATTTTCCTTCCTTATTCCTCCCTTCACCTCACTCTCTCCAACTCTACCTTCTCTCCTCCCATCCCTCCACCTCCATCTCCCTCAACCCTCCCTTTCCATCTTATTTCTCCCCTCCCTCCACCTCACTCTCTCTAACTCTTCACAACTCTCTCTTTCCCCCTCCCCCTCCCTTTCCATCCCTTAAACTTCCTCTCCCTCAAATCTCCCTTCCTCTCCATCCCTCCATCTCACTCTCTCCAACTCTCACTCATTATCTCCCTCTCCCTCCTCTTTGACTTTCCATTTCACTCTTTTAACTATCCCTTCCCCTTCCTCTTTATCATCCCCTCCTCCACCTTCATCTCCCTTAACTCTACCTATGTTTTTTCCTTCTCCCCCCCTTCATCTAACTCTCTCCAACTCAACCTCCTCTCCTTTTCCCTCCTATTTGACTCTCCATTTAAGTCTCCTAACTCATTCTCTCTCACTTACACTCCAAAACCCCCTCCTCCACTCTTTGACACATTCGTCTTACTCTACACTCTCCTTCCCTTAATTCGCCTTCCTCTGCCAGACTATTCTTTCCGTCCCTCCACCTCACTCTCCCCAACTCTTTATTTCCCCCTTCCTTCTCTCTCTTTCCTCCCTCCTCTCTATCCTATTTGACTCTCTCATTTCACTCTTCCCAACTCACTCTCTACATCCCTCCTCTTTGACACTCTGTCACCTTCTTCCTTATCCCCTCCCTTCAACTCACGTTTGAACTCTCCTTTCCCCTTCCCATCTATCCTTCCCTCCCTTCACCTTCCTCTCACTTGATTCTCTCTCCTCTCCTTACCCCTCATATTTAAATATACATTTCACTCTTCCTAGATCACTCTCTCCCTCACCTACTCTTCACCTCCTTCACCCTAATCTTGACTCTCCTTCCTTCCTCCCTCCACCTCCCTCCCCTACTCTTCGCTCTCTACTCTCCTTCCTCTCCACAACTATTCCTTCTCCCCTCCATCCTCTTCCTCCACCGCACTTTCCCCAACTATTTATTCCCCCTCCCCTCTCCTTCCATCCCTCCATCACCTTCCATCCCTCCCTCTCCCTCTTGTTTTACTATCCATTGCACTCATCCCAACTCACTCTCTCCCTCCCTACTCTCCCAAAACCCTTTCAATATTTGCCTCCGCTCTACTATCAACTCTCCTTGCCTTCCTCCCTCCACCTTCCTCTCCCAAATTCTCTCTTTCCTCCCTTTTTGCATATCTCCAACTCTCTGAAACCCCTCTCCACTCTCTACCTCCTTCACCCTACTCTTCACTCTCCTTCCCTTCCTCCCTCCACCTTACTCTCCCTAGACTCTCCTTTCCTCCATTCCCCCTCTCCTCCCTCTCTCCCTTTGCCTCCGCTCTACTATCAACTCTCCTTGCCTTCCTCCCTCCACCTTCCTCTTCCATATTCTCTCTTTCCTCCCTTTTTGCATATCTCCAACTCTCTAAAACCCATCTCCACTCTTTGCCTCCTTCTCCCTACTCTTCACTCTCCTTCCCTTCCTCCCTCCACCTTACTCTCCCTAAACTCTCCTTATCCTCCATTCTCCCTCCCTCCCTCTCTCCCTCTACCTCCTTTCCTCCACCTCACTCTCTCCACCTCTCCCTCCTCCCACCCCCTCCATTTCCCTCTTCCCATCACACTATCTCCCTCACCTACTCTCCCAAACCCTCCTCCACTCTCCACCTCCCCTACTCTCCACTCTTTTTACTTCCTCCCTTTACCTCCTTTACCCTAATCTCCACTCACCTTAACTTCCTCCCTTCCTCCCTCCACATCTCTCCCCCTTCTCCCATCCCTTCCTTTCCCTCCCTCTAATCTCCACTCTCTTTCAATCCCTCTGCTTTCATCCTACCACATTGCTCCCCTTACTCTTAACTCTCCTTCCTTCCTTCATGCACCTCCCTCACTCCTACTATCCCTTAGTCTCCACATTCCTCTCCCCTCCACTCTCCCTTACATCATCATTCCACCTCCCTCCCCCACTCTCCACTCCCCCACTCTACAGATCCCCTAATCTCCACTCTCTTTTACTTCCTCACTCACTCCTCCTATATATTCTCCCTTAATCTCCACATTCCTCTCCCTCCACTCTCCTTAAATTCCTCCCTCTACTCTCCTTCGCTTCCTACCTCCACCTCCCCCCCCCTTCTCTCATCCCCTCCTTCCACCTCCCTCCTCTCACACATCACTCCCCTTACTCTCCACTCTCCTTCCTTCCTCCTCCCTCCATGCACCTCCCTCACTCCTACTCTCGACTCTCCCTTACTCTCCACATTCCTCTCCCCTTCACTCTCCTTCACTTCCTCACTCCACCTCCCTCCCCCACTCTCCACCTCCCCTAATCTCTACTCTCTTTTACTTCCTCCCTCTACTCTCTCCTTCCCTTCCTCCCTCCACCTCCCCTTCCCCCTTCTCTCATTCACTCCCTCCACCTCCCTCCTCCTATGCGTCGCTCCCCCTTACTCTCCACTCAAATTCCTTCCTCCTCCATGCACTTCCCTCACTCCTACTCTCCACTCTCCTTACTCTCCACATTACTCTCCCTTCACTCTCCTTCACTTCCTCCCTCCCCCACTCGCCAATCTTTTTTACTCTCCACCTCACCCTACTCTCTACTCTCTTTTACTTCCTCCCTCTTCCTCCTTCACCCTAGTCTCCATTGTCCTTCACTTCGACCCTCCACCTCCCTCCTCCCTTCTCCCATCCCCTCATTTCCCTACCTCCAATATAAAACTCTCCTTCACTCCCTCCAACATCCTCCTCCCACATCACTCCCCTTTACTCTCCATTCATGTTCCTTCATCCCTTCATCCACCTTCCACACTCTTACTCTCCACTCTCCCTTACTCTCCACATTCCTCTCCCTCCACTATGCTTAACATCCTCCCTCCACCTCCCTCCCCCACTCTCCACTCTCTTTTTTACTCTCCCACTCTACACCTCCCACTATTCTCCAATCTCTTTTAATTCCTCCCTCCAACTCCTTTACCATACTCTCCACACTCCTTCGCTTCCTCCTCTAATCACCACTCTCCTTCACTCACTCCACCTCCTCCTCCTACAACACCCCCTTACTCTCCACTCTCCTTCCCTTCCTCCATGCACCTCCTCGCTCCTACTCTCCACTCTCCCTCACTCTACACATTCCACTCTCCTTCACTTCCTTCACTCTCCTTCCTTCCTCCTTCCACCCCCATCCCCCTTTCTCTCTCATCCCTTTCTCCCTCCTCTAATATCCACTCTTCTTCACTCTCTCCTACATCGTCCCCCTTACTCTCCACTCTCCCTTACTATCCACATTCCTCTCCCCTCCACTATACATCACTTCCTCCCTCCACCTCCATACACCCACTCTCCACTCTCTTTTACTCTCCCACTACTCTCACTCTTTTTACTTCCTCCCTCCACCTCCTTCACCCGAATCTCCACTCTCCTTCATTCCCTCCACCTCCCTTGTCCTACATCACCCCCTTACTCTCCAGTATCCTTCCTTCCTCCATGTACCTCCCTCGCTCCTACTCTCCACTCTCCTTCCCTTCTTCCTTCTACCTCCATCCCACCTTCTCCCATCCCCTGCTTCCCTCCTCAAATCTTCACTCTCCTTCACTCCCTCCACCTCCCTCCCACTTCACTCCCCATGACTCTCCCACTCTCCTTCCCTTATTTCTTCCATGCTCCACCCTCGCTCCAATTCTCAAATCTACCTTAATCTCCAAATTCCTCTCCCCTCCACTCTCCTTCACTTCCTCCCTCCACCTCCCTCCCCCCACTCTCCACTCTCTTTTACTCTCCTCTCTACACCTCACCCTACTCTAAACTATCTTTTACTTCCTCCCTTATGCACATCCTCGCTCTTAATCTCTATTCTCCCTTACTCTCCACATTCCTCTCCCCTCCACTCTCCTTCAATTCCTTCCTTCTACTCTCTACACTCTCTTACTCACAAAATTCCGCTCCCCTCCACTCTTGCTTCACTTCCTCCCTCCCCCAACTCTCCACTATCTTTTACTCTCCCACTCTAAACCTCCCCTTACTCTCCACTCTCATTTACTTCCTCCTTCATGCACCTCCCACACTCTTACTCTCTATTCTCCTTATTCTCCACATTCCTCTCCCTCCACTCTCCTTGATTCCTCCCTCCACTCTCCATCCCTTCCTCCCTCCACCTCCCTCCCTCCCTTCACCCATTAGCTCCTTTCCCTCCCTCCAATATCCACTTTCCTTCACTCCCTCCTCACCTTCCTCCTCCCACATCATTCCCCATTACTCTACACTCTCCTTCCCTTCCTCCCTCCATGCACCTCCCTCACTCCTACTCTCCACTCTCCTTCTCCCCACCACCTCCCTCCTCCCTCACATCGCTCTCCCTTACTCTCCAATCTTCTTCCCTTCCTCCCTCCATGCACCTCTCTCACTTCTATTCTCCACTCCCCCTTACTCTCCACATTGCTCTCCCCTCCACTCTATTTCACTTCCTCCCTCTACCTCCCTCCCCACTCTCCACTCTTCCTTACTCTCCAAATTCCTCTCCCTCTGCTCTCCTTCACTTCCTCCTTTACCTCCCTCCCCCCTCTCCACTATCTTTTATCACCCTCTCCACCTCCCTTACTCTCTTCTCTTTTTACTTCCTCCTTCATGCACATCAATTGCTCTTACTCTCCACATTATTCTCCCCACCACTCTCCTTCAATTCCTCCCTCCTCCCACATCATTCCCCTTTACTCTCCACTCTCCTTCCTTCCTCCCTCCATGCACCTCCCTCACTCCTACTCTTCACTCCTTCACTCACCCCACCTCTCGCCTCCCACATCATCCCCCTTACTCTCCTCTCTCCTTCCCTTCCTCCCTCCATACACCTCTCTCGCTCCTACTCTCCACTCTCCCTTACTCTCCACATTTCTCTCCCCTCCACTCTCCTTCACTTCTTCCTTCCACCTCCCCTCTACCCTCTCCACTCTCCACCTCCCCCTACTCTCTACTCTTGTTTATTTCTCCCCTTTTCCTCCTTCACCCTAGTCTCCATTGTCCTTCAATTCCTTCCTCCACTCTCCCTTACTCTCCACATTGCTCTCCCCTCCACTCGACTTCACTTCTTCCTTCCACCTCCCTCCCCCACTCTCCACTCTCCACCCCCTACTCTCTACTCTTGTTTATTTCTCCCCTTTTCCTCCTTCACCCTAGTCTCCATTGTCCTTCAATTCCTTCCTCCACCTCCACTCTCCTTCACTTTTCCTCACTCCACCTCCCTCCCGCCACTCTCCACTCTCATTTAATCTCCCACTCTACACTTCCCCCTAATCTCCTTTCTCTTTTACTTCCTCCCTCACTCCTAATATATACTCTCCATATTCCTCTCCCCTCCACTCTCCTTAAATTCCTACCTCTACTCTCCTTCCTTCCTCCCTCCACCTCCCTCCTTCCACATCACTCCTCGCCACTTACTCCACTGTCCTTCCCTTCCTCCCTCAATGCACCTCCTCACTCCTACTCTCCACTCTCCTTTTACTCTCAACATTCCTCTCCCCTTCACTCTCCTTCACTTCCTCCACCTCCCCACCCACTCTCACCCCCTACTCTCTACTATCTTTTACTTCCTCTTCCTCCTTCACCCTAGTCTCCATTGTCCTTCACTTCCTCCCTCCACCTCCCTCCCCCTTCTCACATCCCCTCATTTCCCTACCTCCAATATTCACTCTCATTCACTCCCTCCAACATCCTCCTCTCACATCAATCCCCATTATTCTCTAGTCTCATTCGCTTCCTCCCTCCATGCACCTTCCACACACTTACTCTTCACTCTCCCTTACTCTCAACATTCCTCTCCCCTCCACTATCCTTCATTCCTTCCTCCACCTCCCTCCTCCCACATTTCCCCCTTACCCTCCACTCTCCTTCCTTTCCTCCATGCACCTCCCTCACTCCTACTCTCCACTCTCCTTACTCTACACATCTCACTCTCCTTCACTTCCTCCACTCTCATTGCCTTCCTCCTTCCACCTGAATCCCCCCTTCTCCCACCCCCTCCTTTCCCATCATCCAATCTCCACTCTCCTTTACTCCTCCTTCTCCCACCTACATCACCCCTTTACTCTGTCCACCCTCTTTCCCTTCTTCCCTCCATGCACCTTCCTCCTCCTACTCTCCACTCTCCCTTACTCTGCACATTCCTCTCCCTCCATTCTCCTTCACTTGCTTCCTCCACCTCCCTCCTCCCACATCACCCCCTTAATCTATAATCTCCTTCCCTTCCTCCATGCACCTCCCTTGTTCCTACTCTCCACTCTCCTTCCCTTCTTCCCTCCACGCACCTCCCTCACTCCAACTGTCCACTCTCCCTTACTCTCCACATTCCTCTCCCCTCCACTCTCCTTCACTTCCTCCCTCCACTCTCCACTCTCCTTCATTCTCTCTACCTCCCTCCTACATCGCCCTCCTTACTCTCCACTCTCCTACCCTTCTTCCCTCCATGTGCCTCCCTCACACCTACTCTCCACTCTCCCTTCTCCTTCACTTACTCCCTCCCTCCAATCTCCACTCTCCTTCAATCCCTCCACCTCCCTCCTACATCGCCCTCCTTACTCTCCACTCTCCTTCCCTTCTTCCCTCCATGTGCCTCCCTCACACCTACTCTCTCACTCTCCCTTACTCTCCACATCCATCTCCCCTCCACTCTCCTTCACTTCCTCACTACAAAGACATCTAAAAAAATACACAAGACACACAACACGAACATGCACAGAGACCACAAACCCCAAAATACATTAAAAATGAAGCAAAACCAAACGTAAAATGGAAAGGCATAGGTCTAGAAAGGTGTTTATACCTAAGTAGAGGATTTCTAAACAGCTCTTACACCTACACTCCTTTCCAACAATCACTTAGGTTTCTTTACACTGTCATCCACGTGTTTACATCTTACCTGTGGGAATATATTTCTATCGAGGTTTTTTAAATGCTTTGAATCCTATCTATAGGAAATGACCGTTGGATAAAATGCTTTAAATCATATTTATAGGAAATGACTGTTGGATAAAATGTTTTGAAGTAGATTCATGCTCTTACCTACTACCAAATGAGGTGACGTTACATGCCAAGTCTTATAAAAGTCTTAAACACTAAATTTTAAAAAGGGTCTTAAACACGAAAGTTACTTATGTCCACATGGAATATTAATTATGAATGGTTATTAGAGGGTCACCAAGTATACTTTAAAATTAATGATTCTTATTAATGTTTTAAAAATTAGTGAATTATAGTGATATATATTCCTTAATAAATGAGGTTTTATGCATACTTTTTAATTTTTGTTTGTTTATTATTATTTTGTATTTTGTATTTTTATTTTTTATTGTTTCATTTCTCTTATTTTTTCATGTTTTTTAATATTTTTTATTCCCTAATCTTATGTAAAACTTACACATATATTTGTATGGTATTGATTTTTTACGCTTGAAATTTTATAAGTATGGTATTTTATTGTGTGAGTTTTCCCAACTTTCTTTGGGCATTCTTAAAAACATTTCAAGAGTTTTATATTGTGAAATCAACCCATCTAGAATAATAATATACTCTAAGCATGTGTTTCTTTTCGAGGCATTCATTAGTATCTCTAGATTACTATATTGCTCTACCTCTTTAGGAAAAAAATATTATTTTATGAATTTAATGCTACTAAAATTTTGTTTTGATTTAGAATATGTTTAGTGCAGGATCAGATACTTCTTCACTTTCAATAGAATGGGCATTGTCACTATTAATGCATCATCCCAACATAATGAAGAAAGCCCAAGAGGAACTCGATTCAAAAATCGGTCAGAACAGAGTGGTAGAAGAATCAGATATACCCCAGTTAAAATATCTGCAGGCAGTGGTCAAAGAGACTATGCGCCTTTTCCCAGCAGGGCCTTTACTTGTGCCACACAAATCCATTAACGCTTGCACGGTTGGAGGCTTTCATATTCCTGAAGGAACAACACTGATGGTAAATGCATGGGAGATTCAAAGAGACCCAAGAGTGTGGAATCAGCCTCTGGAATTCATGCCAGAGCGTTTCTTTGAAAAAAATATAGAAATAGACAACATACAAAGCCGAGGGAATGAATTTGAGATGATTCCATTTGGGGCAGGAAGAAGAATATGCCCTAGTTCTTCCTTGCAATGTGTCTCTCTCAATCACCCATGCCTATTTTGATCTTGGGTCTCTGCCAAAGAGGCATGTTGTCTCACACCAAGTTACGCTAAACCAGCTTCATTCACCTCACAACCTTGCCTTTTTAAACTTCTACCTACTCAAGGGATGTACTGCAAATGCAACATTTCGTGATCATGTGACCTTCTTCACCCTTTAAACAATCAATCAAGAAATGCCTTGAGCGTTTTATGTTCATACACCATCCTTGGTATGATAGACTCGTATTGGTTCTTACCAATTAGGCATTTTTATGTCTCCTCTTACCATTCACCTCTTTTATTACTTATTGATTCTCCTACACAGGACCAAACCTTCGACACCTACATTTTAGGAATTCCTCTTTCACCAAAATCACACATGCCTTTGACCTAAAATCACCCATGCCTATTCAACCTCAATTCAACCATGCCTCGACCTAGACTCAACCATGCCTATTCGACCTCAATTCAACCATGCCTAAATGACCTAGACTCAACCATGCCTAAATGACCTAAACTCAACCATTCCTAAATGACCTAAACTCAAACATGCCTGAATGACCTAGACTCGATCATGCCTAAAACCAACCAACCCATTCCTCTACCTCATCATATTATTCCCTAGCTTATGGGAGAACTACATCATCTTGAGGCCCCTTTTCGTCGGGCTATGTAGGTAGTACTCCGAGGGCATGGGGCTCTTAGAGGTTAGCTCGGCCACTCTTTCCCCTAACCAATTTTCCCCTTTTATATTCACATTCTACCTTATTTGGTTTCCATTTTACACGAAACTAGGAAATTAAACAATCATAAAAACATACAAACCTACCATTTTATAACATCACCATATCATACATCAATCATTTCACATTTCCATGATATCAAATATTTGGACACCGTAAAATACATATACATCATCATTTCTTTTCCAATCAAATGGAAGAACCATGACCAAATCATGCCTAAATCACCTAGACTCCACCATGCCTATACCTGACTCCATCATGCCTATATGACCTTGAATCCACCATGCCTAACTCACCTAAACTCAACCATGCCTAAATGACCTAGACTCCACCATGCCTAAACCTAAACTCCACCATGTCTAAACCTGACTCCATCATGCCTAAATCACCTAAACTCAAACCATGCCTATACCTCAACTCGATGCCTCGATTGTCATTTTCCACTCCTCAAATTCTCCTCTGTTGTTTTCTAAAAATGGCAAGGTCAAAATGAATCAGTAAAAAGTGAATTTTTCCCTTTTTAACCTCAAAACGACATAACCGACGTCGGTCATATCGAGCCCTAGCCAACCGACGTTAATTACACTATAACGCATCGGTCACCTAACATAACCATTTGACCTACCCTATGCCCATTTTGGCCTACAAACAATGTTTCTCCAACAACTTTTGACATTACCAACACTTATTAGACCTTACACGTAAGTCTATATTACGTGTACATTTCCTTAACTTCATTTAGGGACATGTTATTTACCTATACATCAGCCTTACCTATGCCTTGACCTACATACCCCAACTTGAATCACCTTTTGTGACATTTGAATTTGTGTACTCGTTATACCTTGCGGTGTTGTTTCCCCCGTTTTGTTTAGCCTAATGACCTTACCTTGCCTAATGATGTGATGTTTATCCCGACCAAACCTTTGGTGCCATGGAACAAAACCTATTACCTATTCCTACACTAGACCTCGGTGTGCTTCATGACGATATCCTATACCTTGGATACCTGAATCACCTCAACCTCATTTGGATAAACATATCACCCTTTTGACAACGTAGAGTTTGTAAGATCTTCCACCTGGTGTCATATCACAATCTATACGTGTGCATGTGTTCAATTGCCATACCCATTACCCAATATGACCATTACCCATTACCCAAATATGACCATACCCTTACCTATTGACCCTCACTTTCATCAATCACCTATTTATCAAACCACTCCCGACTACTTTTCCAACCTCATCGGTTCATAGTTTGAGGGGGATCACCTTCAGCCCTACTTGGGGCAACCTAACCTCCGCTTATACAGGACATCGACTCCCTATTTTTGTCAACATCGCTTACCAATACAAGCTACATGAAAAAAGGGGCAAATGTAGACACAAAATTTGGGTCACACTCCCCTTGGTCCCCTTCATTAATTAACGTAATATATTTAATTAGTCACGACCCCTTCATCCTATACTAATATTCATCCTCACATTATTAATTAATTTAATTAAGTTAATTTCACCCTCACATCTCCACCTCATCATTACACCTCAACCTAGACCCATTCCAGGGGCATTTAACTCATAATGACCGAGTCATCACTCCCATTGTTGAGTCACCACTTAACTTAACTAACTAAGAATTATTCCTAAACCTAATTGGAATTTTTCTATGACCTTCCTCGACCTTCTCTCATATGAACCGCACTTCCTAAGCGGACTTAATCAAAATCATGCCAAAACTAGTAAAAATCTTCCTATTTTTGGTAAACCTAGACTTTTGCACCTTAGCCGACTCTAGTTAGCCCTCAACCGCGTTGGTCACCTAACCACCATCGATTACCTTATATGCACTTTCAAAACTCTTTACACAAAGGTTGGTCATTCGCTTATTGTGCAGCGCGTGATTGCATTCAAGTGCAAATCCTCAAGCCCTTACGCTTCAGATGACAAACACACACAACCACAATGAAAGACAAGCAGTCATTTTCCTTCCAGAGCATTGGAATATTCACGAGAACACTCTGGGAGTATTTCCACGACACTAAACACAAAATATCTTCATGGATCAACTACCGTCCTCCTCCACCTCCCAAGATCTACAAGACATCAAGTAAGTATTGTGATCCTAATCATTTTACTTATTCCCTTTGTAGATATTTGTTTTCTTTCAGTAGTTTATTTCCTCTGTTCCTATACATCACCTTCCTCCCATCAACCCACTATTCAACCATCCCAAGCCTTTTCACCATTATAAACCTCCTTCTTAGTATCCCCAAGTCTTCTAAGCCATATTACGACCCAAACCATACTACCCTCACTCTTTGTGCAATCACAGAGAGCCTAAAAACCTTTGTTTAATAATTTACTACCAAATTTCCCCTACCAATGCCAAATCACTTTAACCATCGTCGGTCTTCCTCTCTCTGCACGCGCATCATCAGCGTGTTTTCTATTAACCTTCACCAAATGGCGTCTTACATCACCTAAACTCCACCTAGACCTTACCAGAGATACATTTGTGACCTTTCCTAACTAGAAACATACCTTTCCTGATGCTAGATTAGTTTATATTTCAATACTTTGCTTAATCTAGTTTGTTGATAATGTTTTGAGATACCTAAATCAAAGTGTTAACAATATGACCTTTATTTCTCGTATTTACTTTCATTGATTTGATAAAAATAGAGGATTGACATCCATTCAAGGAAGCATCACGCTTCCCGGATCTAGCCTTGCTAGGAAGTCCTCTGACTCTTGTTATTTAATATCATTTTGTGGTCTTGCTTTGTATCTACAAGTAATCCTTCCCAAACAAAAAGGATTTCTCTACAATCATCTTGGATAAATTCAAGATGCATGCGCACATTCAACCTTCACCAAGATCATCACGGGTATTCCTCCTTGACCATTACCTTATCTCTTTTATATCACAATTATTCATTGAAACACCATTGGCGGGTTCGGTTGAGAATATGAGTTACGTGCTCCCTAGAACTAGTGCACTCTTGAAGTGACCAATTGATCCATGGTAATGGTTTTTCCTTCACATTTTTTTTTATCATAAATAGGGTCCAAGATCTATCCATCATCTCGAAGGCCCTCAGGGACTTCTATAATATGGTATCAAGTTACTTCCTCAAGAGTCAATATTTGATAATCTCTCTCTGTCTCATACCATAATTTCATCTCTGTAATTTATCCAGATGTCCTCCAACTATGTTATGTAGATACCGATTAGTTTGAGTCCACTGACCACACCCAAATAATCAAAGCTAACCCATGGATGATATGTTTTCAATGCTATTTTTGCATCTCACCTTCAAAATTATTATTTTTATACAAGAATGCACAAGTATATCGAACCAAGGCTATTGGGAATTAGATCCCTACTTTATGCCTACTTTGTTGAATTTTATGGAGGTGTAGCAATTGTCAAACTAATTCCATCAATACCCACTTATCTAAGGGAAACCTTGGTAGTTTGTAAGGAGCGCCTAAAAATCCTCCCACTCGAGATATGTGAACTTTGAAAATCAGTAGGAAAATTTACAATGTAACGCCTTTCGCTAAAACAACCCACTTGAGACCTAAGAAACAACCTAGGAGTAGTTAGGAAAATTATGGAATATTTTTTTTTTTAAAAGAGTCTACAACCAGGTTACAAGGCAACAACTGTCACTAACAAGTTCTAGAACAATTCTAATCCACTAGAATATAATTTTCTTTTATTAACAATTATTAGAGTCACAAGGTCCAAAATTTAGGGTTAGAAGGTTCAATAAGGTTCAGAGGGTAATTCCTCACCATACCCACTCTCTAACAAGATTAAATCTTCAACTTGATTTTTCTCACACTTAACACATTCAAAATTTCCCTAAATCATTCCCATTGGATAGGAAATTTCCTCACCTTTCCAATGATATAAAGAAGTCCTCCTAACTCCTCATATTTTTCAAGTTATGGGCCGGTGGGCCTTGGGTGAAAATTTTCCCCCAGGAACAGGCTTGCGGGCCCAGGGGTGAAAATTTGCCCAAAGGGCAGGTTGGTGGGACGCGGGAGACTTTACGAAAAAAATTCAGCGGGGGCGAAAAACCAACTTTGCGCCGTGCCCCCGCAGTCTCCGGGGACACGTGGCGCCCTCAAGCTAAAGCGGGAAAAATAATGAAAGGCGGGGTGGCGAGAAACTTGAGAAAATTGCCAAAGGGGAGGTAAAAGGGTTAAATTACACACGCGCCCACGTGTTCGCGAAAATGATCTTTCCAAGGCAAAGGCGGGGTGCGGGGCTGTGGAGAAAATTTAGGAAATTTTACCAAAGTTAGAATTAAAGTGCAAATCTTCAAGCCCTCCTTTACAGATGATGAAACACACACACAACAATGAAAGACAAGCAGCCATTTTCCCTTCCAGAGCATTGGAATATTCACGGGAACACTCTAGGAGTATTTCCACGGCACTTAACACAAAATATCTTCACGGATCAACCTTCCTCCTCCACCTCCCAAGATCTACAAGACATCAAGTAATTATTGTGATCCTAATCATTTTACTTATTCCCTTTGAAGATATATGTTTTCTTTCATTAGTTTATTTCCTCTGTTCCGTACATCACCTTCCACCCATCAATCCGCTATTCAACTATGCCAAGCCTTTTCACCATTCTAAACCTCCTTTTTAGTATCCCCGAGTCTTCTAAGCCCTATTACTACCCAAACCATACTACCCTCACTCTTTGTGCAATCACAGAGAGCCTAAAAACCTTTGTTTAATAATTTACTACAAAATTTCCCTACCAATGCCACTCACTTTAACCATTGTCGGTCTTCCTCTCTCTGGCATCGGGTCACTGTGTGTTTTCTATTAACCTTCACCAAATTACCTCTTACATCACCTAAACTCCACCTAGACCTTACCAGATACATTTGTGACCTTTCCTAACTAGAAACATACCTTTCTGATGCTAGATTAGTTTAGATTTCAATACTTTGCTTAATCTAGTTTGTTGATAATGTTTTGAGATACCTAAATCAAAGTGTTAACAATATGACCTTTATTTCTCATATTTACTTTCATTGATTTGATAAAAATAGAGGATTGACATCCATTCAAGGAAGCATCACGCTTCCTTGGATCTAGCCTTCTTTAGAAGTCCTCGACTCTTGTTATTTAATATCATTTGGTGGTCTTGCTTTGTATCTACAAGTAGTCCTTCCCAAACAAAAGGATTTCTCTATAATCATCTTGGATAAAGTCAGTAACACGCACATTCAACCTTCGACCAAGATCATCACATGTATTCCTCCTTGACCATTACCTTATCTCTTTTATATCACAATTATTCGTTGAAACACCATTGGTGGGTTCGTTTGAGAATATGAGTTACGTGCTCCTTAGAACTAGTGCACTCTTGAAGTGACCAATTGATCCATGGAAATGGTTTTCCTTGATTTTTTTATCATAAATAGGGTCCAAGATCTATCCATCATCTCGAAGGACCTCGGGACATCTATAATATGGTATCAAGTTACTTCCTCAAGAGTCAATATTTGATAATCTCTCTCTGTCTCGTACCATAATTTCATCTCTGTAATTTATCCAAATGTCCTCCAACTATGTTATGTAGACACCGATTAGTTTGAGTCCACCGACCACACCCAAATAATCAAAGCTAACCCATGGATGATATGTTTTCAATGTTATTTTTGCATCTCACCTTCAAAATTATTATTTTTATACAAGAATGCACAAGTATATTGAACCAAGGCTATTGGGAATTAGATCCTCGCTTTATGCCTACTTTGTTGAATTTTATGGAGGTCTAGCAATTGTCAAACTAATTCCATCAATACCCACTTATCTAAGGGACACCTTGGTAGTTTGTAAGGAGCGCCTAAAAATCCTCCTACTCGAGATAAGTGAACTTTGGAAACTGTAGGAAAATTTACAATTAACGCCTGCTAAAACAACCCACTTGAGACCTAAGAAACAACCTAGGAGTAGTTAGGAAAATTATGGATTTTTGTTTTGTTTAAAAGAGTCTACAACTGTGGTACAAGGCAACAACTGTCACTCACAAGTTCTAGAACAATTCTAATCCACTAGAATATAATTTTCTTTTATTAAAAATTATTAGAGTCACAAGGTCCAAAATTTAGGGTTAGAAGGTTCAATAAGGTTCATAGGGTAATTCCTCACCATACCCACTCTCTAACAGATTAAAGCTTCAAATTGATTTTTCTCACACTTAACACATTCAAAATTTCTCTAAATCATTCCCATTGGATAGGAAATTTCCTTACCTTTCCAATGATATATAGAAGTCTTCCTAACTCCTCATATTTTTCAAGTTATGGGCCGGCGGGCCTTGGGGTGAAAATTTTCCCCAAGAGCAGGCCTGCGGGCCCAGGGTGAAAATTTGCCCAAAGGGCGGGTTGGCGGGCCGCGGGGAGACTTTAAAAAAAAATTCCGTGCGGGGCAAAAAACCAACTTTGCACCCACGACTGCGCGTCTGGTCCGCCAGGACACGTGGCGCCCCAAGCTAAAGCGGGAAAACAATGAAAGGCGGGGTGGCAGAGTAACTTGAGAAAAATTGCCAAAGGGGGAGGTAAAAGGGGTAAATTGCACACGTGGGCCCGCATGTCCGCGAAAATGATCTTTCCAAGGCAAAGGCGGGGGTGCGGGGCCGTGGAGAAAATTTAGGAAATTTTACCAAAGTTAGAATTAAAACGTTAAGTCCCAAAATACTCCCGTGCCTCCGCTGAGCCACGTGGCAACACTCTCTTGGTCGGGTTGGCGGGTCATGGGGAAAATTATTAAAAATTCAAAAACTATTTTCTCGAAATGATTAAGTTGCAAGGGTTCTACCCCTCCGCTGTCACCTCATGGTGCCATGTGGTAGCCTCGATTGGTCAGGCAGATCTGGCGGGCGGCGGGAAAATTTTAAAAATTTTCCCAAAAATTTTCCTAAGTGTTTTAAGGAAAAATATTAAAAATAAAACATCAATTATATTTATAGCTATTCAAGATGTTTAGTATGGTGTAGTGAACCTATTCTATATGAATTTTCACTAGAATGAATGCCTCGAAAAGAAACACATGCTTAAAGTATAGTATTATTCTAGATGGGTTGATTTCACACTATAAAACTCTTGAAATGTTTTTAAGAATGCCCAAAGAAAGTTGAGAAAATTCACACAATAAAATACCATACTTATAAAATTTCGGGCGTAAAAATCAATACCATACAAATATATGTGTAAGTTTTACATAAGATTAGGGAATAAAAATATTAAAAAAACATGAAAAAATAAGAGAAATGAAACAATAAAAATAAAAATACAAAATACAAAATAATAATAAACAAACAAAAATTAAAAAAGTATGCATAAAACCTCATTTATTAAGGAATATATATCACTATAATTCACTAATTTTTAAAACATTAATAAGAATCATTAATTTTAAAGTATACTTGGTGACCCTCTAATAACCATTCATAATTAATATTCCATGTGGACATAGGTAACTTTCGTGTTTAAGACCCTTTTTAAAATTTAGTGTTTAAGACTTTTATAAGACTTGGCATGTAACGTCACCTCGCTGGTAATAGGTAAGAGCATGAATCTGCTTTATTATCCAACAGTCATTTCCTATAAATAGGATTTAAAGCATTTTATCCAACGGTCATTTCCTATATATAGGATTCAAAGCATTTTAAAAACCTCGATAGAAATATATTCCCACAGGTAAGATGTAAACACGTGGATGACAGGTGTAAAGAAACCTAAGTGACTGTTGGAAAGGAGCGTAGGTGTAAGAGCCGTTCGGAAATCCTCTACTTAGGTATAAACACCTTTCTAGACCTGTGCCTTTCCATTTTCCCTTTGATTTTGCTTCATTATTTTAATGTATTTTTGGGTTTGCGGTCTCTGTGCGTGTTCGTGTTGCGTCTCCTGTGTATTTTTTTAGATGTCTTTGTAGTCAGTGTCCTGTGTATTTTCGAGAGGTAGCAAGCTAGGTATATGATGTTTTTGGTTCAATTTTAGCTGTGCGTTCATTTTATGATCTGTTCTGCTTTCTGTACGGTTTTAGCTGTGTGTTCATTTTGGTTCAATTTTAGTTGTGTTCATTTTATTTTTCTGTCATTTTAAGTTTGGCCACCATCAACACGACACAGGAGAAACATGGAGAAGGAATTCTATGGAGATATGCGCTTTGTTTTCTCTCTTTAAACGACTTGGGGGCTGGAAATTTGTATTTAAATACACAAACAGAGTGACAGGTATGTCATAAATCATTCCTATAATTAGTTCTTTCTGAGAAATTCTGCATATTAGTGACATTAAACACATCAGTTAAGGACATTTTAGGTTTGATTGACCCGTGAGTTTAGGATTTTATTTAGGTAAATGCATCTCAATGTCCTATTTAAGGTTCAATCTGGACACTCTAGTATTTAATCAATGCAATTACACCAATTATGCACTGTTCTGAGCATATACAAATATTATTGTTGCTTGTTGTATACAGGAAATGGCTGTATCGTGAACTAGTTTTTATGGTAACCATTTTCTTTAAATTAGGATTTTTTTATTTATTTCTCATATGCATTCCACAGACTCCATTTAACACATCCAACAAAGAAAATTCAGATAGTCTGCCACCTACTGTGAGGGAAATTGGGAGTGAATATGACTGTTAAAACCCTTCATTTGTCATATATGTGTGTGTGTGGACAGTGGGTTACACTGATAAAACAATTACAAAATATATGAATACAATCACCAGTGGCCTGTCTGATTTTGTAATGATTTATATGCTCCAAGGGCGTTGTATGCAAAAACATTCGGATGACATTTCTTCTAGATATCCCACTGTATTTAGTTCTCTGTGTATTGGATGGGAAGTTACACTACATAGATCACACCAGATCAGTTATGTTAGTGTTTTTGTTGTATGGAATTAGTGGCTTTATTTCTGCTATTATATGGGTAATTGCAGGATTTATGAGTTTGTTTTGTATTTGAGAAAATTTCTTCCCTATACTCCAGCAAACAAGGTTGCCTCCCACCGATAAGTTTTAGATTTCTTATCTTCTTATAGTATGTATGCAATGCTCCAGGTGCATTGCATACATAAACCATCAAAGTACACTATAGACTAAACCAAAGATAACCTCTACCTCTGCCTCTGCCTCTGGCTTGTCTGATTATATTATGATTTAAGAAAAATATGTTGTGGGAATTCCAAATGGATCACCAGATCTTGAGCTAGTGGTGACAATTTCTCTCCGTTTTTAAAATGGTTCCTTAGAATTTTTGGGTAAGAAGCTTAAGAGAAATGGAAGATTGAACTGTCTTTAGTTTACCAATGGCTACTAATGAATACTGCAGAACCACAGTATCTCCATTAAAGCGATCCACTAATTTCTTCATATATCGAGCCTTTCGCCCTACACATACCAGAAGTTTTAGGCCTTCAAATAAGGGTACCAGCAGTACAGTGATAGTGGGTACTCCTCATTGGAAGGGCAAGAGAAGCAATAGTTTAATCTGCTTGGGATATCGTTGGGATAAGGAGGAAGTAGCTGCAAATAGTGAGGGGGTTAGTTTTGAAGTGGGTGTTTTTCTCTTCAATGGCAGAGAATACTACAGATGCCATGATGTTTTTGAGAGAGTGTGCCACTGTGGAACCATGCTGAAGAACCACAGCGCACTTTGCTGCATGGTATCCTGCAGTGTTGTGTTGGATTCCACCATCTCTTTAATCAGGTACAACCAATTACCCTTTGTCCTTCTCCCTGTTTCTTACCAAAGAAAACCATCTCTGATGTGATGAGGTGGTGGTCGGTTAGGGCAAACTCTTTTCCTTGGTTAACAGAGGTGATGGAAACTGTGCACTGGTATGGTGAACTGTGATGTCAGTGAAGAGAGGCCCTATTTCGAACTTGAAGGATGTTAAGAACCTGAGCATACATTGTGGCCTGATTGTCACCAACTAAAGTTGAACTCCTGTTGAGATGTACCCTCTAATGGAGATTTCAGTACAGTAGGGTTCCTTTTTCTCCTGATAAAAAGAGGGAGCAGAGCTAGGGGAGGGGATTGATTAATTAATGTTGTAGTTTACAAGTTACCAACAACATGGAGGACATTCTGGCAGCTTACAAGCTAGTGTAGTCTTTCTGATTAGTTGGGTATTCCCTAGATTGAACAAGAAGATTCAACTCTTTGCCAAGTTATCCTCACATGTAAGACTGATTATAAAATTGGCTTCAAAACTTACGAGGAAATTTCACAGTTGGTCTGAGTTTGGTGGTTTGAGTGGCCATTTCGTTAACCATTTGCAGAGTTGCTGGTTAACTGAGTTTCTGGTGTCTGAGATATTCCCACAATATTTTTGCACCACCAAAATTTATCAGTTTGAGAAACAAAAAAACAATTTATCAAAATTTCCACCAGGCCTTCATAGTAAGGGCTCAATCACATGAGTCTTCAGGACCCAATGAGTAATCCCCAATATCACTTAACTCTCCAAGAAAACTAGCAGAATCAACACTCTGCTAAGCTTTTCACAAAGTGTCAGTTTTGCTGTTACCCTTCAGATTATCCGAGTTTTCCCAGATTTTTGTTGGATAACTAGGCTAGATAGAAATCTAAAAAATGACTAGGACATTCGTGTCCTTAATGTTTATCAACCACTAGATACCCCCTAGTCTTCCACAACCAGGGTTTCATATACCAATTTGATGTTTGGTAAGGTCTTACATAATATCTGTGTGTATTATAAGTTGCCATCAACAGGAAAACTAAAAAAACCCAGCCAACAATGGTATATTTATGTGATATGTTTTTTTGGATTGGCTGCACAGTTTCAATGTTAATTTACATTGACCAATATTTCATGAATCATCCACATGTTCAAACTGCTATTGTGAAACATTCATCTGTCATACAAATATGGGGAACATTGAAACCCAATAAGCATATGTTTGTCATGTCCATCAAGGGTATACTAGTCTTTTTGGTTTTCATGTTCCACACCATTCCACTACTAATTCACTTTATTTCTAGGGGTTATGTATGTGATAGTCAATCTGTTACTCATTTATTTCTAATCCAGAAATCATCATACTCATACTTGTTTTGATTGTCTTTCCTCCAGTGTTTGTGTACATCCTTGCATATCATATGGCAAAAAAACCCATCCTGTTGAGAACTGTTATATGCAATATCTGCCTACTTAAGTTCACAAGTGTACTTCGGTTGGATTTATCATTCCACATGGCCATCTGCAATTCACATGTTGTCCAAGTCATATAAGAGAATTCAGTCCACAGGCGATGATGACGATGATTTCTCTAGTGTTGATGATGTTGATGTCGGTCTTGTTTCCCATGAAAATGATATGCTCAGCCTTGTAGATATATGTTGATGTTGTTTGTTGATCATGATCATATTGGTCTATATATTGTTCATCCATCTAGATTTAAGGTTGATGTCTTAAAAGGTATATTTTATGAGCTGTGAGCTTGTTTCTCTCCTGAGGATGTTGGATATCGTGGCGTCACCATTTCTTATCTAGATTGTGATGGCCATGGTGGCGTCACCATTTCTTATACAGATCATACTTTGCATACTCTTTAGTTTTCTCAGTAACATGGTTACTCTGTATACACTACATATTCTACATCCTCAATTTATTTTAACTATGCCGAGCAACAGCTTTGACATCCATTTTATTTTAGGGCTTTAGTTTAGTGGGTACATTGACTTCCATTTTAGGGGCTTTAGTTTTTATTCTATGGACTAATTATATGGGTAATTGCAGGATTACTTTGTATACTCTACATATTCTGCATCCTCAATTTATTTTAACTATGCCGAGCAACAGCTTTGACATCCATTTTATTTTAAGGCTTTAGTTTAGTGGATACATTGACTTCCATTTTAGGGGATTTAGTTTTTATTGTATGAACTAATTATATGGGTAATTGCAGAATTTTGTACTTTGCATCACAAATGAAAGCTTTGCATGGTGATTATGATTTTGTTTTGCTTTGCTTTTGTATCTACCTTTTTGCTATCTTTTCCTACACAATTTACGGTTTTAATGGGTGCCAGGATTTCAGAAACTCTGCTTAGGCTGTAGGTTACTGCTATAACAGGACGTCCTAGGGATGTTATGAGGAATATGAGGTCCAAGCAGAGTAGTAGGTCACTGCTGTAACATGGCGTCCCAGGGCTGTTATGAGGAATATGAGGTCTAGAAGGATTCTGCGAGGATAAACATACAACCTTTGATTCTCATTCTTACTCGGTTCCCGCTGGAACTGCAATGTTATACGGCAGGCCATATCAAAAGAAGTTCAGGGAATAATTAACTACTCGTCCATATCAATTTGGGCCACAGAAAACCTTGGTGGTATGATGGAAAATAGAACAGAAGAATGAAACCACATCCGTCCCTCTCTAAGTCAAGTTTTCTAGAAAAACTCGGGGTATTCAGTAAGGTTTATTGCATAATTTTAGCATATGTTTAATGCATTCTTGGCCAATATTTTTATCTCCCAGACCCCAGCTAAACAATGCCAACATCTTTGTCGAGGATTAAATTACAACACACACGCAAACCATTTAAAGCAGGGATATTGGATGGTTGTAGAAACAGACAGAAGCCATAGATTTCAATATAATTTAATGTTACACCTAACAGAGTGGAAATTTAAAAACAACAGCTAAATCTGTTGACTTCTATCTTAAACATAACAATATTATCCATACACAATTCATCATTAATATGTCCAAGGTAGGCGTTTAATGGAAATGAGAGGCCCTCATAAGAGCCTGACCCAGATTCAAATTTGACAGTGTATACAAGGTAAGAGTTTCCAATTATCTTGTTTACAGACGGGGTTTAGCCTTATATATATTAAAAAATTGGATATGCACAGTAGAATTATATGACTTCATTTGGGATGCCTAATTCTAAATAGAAATTGATCCCGTTTTTACTTAGTTATATTACTTCATGCGTGACTGAATACCCCAGGTTATGGACATCAATGGCTAGGATCGAACAGCTAGAGACCAAGCTTAACGTTTAGTACCAGCTGACATAATGATTATATGCTATAGTACAGAAGTGACTTCTTAAACTGTTGTATATTTTTCCTTCTCGGCCCGACACCAGGGCAATCGCGAAAACCAGTCTGGCGGAGGAGTCAGGAAGACAGGGTGGAAGAGCATGGCTAAGCATGCAGCAGAACCCAAAACCCGACACGCGAGCGGGTCTCAGGATCGGGAAAACAAGGCGGAAAGACAGGGCAGAGAAACATGCAAAAGAAAATATGTATGCGGGCCTCCGAAACCCGACAGCAAAGAAATATGTCGGGGGATCTCCAAAACCCGACGCAAATGAAATCGGGTCTCGGCGTCGGGGAAGCACGTCGGGAAAACATGGAAAAGAAGCATGTCGAGCACCCCTCCGAACCCGATGCGCATGCAAGTTCATCTTCCGCCCCGACACAAAGGAAAGCTCGGATCACGTATATGCGGGTTTCGAAAAACAGAACATCAAACACATGCCGGGGTTTCTTCCAAACCGATTAAATACACTCCGCCATAATGAGCGAGTTAGTGCTGGATGTGGAGGTGGTTGGGGAAATTCAATTTCTCTTCTCCCTCATTTTTCTCATATAAAATGTAAAGAGGGCTGTTTTTAAAGGTTGGACATATTTGTTTTGTGCCTCCTCCCTTCTTCTCCACAGGCGAAGTGGATTTGTGGAGCAAGGACCTTCCCATTTGAATTTGTAATGCAACCTTGCCTCTTGGCATTTTGCAGTGTTATCACCCCACAGAGCAAATTAATGCATATCTGTGGATGTTTTCTCAACCCTCTACGTGTTTATTTGCGTCCTTCCGATCTTCACTGTGAATCTGGCTATCTGTGCATATCTTTTGCATTACATTTTATTGGTTTGTGTTAATTGGCAAGACATATGTTCTTCATTCCTCGGTGCATCACCCCCTTAGCTTAGGTTTATTTATATGCATTTCTCTCTCCCTGTCTCCTTGGTAGTTAGATTAAGTTTTTTTGGGGTAAAACCTCTGCGTTTTATTGGTGCATCTGAATAGAGGAATAGGAGCCGGCCTTCATCCGGAGAGATTTTCCGATTTAAGGTCCACACTTGGGAAAAGCTCCATGTTGTGCAATGCACTTCAGGGAGTCTCAAACGATCGCGTACAGTCCCAGTTGCTGTGATTTGACACCAACATAAACTTTGCGACTTCATAATCTATAACCAGCTGAGATAATGATTATCTGCTATACTATGCAGCAGAACCCCTGTGCCTAAATAAATATTACATTTATTTTCTCATTCTAGGACTTTGTATGCAAAAATATAAGATAATGAATCTGCTATACTTTGCACCAGAAACCCTGTGCCTAAATATTTGTTTTCTCTGGTCTAGGGGCATTATATGCCGAAAAAATAAAAAAAATTAGAATGGACGAAGAACCAATGCTAACCACTCCCTCTGGCTCGTCTGATTGTGTGTGTTACTAGGGATCAAACTCAATAAAAACCCACTAAATTAACGATGAAATGGCAGTTGCAATGGTTGAGAAGAGCTACAATATGAGAGACTGGCGCTAAACCAATTATCAAAACCTGCATCTTCCCATTGTTGATGTGTCATAATTCTACTGATTATGATTTTATTCCTTTCTAACTCTATTATGTTGTATTCGATTAGGACATGCTTATTGCATACTATGCACATCCAAACATCCACAATTTATTTTAATTATGTTGAGAAACACCTTCGAATTCCATTTCAGGGCTTTAGTTTAGCGCCAGATTGTCATGTGCATTACCGCAGGGATTCAATTTAGCCGGGTACATTCCTGTGTTCATTGCTTCAGGGATTCAGTTTGGTACATCTATTCTAGTAAAAGGCATTATGTGAAACAGGAGTTGCATCTCCATATTTTACAAATACTAAAGCTAAATTGTCTAACATTTCTTTGGTCTCTGTTGTGTAGGTATAATATGCTTTATTCACTCAGGAATGAACATAATTAGATATTTCCAGTATTTAAGTCTTACGGCGAGCATATTATTTATGACGAATGAGAACTGGAATGTTCTTTCAACATAATAATATTGTGGACTATGGTATATCCCTGTAGTTTTAGGTTCTTTTTTCTTATCATATTATATATAAATCTTTTAGGTTCTTTTTTCTTATCATATTATATATAAATCTCATTCAACAGTTGGCATAAATTAGAATTGTCTCTAATATTTCATTAGTTCATTATAGGTCTAATCCGCATACCTGATGGTTACTATCCCCTGGCTTTTGATTAACCAGTTGCTCTAGCCATTTTCCCATAAGGCATTTTAATCAGACTTTGGTTTACATATTTGGTGATGCTTTGAAATGGGCATTTTTGACTTTCTATTTATTTATGTGTTGGGATATTTATTTAATTTTAGATGTATGGATTTATTATATGTAGTTATGGCGTGACTATAATATATTTATTATATGTAGTTATGGTGTGTTTTAATTAATTTAGGATTTTTTAATGTAGTTCGAATGAATTTTTAGGAATGGATTTTTTTTTGGGTATATTTGTATGGTTTTAAACATGTATTTTTAGATGTTTAAAATTTAAAATACATATATTTGTATGGTTTTAATTAGTTTAGATATATTTATGTGTATGAAGAGTGGGAGTGGGAGGAAGGAATGTGGAATGAATTTTTAGGAATGGATTTTTTTCTGGTTATATTTGTATGGTTTTAAACATGTATTTTAGATGTTTAAATTTAAAAAATACATATATTTGTATGGTTTTAATTAGTTTAGATATATTTATGTGTATGAAGAGTGGGACTGGGAGGAAGGGATGGAAGAGGTGTGGAGTAGTGGGGAGATCTCGGTGGGAAGATTACATTCTTATACAATTATTTCCTAACCATATTTATAATGAATTTTAGTAAACATAGAAATAAATCCTACTTTTCTGAGTTACATTTGTAAAGAAACAAATGTTATTTTTATATTATACTCATTTATTAAAATGTATATTTAGATTTGAATATTATTTGCATGATCATTAAAATGTGTATGTAGGGGTATTTTGATATTTGAAAATATCATTTTATATTTAATTTCAATGTTTATAATTGTATGTAGAGAATTATATATAGTTGGGATGTTTTTTTAATTTAGTTTAGATATATTAATGACATGTTTACATGATTATAAACATATTTATTATATGTGTAGTTATGGTGTATTTTTATATAGTTTGGAATTTTTAATGTAGTTGGATATATTGATGACATGTTTACATGACTAAAAACATATTTATTATATATGTAGTTATGGCATGTTTTATATTTAGTTTAGAATTTGTTATGTAGTTGGAATTTTTATATATTGGTATTGTAATATTAATATTTGAATATTATTTGCATAACCATTAAAACATGTATGTAGGGGTATTTTGATCTTAATAATTGAAAATATTATTTTATATTTAATTTCAATGTTTATAATTGTATGTAGAAAATTATGTATAGTAGAGATATTTGGACATGTTTAGATGATTATAAAAATATTTATTATATGTGTAGTTATGGTGTGTTTTATTTAGTTCGAATTTTTATTTAGTTATATGATTAAAAAGCATATTTATTATATGTTTAGTTATGGCGTGTTTTATATTTAGTTTAGAGATTTTTATGTAGTTAGAATTAATTTTTAGAAATGGACATTTTTAAATATATTTGTATGACTTTAAACATGTAATTTTAGATATTAAAATTTGAATATGTTTTTTTAATTAGTTTAGATATATTTATGTGTATGGCGAGGGTGGGGGAGATGGTGGGAATGGGAGAAGGAGACGAAGAGTGGAAAGTATGAGGGAGGAAGGGAAGAGGGAAGGAATGTGAAGGAGTGGGGAAGATGGAGTGGGAAGGAGAGGAAATGGGAGGAGAGGGGAGATGAGTGGAGAGTGGAGGAGAGGAGGAGGATAGAGGGAGAGGAATGTGGAGGGAGGAAAAAGAGGGAAGGGAAGATGGTGGGAGGGAGTGGGGAGATGGTGGGAAGGAGATGGAGAGGGAGAGTGGAGAGTGGATATTAGGAGGGAAGATGAGTGAGGAGGATTAGAGGAAAAAGAGGAAGGGAGAGGATGGTGGGAAGGAGAGGGAGAGTGGAGGAGTGAGAAGGGATGGATGAAGAGGAAAATTTGAGGAAGGAAAGGGAGGGGAGGGAGTGGGGAGATGGTGGGAATGGGAGAAGGAGAGAAGAATGGAGAGAGTGGAGAGTAGAGGAGGGGAGAGAGGAATGTGGAGGGAGTGGGAAGATGGTGGAGGAGAGAAGGAGAGGGAGAGTGGAGAGTATGAGGGAGGGAGGAGAGGGGATGTGGAGGAGTGGGGAAGTTGGTGGGAAGGGAAGAGAGGAGAGAGGGAGAGGGGAGAGTATGAGGAAGATGGTGGGGAAGGAGAGAAGGAGAGGGAGAGGAATATGGAGGGAGTGGGAGAGAATGGTGGGAAGGAGATGGAGATTGAGGAGGGAGTGGATAGTAGGAGGGAAAACGAGTGGGGATTAGAGGAAAAGAGGGAAGGAGAGGAATGTGGAGGGAGTGGGGAAGATGGTGGGAAGGAGAGAAGGAGAGGGAGAGTGGAGGAGTGAGAGTAGGGATGGAAGAAGAGTGAAAATTTGAGGAAGGAAAGGGAGGGAGAGGAGTGGGGGAGATGGTGGGAATGGGAGAAGGAGACAAAGAATGGAGAGTATGAGGGAGGGAGGGGAGAGGAATGTGGAGGGAGTGGGGAAGATGGTGGGAAGGAGAGGGAGATCGAGGAATGGATAGTAGGGAGGGAAGGATTAGAGGAAAAGAGGAAGGGAGAGGAATGTGGAGGGAGTGGGGGAGATGGTGGGAAGGAGAGAAGGAGAGGGAGAGTGGAGGAGTGGAGAGTAGGGATGGAAGAAGAGTGCAAATTAGAGGAAGGAAAGGGAGGGGAGAGGGAGTGGGGAGATGGTGGGAATGGGAAAAGGAGACGAAGAGTGGAGAGTATGAGGGAGGGAGGGAGAGGAGAGGAATGAGAGAGAATGGGGAAGATGGTGGGAAGGAGAGAGGAGAGGGAGAGTGGAGAGTATGAGGAGGGAGGGAGGAAGAGGAATGTGGAGGGAGTGGGGAAGATGGTGGGAAGGAGAGAAGGAGAGGGAGAGTGAGAGTATGAGGGAGGGAGGGAGGGAATGGGAGGGAGAGGAATGGGAGGGAGGGGGAGATGGTGGGAAGAGAGGAGACCTGGAGGAGTGGATAGTAAGGAGGGAAGACGAGTGGGGATTAGAGGAAAAAAAGAGGGAAGGGAGAGGAATGTGGAGGGAGTGGGGGAGATGGTGGGAAGGAGAGAAGGAGAGGGAGAGTGGAGGAGTGGATAGTAGGGAGGGAAGATGAGTGGGATTAGAGAGGAAAAGAGGGAAGGGAGAGGAATGTGGAAGGAGTGGGGAAGATGGAGAGAAGGAGAGAAGGAGAGGGAGAGTGGAGGAGAGAGTAGGGATGGAAGAAGAGTGCAAATTAGAGGAAGGAAAGGAGGGGAGAGGAGGGGGATTAGAGGAAAAAGAGAAGGAAGGGAGAGAGAATGTGGAGGGAGTGGGGAAGATGGTGGGAAGGAGAGAAGGAGAGGGAGAGTGGAGAGTATGAGGGAGGGAGAGAGAATGTGGAGGGAGTGGGGAGATGGTGGAAGGAGAGGAGAGAGCGGAGGAGTGGATAGAGGGGAGGGAAGACGAGTGGGATTAGAGGAAAAGAGAGGAAGGGAGAGGAATGTGGAGGGAGTGGGGAAGATGGTGGGAAGGGAGAGAAGGAGAGGGAGAGGGAGTGGATAGTAGAGGGAGGGAAGACGAGTGGGGATTAGAGGAAAAAGGGAAGGGAGAGGAATGTGGAGGGAGTGGAGGGGGAAGATGGTGGGAAGGAGAGGAGAGAAGAGGGAGAGGAGGAGTGGAGAGAAGTAAGATGGATGGAAGAAGAGTGAGATTAGAGGAGGGAAAGGGAGGGGAGAGGAGTGGGGATTAGAGGAAAAAGAGGAAGGGAGAGGAGTGGGTTGAGAGAGTGGGAAGATGGGGAAGGAGAGAAGGAGAGAGGAGAGGGAAGGGAAGGAGAGAAGGAAGGAGAGTAGGGGAAGGAGAGGTAAGGGAGAGGAATGTGAAGGGAGTAGGGAAATGGTGGGAAGGAGGAGATTGATGGAGTGGTGAGTACAGTGATGGAAGGAGAGAGAGAGATTAGGGGAAGGGAAGAGAGGGAGGTGGAGGGAAGGAAGGTGAGAAGAGGCATGAAGTTAATGAGCATGGAGAGTAGGGGAAGGAGAGGAAGGGAGAGGAATGTGGAGGGAGTAGGGAATGGGGGAAGGAGGAGATCAAGGAGTGGTGAGTACGAGTGGAAGGAGAGAAAAGATTAGGGGGAAGGGAAGAGAGGGAGGTGGAGGGAAGGAAGGCGAGAAGAGGCATGAAGTGAATGAACGTGGAGAGTAGGGGAGATAGGTGGAGAGTAGAGGAAGGAGATAGTGAGTTGTGAGAAGGAAGAGTGGGAGAGATGGTGGGAAGGGGAGGAGAGGGAGATTGTAAAGTAGGAGAGAGGGAGGAAGGGAAGGAGATTAGAGAATAGGGGATTGGAGGTGAGAGGGAGAGTGGAAAATAGGAGGGAGGGATGGAAGAGAAGGGAGGTGAGAGGAAGTGTAGTGAGAATAGAGGGAAGGATGGAAGAGAAGGAGGTGACATGAAGGCGGATGAGAGTGGAGGGAGGAAGTGGAGGAGAGTGAGAAGTAAGGTGGAGAGGGGATGAAGATGGTGGGAAGGGTAGAAGGAGAGAGGAGAGTGAAGGGAAGGAAGGCGAGAAGAGGCATAAGTGAATGAGCGTGGAGAGTAGTAGGGAGATAGGTGGAGAGTAGAGGAAGAAGATAGTGAGTTGTGAGAAGGAAGAGTGGGGAGATGGTGGGAAGGGGAGGAGAGGAGAGGGTAGGAGAGAGGAAGGAAGGAAGGATATTAGAGAATAGGGGATTGGAGAGTGAGAGGAGAGTGAAAATAGGAGGGAGGGAGAAGAGAAGGGAGGTGAGAGGAAGCGATGAGAGTGGAGGGAGGAAGTGGAGGAGAGTGGAGAGTAAGGTGGAGAGGGGATGAAGATGGTGGGAAGGGTAGAAGGAGAGGGTGAGTGAAGAGTAGGGGAAGGAGGTAGGTGGAAAGTGGATGGGTTTTAGAGAGTAGAGGAAGGAAATAGTGTGTTGTGAGGAGGAAGTGGAGGGAAGGAGAGAAGGAAAGGGATAGGGAGGGGGGGGAGGTAAGGAATGTGGAGAGGGAGACTGGAGTGGAGAGTGTGGAGGAGGGAAGGAAAGTGGATAGAGGAAGGAAGAAGGAGAGGAATGTGGAGGGATTAGGAGAAATGGTGGGAAGGAGAAGGAGATTGAAGGAGTTATGAGTACATGGGGAAGGGGAGTGGAGTAAGAGGGAGAGAGGGAAGGAGAGCAAAGATTAGGGGGGAAGGGAAGAGAGGGAGGAGGGAGGAAGGAAGGCAAAGAGGCATGAAGTGAATGAGAGTGGAGAGTAGGGGAGAGTAGAGGAAGGAGATAGTGAGTTGTGAGAAGGAAGAGTGGGGAGATGGTGGGAAGAGGAGGAGAGGGGAGATTGGAAAGTAGGAGAGAGGGAGGAAGGGAAGGAGATTAGAGAAGGGGAATGGGAAGAGGGAGAGTGAAGGAGGAGGGAGGAATAGGAAGAGAAGGGAGGTGGAGAGGAAGTGAAGGGAGAATGGAGGGAAGGATGAGATGAGAGAAGGAGAGGAAGAAAGGAGAGTTGAAGAGGAGGGAAGGAGATTGAAGGAGAGTGTGAGAGAAGGGAGGAGAGTGGAGTGAAGAGGGAGAGGGAAGGAGAGCAGAGATTAGAAGGGGAAGAGAGAGGAGGTGGAGGGAAGGAAGGCGAGAGGGAGGCATGAAGTGAATGAGAGTGGAGAGTAGGGGGAGAGCAGAGGAAGGAGATAGTGAGTTGTGAGAAGGAAGAGTGGGGGAGATGGTGGGAAGAGGAGGAGAGGGAGATTGGAAAGTAGGATAGAGGGAGTAAGGGAAGGAGATTAGAGAAAAGGGAATGGAGGTGAGAGGGAGAGTGGAAAATAGGAGGGAGAGACGAAAGAGAAGGGAGGTGAGAGGAAGTGGAGGAGTGGAGAATAGGAGGGAAGGATGGAAGAGAAGGGAGGTGAGAGGAAGCGATGAGAGTGGATGGAGGAAGTGGAGGAGAGTGAGAGAGTAATGTAGAGAGGGGATGAAGATGGTGGGAAGGGGAGAAGGAGAGGGAGAGTGAAGAGTAGGGGAAGGGAGGGAGGTGGAAAGTTGATGGGTTTTAGAGAGTAGAGGAAGGAAATATTGAGTTGGGAGGAGAAAGTGTGGGGGTGATGGTGTGAAGGCGAGAAGAAGAGGGAAAACAGAGGAGTGGAGAGTAGGGAGGGAAGTTGAGAATGTGGAGGGGGTGGGGTAGATGGTGAGAAGGGGAGAAGGATAAGGAGAGTGGAAAGTAGGAGGGAGGAGTTTAAAGGAAGGAGAGGGAGATTTGAGGAAGGAGTGGAAAGTAGGAGGGAGGGAGGGAGGGAGGGAGTGAGGAGAGGGAGATTTGAGGAAGGAGTGGAAAGTAGGAGGGAGGGAGGTTAAGGGAAGGAGAGGGAGATTTGAGGAAGGAGTGGAAAGTAGGAGGGAGTAAGGGAAGGAGAGGGAGATTTGAGGAAGGAGGGAGGGAGGGAGGAGGAAGGAGAGGAGATTGGAGGAAGGAGAGTGAGAGTGGAGAGTGGAGATTGGAGAAAGGAGAGTGAGAGTGGAGAGTAGGAGGGATGGAGGGAGGAAGTGAGTTAGAGTGGAGAGTAAAGGGGAAAGGTGTAGAGTGGAGGGGTTTGGGAGAGTAGGGGAAGGAGATAGTGAGTTGGGAGGAGGAAGTGTGGGGATATGGTGGGAAGGTGAGAAGAAGAGGGAGAACGAAGGAATGGAGGGTAGGGAGAGGAAGGAGAGGAATGTGGATGGGGTGGGGAAATGGTTGGAAGGGAGAAGAAGGATAAGGAGAGTGGAAAGTAAGAGGGACGGAGGTGAAGGGAAGGAGGAAGGAAGGAGAGGAGATTTGAGGAAGGAGGAAAGAGAGGGATATTGGAGGAAGGAGAGGGAGATTTGAGGAAGGAGGGAAAGTGGAGGGAGTAAGGAAGGAGAGGAGAATTTGAGAAGGAGGGAAAGTGGAGGGAGGAGTAAGAGGGAGACAAGGAAGTGAAGGAGAAGGAGGAAGGAGAAAGGAGAGTGAGAGTGGAGAGAGGGATGGAGGGAGGAAGTGAGTTAGAAGGAGAGGAATGTGGATGGGGTGGGGGGAAATGGTAGGAGGAGGGAGAAAAAGGATAAGGAGGTGGAGAAGAGAGAGGGATATTAGGGAGGAGGGAGGGAGAATTATGGGGGGAGGGAAATGGTCTGGAAGGGGAGAAGAAGGATAAGGAGAGTGGAAAGTAAGAGGGACTGAGGTGAAGGGAAGGAGGAAGGAAGAGAGTGGAGGAAAGAGAGGGATATATGAGAGAAGGAGGGAAGTGTGGGAGGGAAATGGTGGGAAGGAAGAAGAAGGAAGAAGAGAAAGAAGAGGGAGGAATGGAGGGTAGGGAGGAGAGGAGGAGAGAGGGAAGGAGAGGAATGTGGATGGGGTGGGGGTAGGAAGGGAGAAAAGGATAAGGAGGAGAAGAAGGATAAGGAGAGGGAAAGTAAGAGATTACGAGGTGAAGGGAAGGAGAAGAAGGAGAAGGAGAGTGGAGGAAAGAGAGGGAGATCGGAGGAAGGAGTGGAGATTAGAAGGGAGGAAGGACAGGAGAGTGGAGATTAGGAGGAGGAAGGTGGGAGAGTGAAGAGTAGGGAGGAAATGGAGAGTGGAGGAAGGAGAGGGAGGGAAAGGAATGTGGAGAGGGGAGATGGTGGGAAGGAGAAGGGGAGTGGAGAGTAGGAGGGAGGAAGTGAGTGAGAGTGGGGAGAGTAAGGGGGAGGAAGGTTGAGAGTGGAGGGTTTGGGAGAGTAGAGGAAGGAAATAGTGAGTTGTGATGAGGAAGAGTGGGAGATGATGAGGAGGGGAGAAGGAGACGAGATTGGAAAGTAGGAGAGAGGGGAAGGAAAGGGAGGTAGAAAGGTAAGGAGATTGGAGAATAGGGAATGGAGATGAGAGGGAGAGTGGAGAGGAGGAGAGTATGAGGGAGGGACGAAAGGGAAGGAAAGGTGAGATGAAAGGAAGGAAAGAGGAGGGAAGAAGTGAATGAGGAGGAAAAGTGGGGAGATGGTGGGAAAGGTAGAAGAAAGGGAGAGAGGAAAGTAGGATGGAGAGATGGTGGGAATGAGAGGGTGGGGAGGAGGAGAGTGGAAATAAGGAGAGGAGGGCAGGGAAGGTGGTAGGAGGGAGGGAGAGGGAAGGAAGTAAAGAGGAGGGAGGAAGTGAGTGAGAGTGGAGAGTGAAGGGGATTTGGGAGAGGAAGGAAGGAGATAGTGAGTTGTGATGAGGAAGAGTGGGGGAGATGGTGGGAATGAGAGGGAGAGTGGGGAGATTGGGAAGTAGGAGAGAGGAGGGAAGAGAGTTAGAAAGGAAGGAGATTGGAGAGTAGGGAATGGAGGTGAGAGGGAGAGTGGAGTAGAGAGTACGAGGAGGGACTAAAGGGAAGGGAAGGGGTGGGAATGAGAGGGGTGGGGAGGAGGAGGAGAGTGGAAAGAGAGAGGAGGGAGGGGAGGGTAGGAGGGAGGTAGAGGGAAGGAAGCAAAGAGGAGGGATGAAGTGAGTGAGAGTGGAGAGTGAAGGGGATTTGGGAGAGTAGAGGAAGGAGATAGTGAGTCATGAGGGAGGAAGAGTGGGAGATGGTGGGAATGAGAGGGGAGAGTGGGGAGATAATGGGAAGGGGGAAGGAGGGGAGGGGAAGAGAGGTAGAAAGGGAAGAAGATTTGGAGAGTAGGAATGGAGGTGAGAGGGAGAGCGGTGGAGAGTATGAGGAGGGAGGGACGAAAGGAAAGGGAAGGAGGTGGGAGTGGACGAAGGAAAGAGGAGGGAGGAAGTGAATGAGGAAGACCTGGGGAGATGGTAGAAAAGGGAGAAGAGAGGGAGAGAGGAAAGTAGGAGATAGGTAGTTGAGAGGGATGGAAGGGAAGGAGAGTAGGGGTAGAGGTGAGAGGGCGGCAGTAGGTTGGAGAGCAGGAGGAACGAAAGCGAAATGAAGGTGGGAGGAGGGAGGAAGTGGAGGAGATTGGAGAGTAGGGAGGTGGGAGGGAAGGAAGGAAATAGGAGGGAGGAAGTTAATAAGACGAAGAGTGGGAGATGGTGGGAAGGGGAGAGAGGAAAGTAGTAGAGAGGAGGTGAAGAGGGAGGAAGGGAAGGATATTAGAGAGTAGGGGGTGGAGGTGACAGGAGAGTAGATAGGAGAGTAGGGAGGACGAAACATAAGGGAGGTGGGAAGAGTGAGGTGGATCAAGGGAAGGAGAGTGGAGATTAGGGGAAGGAAGTGAATGAGGAAGACCTGGGGATGGTAGGAAGGGTAGAAGAGAGGGAGAGAGGAAAGTAGGAGAGAGGTAAGTGAAGGAGATTAGAGAGTAGGGGTAGAGGTGAGAGGGCGAGTAAATTGAGAGTAGGGAGGAATGAAAAGGAAGGGAGGTGGGAGGAGGGAGTTGATCAAGGAATGAGAGTAGAGGGAGGAAGTGAAGGAGAATGGAGAGTAGGGAGGTGGGAGGGAAGGAAAGAGGAGGGAGGAAGTTAATAAGGAGGAAGAGTGGGGAGATGGTGAAGAGAGGGAGGAAGGGAAGGATATTAGAGAGTAGGGGGTGGAGGTGAGAGGAAGAGTAGAGTGGAGAGGAGGGAGGGACGAAACGAAAGGGAGGTGGGAAGAGTGAGGTGGATCAAGGGAAGGAGAATGGAGATTAGGGGGAAGGAAGGAGAGTGGAGGGAGGAAGTGAAGGAGAATTGAGAGTAGGGAGGTTGAGGTGGGAGGAAGGAAGGAAAGAGGATGCAATGAAGTGAATGAGGAGTAAGATCGGGAGATGGTGGAAGGGGGAAGTGAAGAGAGGGAGAGAGAATTGAGAAAGTGCTAGGAATGAGAGTGATTGGGGAGATTAGGGGAAGGAGGAGGAGGAGGAGAGGGAGAAGGAAGGAAGGAGAGTGGAGGGAGAGCAGAGGAGAATCGAGAGTAGGGAGGTTAGAGGTGAGGAGAAGGAAGGAAAGAGGATGCATAAAGTGAATGAGGAGTAAGATTGGGGAGATGGTGGGAAGGAGGTGAAGAGAGGGGAGAGAGGGAGGAATCAAGGAGATTGAAGAGTCAGGGGTGGAGGTGAGAGGGTGAGTAGATTGGAGAGGGAGGAAGAAATGTGGGAGGAGGAGGTGATCAAGGGAAGGAGAGTGAAGGAGGAAGTGAAGGAGAATGGAGAGTAGGGAGGTGGGAGGAAGGAAGGAAAGAGGAGGGAGGAAGTTAATAAGGAGGAAGAGTGGGGAGATGGTGGGAAGGGGAGAAGAGAGGGTGAGAGAAAAGTAGTAAAGAGGGAGGTGAAGAGAGGGAGCAAGGGAAGGATATTAGAGAGTAGGGGGTGGAGGTGAGAGGGAGAGTAGAGTGGAGAGGAGGGAGGGATGGAATGGAAGGAGGTGGGAAGAGTGAGGTGGATTAAGGGAAGGAGAATGGAGATTAGGGGAAGGAAGGAGAGTGGAGGGAGGAATTGAAGGATAATTGAGAGTAGGGAGGTTAGAGGTGGGAGGGAAGGAAGGAAAGAGCATGTATAGAAGAATGATGAGTAAGATTGGGGAGATGGTGGGAAGGGGTGAAGAGAGGGGAGAGAGGAAAGTAGGAGAGAGGGAGGAATTGGAAGGAGATATGAGAGTAGGGGTGGAGGTGAGATGGAGA